>CM050163.1:20046040-20158540 GCA_027410445.1 Discoglossus pictus | reverse complement strand
TAAGCTCTGTTTTACCTAAACCAAACAAATATTATCTGCTAGGTTTGCCCTCTGCAGCTCATGAAGACACAGACTCTGTAGTACTTACTGTGCTTTGTCTCCTAGTAACCAATCAGTGACCATCTCTCAACATTCTGCAACATGCTGAGATGTGGTCCATAAGACACTACACTGCACTAGCCCTACAGAGTCTGCGTCTGCATACAACCATACAGGGACTATTTGTTTGATTGTAGGCAGTAAAAACAGAATTTATAATAATTTCTTAATAATGTACATAAAAGTAAATAGATGCACAGGGATATTAAATATTTTTAATCCCTTTAAGACTAGTTCATTTTGATGATTTAGACCTTCATGTTATTTATTAATCTCTAGGGTAGATCATAATTCCTTGTATAAATGTATCTCCAACACCACAGTTCAAAGGCATCAATTCTCCGGCGCTCAGACTTCTTTATGGTCCAGCTCTCACATCCGTATGTTACTACTGGGAATGACTATGAGGACCTTTGCTTTACTTTTTATTAGCTTGTCCAGACTTGCCATAGCTCTCCTCCCCAGAAGCAAACAGCTTTTAATTTCATGACTACAGTTACCACCGGAAGAGATCTTGGAAAATAAAATCTGTCACTGCCTCCACTTCTTACCCGTCTATTTGTCGGGAATTGAGTGTTCTGCTTGCCATTATCTTCATCTTTCTATCAGCAGGCCAGCTCTCGCACTCTCTTCTTTCATCCTCATCAATAAGTCCTTTATTTCCTTTGGGTTTTTGTTAATGGGCCAGTGACATTATTTGAAGCTGCCATGTGGGATAATTAGGAGATAAGTATCCGTGAAGGACGTATCCTCATTAAAATCTCTTTAAGATGCCTATCCTTCCATATGATTATACTTATTAAGGAGCATGAGTTGATAATTGTCCTTATAATTGCATTATATGGTGTTGTTTATTTGAGCCCTTCTCTTTAAGCCAAGCAATTAGCGTTGCACCATAAAATCTGATGCGGGAGCTTTTTCCCGTGCAATGAATGATTTAGACCAATCAGATTGCTCAGATTGAGGGAATTAAAATCTGAGCAATCTGATTGCTCCAATTAATTCAGAACTGATATTGAGCAGCGTGTTAGCTGTAAACCCATTCTGATTGGCTGAAATATGATTGACGTCTATTTCAGCCAATCAGAACGCTTAAAACCCCTATTAAAGCCAAGGAAAGCACAACAATCACTATTTGCGGTGGAGGTCCCATTCCTGGCCCAGAAGATGAGGACATGGGCTTCAAGCAAGACTGAAGAGGACCAGGACAGAAGATTAAGGACGAGGGAGTAGATTATCATAGCTGGATGATCATTATGCCTAGGGAAGTATTATTAATTTATTTTATTTTACAGATTGTTTATTTTTATTTTATCATATTTTTTTAAATTGTAATTTTTTATTTTATATCGTAATTCTTTTATTATTATTTTTTTAATATTTTTTATTTTTGGTAAATTTAGTACATGAAATTAAAAAGTAAATAGATCCACAATCAAGGGATAAGACCTGTGAACTAAAACTCATCATCTTTAAGAAATCAATCCTTTAAAACATTTGAAAATAATTAAAAAATAACATAGAGAGAGCATAGAGCCAGACATGATGAAGTATGTCTGGAATATATTTATTTAGACGCTAAATATACTCAAAAAATCAATTCTTGGTTTGCAGCAAAAATGGAATTTCCACAATTTTAATAAGCCACAATTCAAAATAGTAACCAATATTATAAACTAGTCAATTGGCCGTCATAAATGACGGGATAATATTTAATGTGTCTCTTCTCCCCCCTCCCCTGTGTCTCTTTCACTCCCTCTCCCTCCCCTGTGTCTCTTTCCCCACCTCTCTCCATCCACTGTGTCTCTTCCCCACCTCTCCCTCCCATGTCTCTTTCCACCTCCCCAGTGTCTCTTTTCCCCCTGTGTCTCTTCCCCTCATCTACCCCCCTTTGTCTCTTTCCCCCCTCTCCCCCGTGTCTCTTTCCCCCCTGTGTCTCTTACTCCCTGTGTCTCTTTCCCCCCCTCTCCCCCCTTTGTCTCTTCCCTCCCCTCCCCCCTGTGTCTCTTCCCCCCTCTCCCCGTGTCTCTTCCCCCTCTTCCCTGTGTCTCTTTCCCCCCTCTCCCCCCTGTGTCTCTTTCCCCCCTCACCCCCCTGTGTCTCTTCCCCCCTCTCCCCTGTGTCTCTTTCCCCCCGTTACCTCCCATGTGTCTCTTTCCCCTCTCCTGTGTCTCTTTCCCTCCCTCTCCCTCTGTGTCTCTTTCCCCCCTCTCCCTCTGTGTCTCTTTCCCCCACCTCTCTTATGTCTCTCCCCCTCCCTCTGTGTCTCTTCCTCCCTCTCCCTCTGTGCCTCTCCCCCTGTGTCTCTTCCCCCCCTCTCCCTTTGTGTCTCTTCCCCCCCTCTGTGTCTCTACCCCCTCTCCCTCTGTGTCTCTCCCCCTCTGTGTCCCTTCCCCCCATACCCCCTCTGCGTCTCTTCCCTCCCCCCTCTCCCTCTGTGTCTCTCCGCCCTCTCCCTCTGTGTCTCTTCCCCCCTTATCCTCTGTGTCTTTTCCCCCTCTCCCTCTGTGTCTCTTCCCCCTCTCCCTCTGTGCCTCTTCCCCACTCCCTCTGTGTCTCTTCCCCCCTCTCCCTTTGTGTCCCCCCCTCCCTCTGTGTCTCTTCCCCCACCTCTCTGTGTCTCTCCCCCCACCTCTCTGGGTCTCTACCCCCTCCCTCTGTGTCTCTTCCTCCCTCCCTCTGTGTCTTTTCCCCCTCTCCCTCTGTGTCTCTTCCCCCCATACCCCCTCTGTGTCTCTTCCCTCCCCCCTCTCCCTCTGTGTCTCTTTCCTCTCCTTATGTGCCGTGCATGTGCAATGCGCGGCTCGCGCCACGATTCGCAATGCGCATGCATGGATGACACTGCGCAATGCCCATTTGCGCGATTCTATCGCCTTTGTGATTTCGATCGTTGTCAAACTGTGATTTGTCGCAACCGTGAGGACGAATGGCAGTTTGACAATTATAACATGTGATACCGAGTAAAATCCAGGAACCTTCCATATACCTTTGATCTGTCTGAGAAAAGAAGCCGCCTGAATTCATAAAGAAAATAAGCATGAAAAGAAACTTTACGGAGCAAAGTGGATTAATTATTTGATTAGAACATATTTAGTGATCTGAATACACAGTAGATGTGATGGGCAGCGCTGGGTTATCTGTGGGTCATAGAGGACTCCATGGTGTCTGTATGGATAAACTCTGCAGCAATCTCAGCAGCACAGCTGTACTGTAATATCATCTAAAGGTTACAGAGCGTCTTCAAGGAAGAAACAAGTCTACTTTTGGGTTGTGTTTTTTACTGATACGTTTCAGGAATAATAATTTGTAAAATAAATCTGATAAGTCCAGAAAATTAATGGTCAGTCCATCAAATGTCAATGTGATAGTGACTAATAAAGGAGCAGTGCCAGTTTGAGATGTTTATGAAGGACATTGAAATGCCATTTGTTAATATGACTCGGAACGTGTGAGATGGTTACTGTATGGTAAACAACCTTTAAATAATTTTTCAACAATTATTTTTTATTGAAACTTTGCTTTTTTAGGGGCGTATGTAAACAAATGAGCTTTCCATTACTCCTATTTAACGAATTGGCATTCCCATTGATTTGGCTGATACATAATTGCACAAAAATATATATGACCAGGGACCCAACCACAACATATAAAACATATAATAGTTGTCAAACTATGAATTGTCACCACGCCTTGCGAGCTCGCGAAGCAAGGCGCCGCATTTGCGGAGGTGGAGGCTCTACGGCGCTTCGCACGCGGTTACAAACACCCACAGAAGCGGGACTTTGACAAAATACATCTAACACGCAATCACTAAGTACGCACTTACACAAAAAAATACAAGCCGCGGGACTTAGAAAAAAAAACATTACGAACTCGCAAAAATACGACCTTAACGGCCGAACCGAGCGCACCTGAAAACATTAAAAACACAATAAATACACACAACAATGACAAAAAAAGCTTACTCACAGCAAGGGGGGGGGGGGGGGGCACCCAGGACCTCTGCAAGTGATGTTACACCTCCATTTAAGTCCAAATTACTGAGTTTAGACACCCGAAAATCGAGAGAAAAATGGCCACCGAAAAAAACGAAAACGAGGCTACAGGACCCTAAAGCCGCAAAACCCCACCAAGCACGACACTTTTAGCAAGGACGCTAAATCATACACACCTGCCTACCACACACACATTCGCCGCTATTTTACAACACTAACTTACACAATGCGGAAGTACACAGCTACACTAACGGCTTCCCCTCACGCACGCAGCCTATTTACACTACACACTGCACACATTGCTGACACTTACACCTCAGCTCAACAACACTGCAAACCGACATTGTATGCTGCAGCAACATCGAAACAGATTGTCAGCTCTTCAGCACAATGCTTTCTGCATGTATTACTTCCAAATAGGTAAAGTATATTTATTTATTAATTTATTAATTATTTCATTACCAAACAAAAGTACATATACACAAAAAAATAAAAATACAAACTATCGCAATAAACACAAAAGTCATTCACAGCGCGCCTCACAACGAGCGCCAACGCTGCTCATAGCACACAAACTACACCAGGGGACAGCAAAAAGGAGATCAGCGCCGACCTTACAATGACAGGAAAAGCGCCTTTGAGAAAAAAAAGGACAACAACCAAGAGGCTCGCAATGAGCGCCGAAGGATCTCAGACCACAAACATTTTTATGTCTGTGCCAAATAGCATTACCTGCCTTACAATTTTATTGCCCCATCATTTTTGACGGGCAAGTCGCTAGTATATATATAAAACGCTCCTGCGCTCATCGATCAGGATTCACCCAACACTAGCCAGGAATGTAACATTGTTGCCTATGGTTTAACCCATTAATACCATCTAAATATTGTTATGACTGAATATTTTGTAGCTTTATTCTTTTTGCACGGTATACAAAATACAGTGCCTTTATGGCAAAGGGATGAGGTTTGGGGGCTTTATTCCATCCCTTATTCTAAACCGATCAAGAACTTACTTAGACATTGTCATTCTTAGTCAATGCATGTATAGCCTGAGCCCCCCTCCCAAGAATCTGCATAGATAATAAAAACTCCTCTTTTTGTCTCATACCACCCCTTTACAGTTTTGATGTCTTTTTAATTTTACCATAACATTTTTTAATTATTATTTATGTCAAAAAAAGGCAGAGACATAACTACATTTACAAAAACACAATGTACCGGTCCATTGAGTACAAAACTAAACTTCTGAAAATCGCTTCCCAAGACGCCCTCTCGTCAGCTCTCCTCCCCTCCCCAAGACCCCTTGTCATAAGCAGCCCACCTTACCGTTCTTGTGAATGCTGCTTCTCTCCTGCCTGTTGCCCCACCAGCCGGTGCAGCTCATTTTGCATTCTGCCAGAGTAGTGGATGGTTAGTTCACAGTCTCAAAGTACTTTCTTCAAAAGCTCAAAACTCACTTCATTTAGCAGCAATTTTAAAAAGGATAGCGCTTTTCCAAATGCTTCCCTGTCCTCTATCTAAAGAAGCCACGGTCAGAACCAAACATGGGACAACAGAATGGTTTAAGACTGGAAAAGGAGTGCCTTAAAGTTGTATATTGTCACCTTTATTCAACCAGGCCGGGCTGGATAGTCAGTATTGATGGAAGAAGCATGAACAATCTTACTCTGATGGCTGAAGGAGGGACTTGTCATGGCTGATTTTGAGGCACCCCTGCACCCCCACAAGTAATTTTTTTAAAATCATATTTAATAGTTAATCAAATGCTATCAAATGGACATGGGATGTGTTTTAATAATGATGTCAATTTGTCTTTCAGTTATGCATAATTTTTCCCCTTTATGTATTATGTGTAATAAGGTGGTTTGGGGTCATTTTATACAGTTTACATAATGTATTGGTGCTAGAAGCGGGCCCTAGGCCCTTATGAGACAAAGGGTTAAGTTTTCTACAAGAATGTATATTGTCCCTCAGAGCCGGCCAGGCGTGTTTCCTCCCTGGCTTCAGATAGTCATAAAGGGGGAGGTTAGTCTATGGCCCTCTGTAAAAGAAGAGCTAGCAACTAGAGATAGGGGTTTGGCTATAGACCGGGGGGATGGTGTTTTGTGATATATGTATATATATATAGATTTGTGATAGAATTGGGGTGCATGTGGTTCCCCAAATCTTAGGGTCATAACAGCTGGTGGCAGTCGTTTGAAATTTCACTTGCAGTAACCCAGCAGCCTGGATGGGGAACCCCTAGTCCAAAGCAGGCAGGAGAGTGTCTGCAGGCATGGTAGAGATAAAGGTGTGCACTAACCAGAGGGAACAGCAGAGGGCCAGCAAGATGGATGCCAAGCAATGCAGGAAAGTGACCCTTCTCTCATAGTGGAAGGCATTCCTGGGATTGTGGTCAGGTCATGAGCTTTTGGGCTCACTGGAGGACCTGGTGTGGCAGTAGTATGCGGCCTGGCTTGGACCGGTTGGGGTCCACGGCGAGGAGCCTTGTTTTCCCTTGAAGGTGGAGGATGCTCTATGGGACCTTGTTTATGGTGATACAAACTGTGGCTTGGGGACTGGACTGAGGCAAATGAACATAATGGAAAAACATGGTCTGTCAGTGGGAAAAAGGCCTGGGTCCAATGAGGCTTTTTTTTACTGTGGCCCTTGATCCAGCAGGAGTTACAGCTAGAGGCAGAGCATATGGATCTGCTAGATGAGGTTTCCATGGATGGGCTTTGGCCTCCAAGTTAGGGAAAACCCTGCCAGTTGGGCAGGGGAGGAGATTATGTGCCAGAGACCAAGGGAGCACAGATAAGTTGTGCTATGGCTGGGTCAGATGGGGACTGTATGGACATTGGAACCACTGAGAACTTTCTCTCAGAGGGACCCTTAAAGTGTCTAAAGACCCAGAAGAATGGATCATAAATTGAATTGCCAGGCCAAGGAGAAGGCTTGGAGGGGAGCCACCGTGCTCCCGGGTTCTTGAAAGAACCAAATATGGACTGTTCCCTGGAAATGGACTGTGAACCTAACATGCAGATTCAGCTGATAACAAATGTCAGGAAGCCAGTCACAGTTCAAGGGAGACTCAGCCAGCAGCCCTGGGAGCATGACAGACAAAGGGTCACAGCCCTATCCAAGTGGTGTGGACACCATTGCTAAGGACAAGGCAGTGGGGCAAAAAAAAAGGACTGATGTATGAGAGATGCTGGCGGAAGCAGCCCAGGCAAGGACATGGCTCAAAGGGTGAGGGTGAAGAAGACACATTATGGCACCAGGAGTTGTTTGGATAGTTGTTTGCCCTCAGAGGGCACTTGTTTGAGAAGCAGCTCTGGGATGGGGCACAGAGGACTGTTGGCAGAACCCAGGCCATGCAGATGGTCTGGATGGGAGCAGCTATGCTCACTGTGGCCTGGGAACGGACCTAGCATGGGGCTCCAGATGATAACAAAGGTCAGGAAGCCAGCCACAGTTCAAGGGACAGACTCAGCCAGCAGACCTGAGAGCATGGCAGACCAGTGGGGCGCAGCCCTATCCAGGTGGTGAGAGCACCATTGCTGATGAAAGGGAAAGTCTGGATCAGAGCAGGGAGATCCTCCTGAACACAGACCAAGCCAGCAAGTTAAACTGGAACAGCACTCCATATTGTGTGCCCAAGCAAACACAGCTGGAGAACAGTGACCTGACTGTGGTCTCAGGAGAGGGACAGTACCATGCACACTCTGTGGTTCCAGGTGAGATGGAGTACAGTGCACCAACCGTGGTCCAAGGATAAGGAGAAATGGAGTCCCATGCCCAGACCATAGTTCCAGGTGAGTGTGGGTTCCAAGCTTGCAGGGTGACTACTGGGATTATCATTTGTTTTTGCCACAGAGGAGTATATGTATGCTCCTAGTCCCACAGGAAGATCAGACACTAGAAGGAGCACTTGCCATGGCCATGGGGAGGCGGGTTGGCAATTGCACCATGGAGGCTATGCCCAAAATTGTGTGCCCACTGGAATTTGGGAGACAATGTGGACTGTGGGGCAACCACAACTCTCTCGCCTAAACAAGTGAGATCAGTGTGGCTAGGAACTTATTTGACAGGATGTATTCCTAAGCCTCACTAGGATGAGGGAAATTAGCTGTCATGGCTCATTTTGGGGCTCCCCTTCACCCCCACAAGTATCTCTGTTTTTTGGGACTCTATCTCATCTAATTGTAAATCAAAGGCTATCAAATGGGCATGGGATTTGTTTTAATAATGATGTAAATTTGTCTTTCAGTTATATTACATGTTTCCCCTTTATGAATTATGTGTAATAAGGTGGTTTGGGGTCATTTACAGTTTAAATAATGTATTGTGCTAGAAGAGGGCCCTAGGATATGCTTATATTAAATAGACTCACTTCCCTTTGTTACTTATGTTGACTGCAACCATACAATTAAAAGACATTTGTATCTAGGGAGGAAAGCTATGGCAAGTCAGTACAAGCTAGTAAAGATATTAAACCTTCAACAAAGGAATGCAAAGTTAGTTACCCAGTTATAATATTCGGACATAAGAGCTGGACCATAAAGAAGTCTGAGAGCCATAGAATTGACTGTTGGCGTTGGAGAAAACTGCTTAGAGTCCCTTGGACTGCAAGAAGGTCCAATCAATCAGGACTACAGGAAATTAAGCCAAACTGTTAACTGTAAGGTTTGATGCTCAAACTCAAATACTTTGGCCATATCACGAGAAGACAGAATTCCCTAGAGAAGACTCTGCTGCTGGGAAAGATTGAGGGCACATGAACAAGGGTACAGCAAAGAAGCAGATGGATGGATGAGGTAATTGAAACAACTATTGAAAAAAATAAATGTTAATAAAGCCCCAGGTCCTGATGGAGTACATCCAAGGGTACTGAGAGAACTGGGCTCTGTAATAGCCAAACCATTATATCTAATTTTTCAAAATTCACGCAACACTGGGTTGCTACCAGATGACCAGAAAAAAGCAGAGGTGATACCTATATTTAAGAAAGGGAGCAAGAGCAAATCTGGGGAATTATAGTCCAGTGAGTCTCACATCTGTAGTGGGAAGCTTTTAAAAGATAATACTGGATAATATACAAGAATATGTCTATTCAAACAGGATTATAAGTAGGAGCCAACATGGATTTAGAGGCATAGGTCATGTCAAACAAATCTAATTAGTTTCTATGAGGAGGTTAGTAGGAACTTGAATCAAGGCAACTCAGTGGATGTAGTCTTTTTAGATTTTGCAAAGGCTTTTGATACAGTGCCACATGGAAGACTGTTGTGCAAACTAAGGGATATAGGAATTGCAGTAAATATCTGCTCATGGATTTAGAGCTGGCTAAAAGACAGGAAGCAAAGGGTTGTGGTAAATGGATCATACACAAATTGGACTAATGTGGTAAATGGGGTTCCTCAGGGTTCAGTATGAGGTCCTCTCCTTTTTAACATATTTATTAACGCCTTACAAGTAGGACTGGAATGTATTGTCTTCATTTTTGCTGATGACAATAAGTTGTGCAAGGTAATTCAATCAGAAAATGAGGTAGTTTCACTCCAAAGTGATTTGCATAAATAAGGAGAAATGAGCAATTAAATGGCAGATGAGATTTAATACGAATAAATTATTATTATTATTATTATCTTTATTTATATCGCGCCAACATATTCCGTAGCGCTGTACAGGGGTTGAGTACATAGCAGAAAACAAATTAAACACCTTGTAAAGAATGGAGGGCCCTGTTTTTGAGCATAAAATCAAATGTACATAGAGCTTGTTTCCAAGGCACTGACACAAGATTGAAAACTCGCAAACTTACAATCTAAGGGTTTAGGTGTGATACAAGAGGGTGACAAATACAATTGAAAGCAATTGGTTCAGTAAAGTGGAGGGGTCTGTATGTTGTACTGTAGATTGTGGTTGTGAGTGTTATTAAGCTGTGGAATGTTCAGTTGTACATGTTAAGGCTGAAGGTGATAAGATTTTTTAAACAGGTGTGTTTTTAATAATTTCTTAAAGGTTTTGAGGCAGGAAGATAATCTAATGGAGCGGGGCAAGGAGTTCCAAATAGATGGGGAAGCACGAGAAAAGTCTTGAAGACGGGAGTGAGAGGAGGTGATGAGAGAGGAGGAAAGAAGAAGGTCGTTAGCAGAACGAAGGGGCCGGTTGGGAGAGTATTTTGAAACAAGAGCAGAGATATAAGGGGGTGAATAAATGTAAGGTTATGCATCTGGGAAGGGAAAATATCCATGAAATGTATAAACTTAATGAAGCAAATCTAGGTGTATCAGATATTGAAAGGGATTTGGGAGTGCTTGTGGACAACCACCGGAGTAACAGCGCTCAAAGCCAAGCAGCAGCTGCAAAGGCAAATAAAATATTAGCATGTATAAAGAAGGGTATAGAAGCAAGGGAAGCAAATATAATTCTGCCACTATACAAATCCCTAGTATGCCCTCATTTGGAATATGGAGTACAATTTTGGGCACCACTTCATAAAAAGGATATTTTAGAGCTGGAAAAAGTACAGAGAAGGGCAACAAAACTAATAAGGGGAATGGAGGGGCTAAGTTATGAAGAAAGACTAACCAAATTAAACTTATTTTCTATAGAAAAAAGGCATCTAAGAGGAGATATGATTACCTTATATAAATACATCCAGGGTCAGTATAAAGATTTGTCGGGGGAGCTTTTTATGCCAAGAGGTTTTCAACGGACAAGAGGACATCCCTTGAGATTAGAAGTAAAAAGATTCCACCTTAAAGAAAGAAAAGGGTTCTTCACAGTAAGGGTGGTTAATCTGTGAAATTCTCTACCTGAGGAGGTGGTGACAGTGGATTCGATAGATAACTTTAAAAAAGGATTGGATATATTTTTAAATAAAAAGAACATTTAGGGTTATCCTGGTTAATTAGAGAGTGAGTATTGATCCAGGGAGGAATCTGATTGCCAGTATCTGGGGTCAGGAAGGAATTGATTTATTTTCTCTTTTGAGACAAATAGCAAAGTTTGCTTTTTTTTTTTTTCTGTTTGCCTTCCTCTAGATCAAGTAACAATTAATCTGCATATTGCAGATAAGACGAGATCTTACAAGGTTGAACTTGGTGGGCTAAAAGTATTTTTCAACCTCAGGTACTATGTAACTATGAACATGAGCTTGCCTGAGCTCAGAGGGACAGTGGCTGACAGATGTGCCTGGTGTACTGTGGTGTCATGGAGAACCAGACATGACTGAACGACCAAAGAACAACAACATGACCTCCTTGCATAACAGCCGTCACAACACACTGCAAGCTGTAATTATTTAGTGAATATCTCCCATAAGCATGTACTGTATAATCGGGCACATTCTCCTTCACAAACCCTTGTGTCCTGCCCTGTCTAGCATGGAGTTTAAGTAAAGCTGTACTTGACAAGGAGTCTTTGAACATCTTATTCAGACTTGTGATTATGAGATTGTGTTACATTAGATCGTTAGGACAAACTGAACATATATAATTATATTTTTACAACAAAGCAGTTATTCCTTACATAGAGTTTGCTAAATGTCCATAGAAAATCTGTGCACCCCAAAACTTACTGTGAGGTTTATACTCCTTCTGAGACTGGATCATTTGACCCCCATAAAAAAGTATGTCATGTATGGATCATAAAATGTCCTTTATTATATTTTCCCTCCACATTTGCTGAAAAGCTTTTCCACATATCTACCACCATTCTGAAAAAGCAAGTAAATTACCAAAATCTGCAAAATCAGCTGTCTTCTTGCTTTACAACTTACTTTTATGTAAATGATGTTTAGTTATTCTTTCTGAAATGAATTATATCCGAAGATTTTTATTATTCAGATCAAAATACTGCAATAATGTTCTAATGTATGGGCCACTGATATGCATGCACACATGGCCGGATTACTCATTAGGCCAACTAGGCAGTCGCCTAGGGGCTCATCACGGTGAGGGGCGACAATTAAAAAAAAAAAAGGTTCCTGGCTTTAGAAAAGAAAATGGTGCAGTTCATAGACTGGCTACTAATGGATAATCAGCAAGAGAGTTAAACTTACACGCACAGAAACGGCAAATATGCATACTTTGCCCACGCACTCACAGGGGCTCCTCCACTTCACTGCCTAGGGTCTCCAAAATGGTTGATCCGGCCCTGCATGCAGATATAATACAAAAATATAATAATATTTAAAAAAGATCAGGTAGCAGTTTGTATAGGTTTTATCCACCAATAAGAGTGTGGAACGTATAACCTGGATATAACAATAATCAATATGTATCACTCTATCTCCACATGTGGAACAATGTGAGTTAGAACTAAATGTCATTGGATATGTAACAACTAACAGACTTGCTTGGATTGCAAATGAGCATTTTACTTTCTCCATACCAGGTTGGAAAGATAATATTGAATATATAGTTATACTAAATACAAAAATTGTGATTCATAACTGGAAGTCTATTTCTTGATTTTTTTTCTTCTTGTTATTTATGTAGACTATCTATATAGTAAGATCATTCTCAAACCATAAATCTTTTTGGCAGATTTCTGTTTTTCTACAGGGTCACCATCCTTATATACTTTTGGCTCTTGGAGTATTCCTATGTAAGCTACCAAGGCCCAGGGCAGCTACTTTGCAAGGGCAGAAGTTTGTCTCAAGTAGCCAGAGCTTGTACCTGCCAAACAAACAAATAAATAAAAATATGCAATATATATCTAACATAATTTATCTTATGGCCAGGGCCGGATTAAGGCATGGGCATTAGGGGCCTTGGCCAGCTGGGGGCCTCGAGAAGTAAGAGAAGAAAGAGGAAAGGCCAAAAAGTATATTGATATTTTTAAAATTAAATTTCTTAATGATCCTTAAAAATTTTTTGCGGGAGTTGTCAAAACTACAGACAAACAGACATCGCACTGGTTGGCCTGGGGGAGGCGAGAAAGCCTTTCACCAAAGTTCTGTAATAAACCAGAGCCACGTCAAACGGTGGCGCAATGGATGTCGGGTAGGGAATGATAAGTATTTTGTCAAAATCACTTGTTGTAGAGCAGAGAAAGGAATCGCAGCACCGAAAATGGTGCATCCCTTCCATTTAAGTATCGGCATCATTGTGGAGATAGTTGAGATAATCATAGCCGGCAGTGGGTGCATTCAGTTATTGCCTGTTGCTTAGATATTTTAAAATGAACATTTGTCAATCTGATATTACTGGGGGCCTCACAGTACCCATAGCCCAGGAGGCTACAATGTCTTAATCCGACCCTGCTTATGGTGGGCAAGAGTGATAGAAGCCCTCCACAGTACAGTAAATAAATAGTACATTTGTGTTCACATTTGAACATCTAAATATAGGTTAAAAATGTATTTCCTGTCCAGAATTTCAAGAAATACAATTATTGCATTGCACAGTGGGGGCATGCAAATGATTCCACAATGCGTTTTCACTCTTTATACATGGCTCCTTTTAGGCATATGCTCTCATCCTCCCTTTTCCTCTCTCCAATTACCCCCCCCCCACTTACCTGTATTGCGCTGCTCCTGCTGCTGGCCAGCGCGTCTTCTGTGTCGGGCCCAGTATATGCTAATGACGTGATGTCACATGCGCATCACGTCATTACCATATGCCGGGTCCCAAAGACCCGATGGACAGCAGCAGGAGTCCCATGACTCCCATCCCCCCTCCTCCCTCCTCTCATCCTCCCCCTCCACTCATCCTCTCCCTCCCCTCTCCATCCACTCATCCTCCCCCTCCCCTCATCCTCCCCTCTAATCATCCTTCCCCTCCCCTCATCCTCTCCTCCCCCTCCCCTCATCCTCTCCCTCCCCTCTCCCTCCCCTCATCCTCTCCCTCCCCTCATCCTCTCCCTCCCCTCATCCTCTCTCTCCCCTCTCCCTCCCCTCATCCTTTCCCTCTTCTCCCCCTCCCCTCATCCTCTCCTCTCCCTCCCCTCATCCTCTCCCTCTCCTCCCCCTCCACTCTCCCTCTCCTCCCCCTCCACTACCCCTCTCCCTCCCCTCATCCTCTCACTCTCCTCCCCCTCCCCTCCCCTCATCCTCTCCCTCCCCTCATCCTCCCCTAATCCTCCTCCTCTCTCCCTGCCCTCATCCTCCTCCTCCCTCCCTCACCTCATGCTGCCTCCTCCCTTTCCCCCTCTCCAATTAACCCCCTCCCCTCACTTACCTGTATTGTGCTGCTCTTGCTGCTGTCCATAGCGTCTTCTGTGTCGGGACCAGGTATATGCTAATGACGTGACATCACATGCGCGTCACGTCATTACCAAATGCCGGGTCCCAAAGACCTGATGGACAGCAGCAGGAGTCCCATGACTCCCATCAACCCCTCCTCTCATCCTCCCCCTCCACTCATCCTCTCCCTCCACTCATCCTCTCCCTCCCCTCATCCTCTCCTCATCCTCTACCTCCTCTCATCCTCCTGCTCCCCTGATCCTCCTCCTCCCTCATCTTCTCCTCTCCCTCCCCTCATCCTCTCCCACCCCTCTCCCTCCCCTCATCCTCTCCCATCCCTCTCCCTCCCCTCATCCTCTCCCTCCCCTCATCCTCTCTCTCCCTCCCCTCATCCTCTCTCTCCCTCCCCTCATCCTCTCCCTCCCCTCATCCTCCTCCTCCCTCCCTCCCCTCATCCTCCCTCCTCCCTTTCCCCCTCTCCAAATACACCCCCCCCTCCTCTAACTTACCTGTATTGCGCTGCTTCTGCTGCTGTCCAGAGCGTCTTCTGTGTCGGGACCCGGTATATGCTAATGACGTGATGCGCATTACGTACGTGCAGCGCAAGACAGGTGAGTGGGGGGGGGGATTAGAGAGGGAGATATATATTAGAGATATATATATTAAGCGTTGATATAAAATACTGTAATTATAATTCCTTTAAAATAATTATTTTGATTAAATTAAAAAAGAATAATGTAAAAAAAAAGTAAAATGGATAATTCAAATCTAGGACTATTCTAAAAACCGAGTCTGTTACCCAATGAGCCACATCACTGTATGTTAAAAAAAAGTGTATAGAAATCAATCCGGCTTACATAGAATCATTGTGAGTGTTACAGCCTGTATCTTATTATCTATACAGACTCTTAAGGGATGTCTTCAGTCAATATCTAAGTCAATTCTATCAATTTACCAACTTTTCCACATCAGTATCCACCATCTATCCGATGGCACAGAGTACACAAGGTGCCTGCAGTATCCTTTTAACTATTATATTCAATTTTGTGTAATTGGAGGATTGCATTTGATTTTTTTGTTTGTTTTTTACAGCATTAGTCACCTTGGAGAGTCTGTGGATTTAGACAAGATTACTTTTCAGTCGTATTGACAGGCTGCTGCAATGTTTGAAAACGTAACATTAGGATAAAGTGAAAGTGCAACTCACAGTAGAATCACTGTATCCTCCAAGCGCCAAGACAAAAGCAGTGCTCTCTTTCTCTCTCCCCTTTATCACTCGCGCTCTCTCTCTCAATCTCTCTCTCACTTCCCTTTTTTTCCTTCTCCCTCTCTTCCTCTCTCTCTTTTCCCCTTTCTTTCTCTCTCTCTCCCCCTTCTATCTCTCTCTTCCCTTCTCTCTCCCTCTCTCTCAGTGTCTTTGTCTCTCAGTGTCGGTATTGTCTCTCTCTCTCTCTTTCCCCCACTTCCCTGTCTCTCAACTACTTCTCTCTCCCTCTCTCTCCACCCTTTCTCTCTGTCTTCCCTCCAAGCACCAAGACAAAGGCAGTGCTATCTATCTATCTATCTATCTATCTATTTATCTATCTATCTATTTATCTATCTATCTATATATCTATCTATCTATCTATCTATCTATCTATCTATCTATCTATCTATAAGGCCCTAGACACAAGCTTAGATTGGAAACTCACTACTTATAATCTAAAGGGAATGAAAAAAGCAAAAACCTGGGGAGGAGCAAATAGGAATAGGAAGGTTAGGAAGGAAGTGAGACTTGTGAAAAGTTAGAAGGTTATTCATTAGTTTGAGAGGGAAGGGATCTGATGTAAAGTGAATGGCACTAGTATATGGTATCTGCCCCTAGTGGACAGATAATGTAACCTGCAGATGGGAATGGCAGGAGACACATAGTTTAACCACAGCTTGAGTAAAATTAGCTCATGGGGGAATAAAAGAGGAGTGAAGGGCATGAAAGGTGAGATGGGTATGTTGGAGACAAGAGGTGGAAACTTTGGGAAGAAGAGCCTGAGGAAGAAGAAGGCACGAGAACACATTGCATAAAGGGTTAATAGGAATAGTTAGCAGTTGCTGCTAATTAACCAGGTGTAGAAGATTTGTGTGACTCAATAAATTAAAAGTAAACAGGGGCGGGTGGGTGAGGGGCAGGAAGGGGATTAGAGCTAGGAGTTAGAGAGAGAGACCAGGGAGAGAGAGGGCAATATGAAGTCTGAAAGAGAATTGATATAGCTTCAGGATGTGATAGAGTCAAAGCAATTAACACAGAGGTGTTAGGAGGCTAGGCAAACAATGAGAGGGAGGGTACAAAGGACTTCAGAGGTACACAGAGTTATCTCAATAAAGTTACTAGGTCAGTATTTATAATATCAGGGATATAATCACAATAATTAATAATCAATAACAGTGCCAGAGAATCTTCAGTTTTCCAAATATCTTAGCTGTTGCAGAGCAGCCAGTCAGAGAGAGGGAGAGACCAGGGAGATATAGGGCCTGAAAGAGAATGTATGGCTTCAGAATGTGATAGAGTTATAGCATTTGGATCTATCCTGTTATGTGCACGCATGGCACAGGAAGCCTCCTGGTGCCGGGCGCGCTTGTGTCTCGCGTCCCGATGTACTCCCTAAGCCCCTAACCCCCTACACCCCTTGCCGGCCTTAACCCTAACCTTAACCCCCTACACCAGTTACAGACCCTAACCCTAAACCTAATCCCCTAATCCTTACCCTATGCCCCTAACTCTAACCCCCCTACACCCCTTGTCGGCCCTAATCCTAACCCCCTAACCCTAAGCCCCTAACCCCCTAAACCCTTCCTGGCCCTAACCTCCTAACCCTCTTAGCCTAACCCTAACCCCCTAAAATTAACTTCCTAACCCTAACCCCCTATAACACTTACCGGCCCTAACCCCCTAACCCTCTAAACCTAACCCGAAAACCCCTAACCACTTACCGGCCACTTAGAGACAGCTACATTGGGACGTTGGTGGCGCTCGTCCGGTGCGTGCACATAACAGGACAGCATTTGATAGAGTTCAAAAAATAATATTTTCTCTAAAAAAGCTTTTTATGTTCATGCTTTACATAACTGCTAATGTTGTTCATTAAATTAGGAGACTTGAGGAAACAAAATGAGTTCTAGGCATGCTCTGCGCCCCTACTGTAGCCGACTCACAAAATGATTTATATAGGAGAAACTGAGCGTTGTATTAAGTAGCAGCGACCCTGGAGAAGATCCAGCTATTCTACACAGGGAGTCAACCGAGATTTCACTTATAAATCACTTTTGCTTTTTTTAATCAAAAATGTGTTTTCCTATTATTTCTAGGTCAGGTCTAACAGTATATATTCCTTTATCTGTAACAAAGTCTGCAGAAAATATTTCTCCAAATCTTACTGACAATTACATTTTACAGAATTCTTTCAAATCTCAGGTGATTTTAGAAAATTTTTAAATTATAATTATCATCATTTTCATCCATATTTAAGAATCATTTTTATATTTTCGACAGTAAATCTGGCAGATAGTCACATAAATGACATATGTGCTCCAATATTTACAGTATGTTTTTTTTTTTTTAAGAACTAGACTTGATAATGGACAGGGGCAGATATACTAAATGGTAAAGAGCTATAAATGTACAATAATCAGCTAACCTGACTTGTCAAATTACGTTGAATGTAAATAAGATTCCAATTGCTTTTACTGTAGGTTTATATTTCCCAATAAGGCGCCTTCAATAAAATTGAATAGCAATCTTATCTAGATGGTGCAGTGCACCAGGGCCCTCCTCTGTGGGGGAGCAGTGCTGTAAAAAGTTTCTTTACATTTTTTTTTTGCATATACATTTTTTTCTGTAGTGTAAAACCACCGCCCCAACCCACCACGGCCCCCTGGGCCTCCCTGGACCTCCTTGGCTTCATCCCCCCTCGGTCTGAAATTGGTGTGTGCCTGTTTAAATAAGAGTATTTCTACTGAAGCTCCAAGAGGTGGAAGTCTGGAGCAGTTCAGCACTCTGGGAATGTGTATCAAGGAAGAAGGTAAAACAGCAAAGGCTGCAAAGTTGCAGCAAAGTACAGGGGGATGGGTTATGTGACGGCGGAAGAATGGAGAAAGGGATGGGTCCTATGTGAGGTGGGTGCTGAGAGGGGTTGGGTGCTGTGCGGGGATGTGTGCTGAGAGAGGATGGATGCTAAGAGGGGTGGGTGCTGTGTTGGAGTGATGTTTATATATGTGTATATATATTGGAAAGGGGTCTTGGGGGTGGAGCAGCAATGGGTGAGGGGTCTTGGGAAGTTTTACTGTTATGGCAAGGGGGCTTCAGGAGCGGAGCAGTTATGGGAAGGGGTCTGGTGTTTGAGTACTGAGTGATTTGGTTCCAGTGGGGCCCAGAGCAAAACATTTTTTACAATCCCCCAGAGTGGGGCCTACAACTTTTTTTGCACCAGGGCCCTCCATTCTCTAGCTCCGCCACTGACTCCAAGGTCTCATTTCAAATGTCAAACAAGGTTAATAAAAGGAATATTGCTGATTTCAGTCACATTCACATATACTAGTCAAATAACCACTAACAACTATAAATAACAAGATTTGTGCAGATTTAAGAACTCAGTACTGCTTCAAATATGTCTATAAATTAATGGACTCTATTAAAATATACAAATGTCTTAAATAATTACTTGTCAAGTCATATTTGAATGGATGAAGTCCATGTGCACATTAACATGTAAGTGCTGTAGTGTAGCGGCACGTGCAGGTATGTAACTACGGAATAATCACTGTGCCAGTAACAAACATGGATACTGCACCCAAGTTACAAACACTGCCAGAAACAAAAATGGCCACCTCAACTTTACAAACAATAAAGCAGGATCTGTCTGCTAATCTAATAACTAATCACCCGACTGTGGTGTTCAGGATCAAGATACATTTTTTTCTTGATGACATCCGTTTTGAGGTTGAAACAGTGATGTCTGTGGGTAGGTCTCCTAATTCGTACATAATCTCTCCTATACTATGCTTCAAATCTGTTTACTACAGCAAGTGTTTACCTAAAAGGAGCCATGTATCAAGTGATATCGGATTAAAGAGTGACAATGATCGTGGACTCATCTACATACCTCTGCTCATTTTCCCAGAGTTCAGTGCAACACCTGTATCTCTCGGAGCTCTGAGTTGAAAATACATTTTTTTATTAATTTTTAGATCAAAATGGGACCACAAATGTACTATTTATATTAACTACAACAATCATTTAATATATGGTGGGCAAAAGAGCGATAGAAGCCTCCACCGTACAGTAGTACAGTAAATAAATAGTACATCTGTGTTTCTATTTAAATGTCTAAAAATAGGTTTGCTTAGAATTCCAAAAAATACAGTTTTTACACTACATTCTGGGGAACTGGGCGGGGACATGCAAATGAGACTACAGATGCATTTTTACTCGAAAATCATTTTATACACGGCATATGCTCACTGTATTACGCAGCTTTAAGCATAGCAGAGGATGTATTATGTACGAACCAGGAGACAGTCACTGTTTCAATCTTAGAATGTGTATATATATATATTTATATGAACATTCACTAAATAGAATATGTATTTTTCATTTTTTATTAATAAATTCAAGGCTTTAGTTATTTGTATTTTTTCTAATAATATCGTATTTGTTATCAAGTCTAGTTTTTCAAAATAATAATGTAAAAATAAAGGAAAGGTGCTTCCGATCTGTACCTCCTTCAGGGAATATTTCTAATACTTATTATTGAGACACATAACAATGGCCCCTGTAGTGTCCTCACCTGCAGACCCCCTATCATGGCCTGTACCAGACTGAGGGGGGTCCGGCACTGAGTCCAGCACACTATGTAACATACTTGCTTTTCATGATATATTCCTCAGCTGGTGACACCTGCAGCCCTTCATTTGTCTCCTTCCCCTGAAGATTTCTAATGTCCTCACTCAAGACGCGATCTGACACGATTTACTTTGCAAGCTTTTCTTTTCTTGCACACATCCAATATCATAAATTGTGTTTATTCTGTACGTCTTCCACTGACGGGTTGTATAAGAAAGAGAATAAACCGGGAAAGATGAACGGGTCTGCAATGACTGGCAGGTTTAGTAGACAGGGGCCATATAATTTATAACATACTTCTCACTGTCTTAGCACCCAACAAAAGCACCTTATTTTATACTAGTCTGTAGAAAACTCCAGAAAATGACAACTCCATGAAAATCATACTAGTAATATCAACAAGGGTTTTACTACCGAGGTCAAAAGGCCCAGGCCTAAGGCACATATTCAAGGGGCAGCGGTTGGGTATAATTGCTCATGCACTGTGTGTGCAGATATTCCTGACTCTCGAAAGATCGTCATTTCAACTAATATGTTTGTCTAATACAAAAGGTAACACTAAATACAGCAATACTATATGTACTCAACCCCTTTTTCAGCGCTACGGGGCACCCCGACCTTTGCGCACCAAACAATTGCACGCCGACAACAGCCCAATGAGTGCCCAATGCGTGCCGACAAAAGAGCACAAGTTTTCCAATTTGTTCCTAACCCAAAGACCCCCTAAGCCTAACCCAAAGACCCTCTGTTGAGCGCACTCTTGTCTGTCGCAAAGTTGTCGGCTCGCCAAAGAAATGCTACCGCGCTACGGAATATATATATTAGGAGAGGGGCACGTTCAATGGAAAGGAAGGGTAGTAAATGAGTTGGGAGGGTAGGCACAGCAGGTCAAGGAAAGCATAAAACCTAATGCACCGCTAAATATCAACCAATAGGGTCACTAAACTTCCATAAAATATTGCTATTATTAAAAATAATTCATTTTAAATAAAATAAATAAATAAATATATATATATAATCAGTCTTTTGTATTATAAGTTGTTCAGTCCTTCAGACCTTCAGTCGTGTCCAACTCTCAGTGACCATATGGATGCAGCACTCCAGGCATATCCTTCTGTGTTTCTGGACGTGCTTATCCATATGGATTTCTTGACAAAGATACTGTGGTGGGTTTCCGGTTCCTTCTGCAGTGGACCGCAATTTGTCTGACCTCTCTGGTATGACCTGCCCATTTATTTGGGCTGTAGGGCAATGGCAGTGCTAGTGAATGGAGGGCCCTGGTGCAAAAAAAAAAACATTAAGCCGTCCCCGGAGCTCAAATTAAGGTAAAGTGGGCTGGAGCCGCCAAGGGGTTGTAGTTCCGCCCCTGCTGCAGGGTCTTCATAATACCTTATCTCATATACATTTGGAGATTGAAGGCCATGGGCTACACCAGTTCCGTCCAACTTGTTTATTGTTATTGTATTCGTCCTAAAATAAAATCACATCCGGCACTTGGCTAGACCATCATGGAGCACTGAGGCTTCAGCAAAGCCTATATTTTAGGGTGCTCAGCAAATTATTAGAAATAAAAATCCAGATTACAAGACAAGATGTTGCTGACATCATTAAATTGGTTGTGTAGGGTTATAGAACCAGTGCAGGACTACAGGGATCCTGGTGCCCTCTGGTGGTGTGTATTGGTATACATTAGGATATGACTAAATCCGTATCCAGTCCTTGTTTTAGGTCACGCCAACAAGTCAGGAGCAATGTAAGTTTACTTAACCATAGGGAGGTTCTCAGTTATATTCCTTAATTATAATTAAATTGTACTAGGTATATAATGTAACAGTGTATCTATGTACTTTTATGTGCTTTATATTATTAAGAAGTGCTTATAAGATTGTTTTTGCTGCCTAACATCAAACAAATAGTCCCTGTACGGGTCTACCCTCCGCAGCTTGTGAAGACACAGACACTGCAGAAGCTCCTGTGCTGTGTCTCATACTAACCAATCAGTGGTCATCTCTCAGCAATATTCTGCAACATGCTGCTGAGACGTGGTCTCTGATAGGCTTGGACACTACACTGCACATGCACACTGCACACTGTGTCTGCATATGCTGCAGAGTCACATTTCTAGGACTACTGATCTGTATATCACATATTATAATTGTCAAACTGCGATTCGTCGTCACGTTTGCGAGCCTCGCATGGCGAGGCGAGCCGTTGAAGCACAAATGTCTTCCGAGCTCGGAGCAGCTGATGAGCGCCAAAGGCAAGTCTTGCGTAGCGAGGTGAGCAGTTGAGGCACTGAAACACGTGGGACTTAGGCAGAAATGAGAGGCAAGGCCCTCTTGCGAGCCTCGCACAGCAAGGCAAGCCATTGAGCCATCGAAAAACCTGGGAAATGTTAGGAAATGCAGGATTGCCTTAGGCTGCAAGCAATTGAGGAATAGGTAAAGTATATTCATTTATTAACTAATTAATTCATTTATTATTATAAAAAAAAAATATATAAAAATAAATAGCATATTTTACACTGCCGTTACTTTATGATTACATTAATGCTTCCCACTTCCTAATACATTTATTGATTCCTAATTATTTATTAATGTACATTAATTTAATAAGTATTAATTAGTAATGGAAAATAAAAATCTATACTTTCCACTGCACTAAAAATGTTTGACTTTTTACACTTCACTTATATATCTGGATTACTGCTCATTGGCTGACAGCGATAGGACTCTCAAAGCAGTTACATGTTTAAATCACTTTATTATGCTCTGAGACCTGAAAACATTTTTTAATTTACACTGCACTAAAAAAGTGGTATATTTGACACAGTACTTATATATCTGTCTTTGCGATGAGCGCCGAAGATGATCGTTGCAATGCAGGTAACTTGAAGCACACGAGGGAAGATGCTCGCAATGAACTTGGGGCTCGCAATGAGCGCAGAAGGTCCTCAGGGAGCAAAAGCTTTACATTGTGTGGCAAACAGCATTGCCAGGATTCAAATTGTATTTCCCCGTCATTTTTTACGGGAAATTCGCAAGTATATAGATATATATATTTACTATTATATTTACTATTTGCTATACTAGTTTAAAGTAGGCTTGTTAATCCAGTGATTTAAAAAAAAATCCTTTCTTAGTCTTAACATTTCCTTAGTGTATTTATATTTTGAGGTTTTGGATAGTGCGATCTCCTTGACTGAAATGGTTTCTAGCTGGAGCACAGTACATTTTTTGTTTGTTTTTAACTTTTTGAGTAGATTCATCCTAAACATGTGTAGGTCCATCTTCACATTTATTGAATTATATTATGCAAGCTACATTTTATATATATATATATATATATATATATATATATATACATATATATATATATATCATATATATATATATATCATATATATTTATATATATATATATATATATATATATATATATATATATATATATATATATATATATATATATATATATATATATATATATATATACATAAACCTTAGGAGTCAGACAGGCTGCTTTCTGGAGCCTTGAAGGAAGCCATACAAGAGATGCATTGTACCTTGGAAAAAAAATATTTAGGAGTCAGCAGTACAATGTAGGAGCCCTGACCCCCTCACCATATCACTGCTTATATATACAGTGTATATATATATATATATATATATATATATATATATATATATATATATATATATAGTGACAAGCTGTCAGTTTCCACTGGGTTTTTGCCCTTGTTTTCAGCAATTTTTATGGAGAAACACAATTGCAGGAGACGGCAATGCTTTTTTCTGAATGTTACTATATTATATTCACCCATTGGAACACTGCCTTTACTGTTAGACAGTTCCTATCTATCTGCTCTCATCCAGCTAAACCTTGGTGGTACAAAAACAAAACTAAATTAGTCCAATAATTAGTTCACCATTACTGCGCAGTATCCTTTAAAAGTCCAAGTGTCCACTCTTCTTCTGTCTCTCAGTCTCAGTATTGTCTCTCTCTCTTTCCCCCACTTCTCTCTCTCCACTCTTTCTCTCTGTCTTCCCTCCTATCTATCTATCTATCTATCTATCTATCTATCTATCTGTCTATCTATCTATCTGTAACGGAACCCATCACTGTTTTACCCTGTTTTATGATTATTATGGTTAAAATATGATCCTACTATATGTATGTTGGTTTATGCTCTGCAGAATATTGTCCCAGACATTTGCAGCTACTTGGCATGGGAGATAATCCTGTTACAGAGACTCCGCATAAGATAAAGGAAGTCTATTGTATACAGTGTTTTCATTCTCAGATAAGAACAAAGAAGTGTAATTGAATCAATGTCTGATTGTATCAAAGTTGCCAGGGAGTCTCGGGGAGGTGTGACCCACCTATTGTTCTCTTTATGTGTATTGTGCGGCCAAATATGGGCATGTGTATTGCCTGTGGGAAGAGATGGGTATAAATATTTCTGCAATAACAAAATAAAGTCAGTATTCATTTGACTCCCAAATTGTGTGTCGTCCAATATGGGAGGTCGGGAATCGTGAGACTGTAGTGCCTCTTGGGTATTTTACCGTATACCAGCGGAGATATTGGACTGCGTGTTCCAGCTCCGTTACATTTGTTGGCAGTGGTGGGATTGTTCCCACGGTCAGAATGACAGCTACAGGAGACACCATTCTGTGGAGTACAAATTGAGGGCAACGCTAGTATCCGTACAGCGCCCCTGGCTACAGCAGGATGGAACCGGCTAGTTTTCGGACAGCGTTCCATCATGAGAAGGAGGAGGCGGCCGAGGACTACAGGGATGCAGACAGAAAGGAACTCATGGTTACAGTACCTCTTATTACCCCACAGACTGAGTTTGAGAGAGAACTCCAAAGCAGACTGGCCTTTTTCCCAGGTACACTTCCCATAAAAACCTTGGAATGGTTAATGACAGATGTCCACAAATACATAATGGAAAAGCAGCGGGCACGGGAGCGGTCCATCTTGGGAGCTGCTAACCCACCTCCCACCATTAACCCCCCCCAGCACTGCGTCCGGGTGGTGGG
Source organism: Discoglossus pictus (assembly GCA_027410445.1). Lineage (NCBI taxonomy): Eukaryota > Metazoa > Chordata > Amphibia > Anura > Alytidae > Discoglossus > Discoglossus pictus. Next base: position 20,133,345 of record CM050163.1, on the reverse strand, counting down.
AACTACCAAACCCCTCCACGGTACATCAGGTGCCACACGTGTAACCAGCAGGGCCATATGCAGAGAGACTGTCCCAGAAACAGAAACCGCTCCACGTGGAATACTCCAACTAATTCTCCTCCCCAGCAGCAGTGTGTACCCCAGGGGGCCGAAGGTGTCGTCCTTCCCCCCCAGCGGCAGTGTGTACCCCAGGGAGCAGAAGGTGTCGTCCTTTCTCCCCAGCGGCAGTGTGAACCCCAGGGGGCCGAAGGTGTCGTCCTTCCTCCCCAGCGGCAGTGTGTTCCCCAGGGAGCTGAAGGTGTCGTCCTTTCTCCCCAGCGGCAGTGTGTACCCCAGGGAGCAGAAGGTGCCGTCCTTTCTCCCCAGCGGCAGTGTGTACCCCAGGGGGCCGAAGTTGTCGTCCTTCCCCCCCAGCGGCAGTGTGTACCCCAGGGAACTGGTGTCGTCCTTCCTCCCCAGCGGCAGTGTGTACCCCAGGGAGCAGAAGGTGTCGTCCTTTCTCCCCAGCGGCAGTGTGAACCCCAGGGGGCCGAAGGTGTCGTCCTTCCTCCCCAGCGGCAGTGTGTTCCCCAGGGAGCTGAAGGTGTCGTCCTTTCTCCCCAGCGGCAGTGTGTACCCCAGGGAGCAGAAGGTGCCGTCCTTTCTCCCCAGCGACAGTGTGTACCCCAGGGGGCCGAAGGTGTCGTCCTTCCCCCCCAGCGGCAGTGTGTACCCCAGGGAGCTGAAGGTGTCGTCCTTCCTCCCCAGCGGCAGTGTGTACCCCAGGGAGCTGAAGGTGTCATCCTTCCTCCCCAGCGACAGTGTGTACCCCAGGGAGCAGAAGGTGCCGTCCTTCCTCCCCAGAGGCAGTGTGTACCCCAGGGGACCGAAGGTGTCGTCCTTCCCCCCCAGCGGCAGTGTGTACCCCAGGGAGCAGAAGGGGCCGTCCTTCCTCCCCAGCGGCAGTGTGAACCCCAGGGGGCAGAAGGTGTCGTCCTTCCCCCCCAGCGGCATGGTGAACCCCAGGGGGCAGAAGGGGTCGTCCTTCCCCCCCAGCGGCAGTGTGAACCACAGGGGGCAAAAGGTGTCGTCCTTCCCCCCCAGCGGCCGTGTGAACCCCAGGGGGCAGAAGGTGTCGTCCTTCCTCCCCAGCAGCAGTGTGAACCCCAGGGGGAGACACCAATCCCCCAGACGGCGCAGATGGGACCAGGGTCTCTGTGCCTGACCTACCGGGATGCTGGACAGCCTGTCCAGATCCCCAACTACTCTCACTGGGACAACCGGAGGAGGGGGTAAGTACAAATTCCCCTCCCCAGCTAACTCCTAATGTGGCTCCAGGGTTAACAGAGGAAATGTTAACCCCCACTGACCCCCACCTTTCCCTGGCTACTGAGCCGGAATATGTCCCAAGTACCCCAGCAGAAGAGCTGACAGTGGGGCAGAGTGCAGTCGGCCTCTGCCCTCCCTTTGTCCCTTGTACAGAGCAGGATGTCCTGCAGGATATACCAGCAGAAGAGCTGGCATCAGGGCAGAGTGCCGCTGGCCTCTGCCCCTCAAGTCCCCTCAGCGTGTTGCCCCATCACCACAGCAAAATATCCAGGTACCTGGTTAGACTTCCCCCCAAAGGGGAGATGTGTGACGAAGTGCCCTTTTCCACTTTGTCTTGGAGAGGACTGTTTGCCAGCCTCCTGCCCTGCGACTATGGCCCCGGGACATATTGCCCTTTGGAACCAGTGTTCGGCCATACCAGAGTGTATGTCACTCATTCTGGCCCTCTACATACAGGGGGGTCATTCTGTACTTGCCCTGTGGGAGCGGTGATACCACAGATAGCTATGCCATGGAGCCCATTCATATAATGAAAGACTATGGGAAAGACTTTAGCTACCTGGCAATTGAACTGTGTGAAGAGGATCTGAGCGCTATTCCGTAGTTTTGTGCGCTCAGATCCCAGCTATCTAGGGATATGTGAAATGTGAGTAAATGTGAATTGCAGTAATGCTGATGGGTTGTCAAACTAGAGAATTGACCAACAAAAACTTTTGTCCGGACATCGCCAGGCCGATCCGTTGGGATCAGACCGTGTATGCCGGCTTATGGTCACAGGGGAGGTGTGTAACGTAACCCATCACTGTTTTACCCTGTTTTATGATTATTATGGTTAAAATATGATCCTACTATATGTATGTTGGTTTATGCTCTGCAGAATATTGTCCCAGACATTTGCAGCTACTTGGCATGGGAGATAATCCTGTTACAGAGACTCCGCATAAGATAAAGGAAGTCTATTGTATACAGTGTTTTCATTCTCAGATAAGAAAAAAAAAGTGTAATTGAATCAATGTCTGATTGTATCAAAGTTGCCAGGGAGCCTCGGGGAGGTGTGACCCACCTATTGTTCTCTTTATGTGTATTGTGCGGCCAAATATGGGCATGAGTATTGCCTGTGGGAAGAGATGGGTATAAATATTTCTGCAATAACAAAATAAAGTCAGTATTCATTTGACTCCCAAATTGTGTGTCGTCCAATATGGGAGGTCGGGAATGGTGAGACTGTAGAGCCTCTTGGGTATTTTACCGTATACCAGCGGAGATATTGGACTGCGTGTTCCAGCTCCGTTACACTATCTATAATCCAGCTTTAAGTATGACACATCAAGCTTTGTTATAAACTCTATTCCGCTCCATTGAATTCAGTGTATCCCAGTTATATTGGAATCTCATTTTCTAATCTGCCAAACTGTCTTCATGTTCCGATGATATTTTTCTTTTTTTCTCAGATTATTATTACACTCAGATTCTTATTATTTCTGCATTTCAATGAAAACAGCTATTGAAGAGTCAGGATCTCACTGTAATGTTACACTGACAGAAAGAAACAAATACGACAAATCACTACATCCTAATAAGAATAGTGGCTTTGAAGTCGTTCTATAAATGTTTATCTTTCTAAAGCACTTTGTTATGATTTATATTAAAAAGACATTTTTGCAAATACATATTTAATATAATGTGCGTACGAAATGGGTCTTTGTTTGTGACTCAATCCACACTCTTATCACCAATGCTAATGGCTTCCTATACTGCCTCTTAGATGACCACTGTAGTACTAGATTTAAACATGTACTTTTTTGAATAATGACACTTGAAAAAAAAAGCAAAATGTTTTTAGAAGTTTAAAAAATATAACATCTAATTTATTATCAATTATACCGATTTTTTTCCTTTTTTTATCAACCATTTTGGGTCTTACTGATCAACCTCCTAGGTTGGGAGCCTTTGCAAGCAGGGAGGAAGCTTCCATCTGCACACAAATATGGCCATCCTAACTGTCAGATCTAAAAAAATATCATTAGTTTACAAGAACACAACCACGTGAGAAAGTAGCACGCAGATCAAGCGAGAACAGCGAGTGAAAAGAAGACGAGGAGCAATGGAGGTGGAGAGGAAAAAAATGTTAATTGGTCTCAAAAACTGGGATTAGGAGTCATGGGTGTAGGATCTGGGGGGGATAAGGGGGACAAATCTCCCTCAGATTTCTCATTGTGTGTATGTGTGCGTATATAAGTTGTTAAGTGTTCTGTGTATCTAATGAGCTGCATCCCCTCTCCCAGAATTATTTTGGTTCCTACACCCCAGGGAAGAGTGGAGGAATATAAAGGGTTAAATAAAACAGAGAGGGTGGAGGGGCAATAGAAGAACCATGTGGAAATATTTGGGGAGAGATGAGTGGATTCATTTAGCACAGTGGCAGTCAATCGGGTCCCTACCACCCACTAGTGGGACATTCAAGCCTTCATGGTGGGTGTCGGGGTAATCGCTAGGTTGCGTCGCAGTCTGTATCCTTTGTAAAGCCTGGCTCTCCCGCCTGACAAAGCTCACTCCTGATTGGTGGAGACTACAGAGAAACAGGCCACATGATCTGCCCCATCCTGCTCCAGGGCGCCATATTGGTGGAAAGTTTGGGATTTCCAAGTGGTGGGAGAGAAGAAGGAGGAGGGAGGTGGAAGAGATGAGGGGAGGTGAGCTGATAGAAAACAGAGGCAGCTTGGACACCCCTCTATGAGTGTGTGAATGAGTGGAGGGTATCCCCCAAATGACAAGACTCTCTCACTGCACCCTTGAGGGGTACAGAATTTTGCCCTGCTCTGACTCGTGAGGGGTAGCCAGGGACTGTCTCCACCTGAGGGCTCCTGGCAGCCTGTTAGTGCTTGGCAGAACCTCCATGCCATATAATAATTATCTCCAAAATGCAGCCAGGCATGCCTGCACTAAACTTTATTAACTTGTGTGCAGTACGCCATTACAAACCGATTAAATCATACACATGGATGAATCAGATCGGATTTAAGTAGAGAAAGTGATTAGAAATTGATCATTTTAGTTCAGTATATAAAAAAATACTTTGTACTTTTGCTAAATTGAGTTACTGTGGCATCGGTGGGCGGTAAGGAAATGTTGTCATCGGCAAAGATACAAAAGTGGGCTGTAGGTATTAAAAGGTTGAGTACCCCTGATCTAGCACAAGACATTCATATAGCACAAGTTGGTGCATCCCCTAGATCACAAGCTCGAAAGGAGTCTATGTATGCGAAACACGTGGGAAGTGGTGTTTGAGTTTTATAGTAGCTCTTTTTGTTGGAAAATTAAGTGGGTTGATTTCCCTCTGCCCACCAAAGTTAAATAGTTATCAATTGGGTTTAAAGTACTTCTTTCCCAAGTAGATGACCTCTGGACATCTGGACCATATTGTGTGCTAAAATAATGTCCATACATATACACAAAAAATGTGACCCTGACCCTGATATAACATGCCACCTGACTCTGATTCCCAAACTTACCACCACAAGCAACACCGGTCTTCTTCTTGATTTACCCACCTAGACCACCATGTGCCACCACGCCATACATAAGACAAATACAAGGTAAAATTAATATCAATGGAACAAATTAAACAAATAGAGAGCCCTGTTTTTGAGCTTATAATCTTGCATATTGAGCACTTTTTCAAGCATCACAACCAATCTCTGCAAACACACAAGAAACCACCTCCATTACCCAGCTCTGCAAACACACAAGGTAACTTCAGAGGAAATCTCCTTCACCAGATGCCACTCCTTCCTCACATTAATTTTTAACATTAATGTTTCTGTTATATTTTAGGAGATAGACTATTTTTCTCTAAAATCTGAATTGGGTTCACGAATAGCCCTAATTAACCCCCACTGTTTATTTTTTCTGTGAATGAACTATCCCCTCCCCTTTCACCTCCCTCTACTATGCAATTCCTAATCTATTTGCTTGTTTTCACAGAAACCACCTCCATTACCCAGCTCCATACCTTCTGACTCCTCACAACCAATCCCCTCCCTCCATCCTTGCCCCTCTCCCACCTGCCCCTACTCTAAATTTATTGAGCCACACAAACTCCTTAGCAACACCTACCTATTCCGAATTAATCCATTACACCATGTTTCCTCATGCCCTCACCTTCCTCATAATCTCCTGTCTTTTCCTCAAGTTCTTCTTTTCAACTTCTCCACACCATGTCTCCAACAAAACCTTCTTTCCTTCCATGCTTTTCTCTAGTCTTTTATGTTCCTATGTACGACTCTCCTTCCTCCTGCCACTCCTACTCCCTCTTCTAAAGCTCACAAGCAGAAACACTCCCCTTTCTCATCTCCCCCCCCCCTCTCGCCTTCTTCTGTTGACTTCTGGAGATCTATCTCTTAACTCAAGCCCCTCACCTGACACTACCATTTGCAGATTAAATTATCTGACCATTAGGTTCAGATAACATATCACCCATTAAAGACTGACACCTTAAATGACTTCTACCATAGCCCTCTCCTACTAGGTACCTTCTTACCTAATGAAACTTTAACTCCCTTCCTTACCCCTGCTATTCCTTATCTTTATTCTTGCTCTGCTTTCTGCCTCTCCCATTCCCATTAGATTATAAGTAGGTGGTTTACAATCTTGTATGGTGTTTTGGAAAAAAAGCACTTTCTACAAATATTCAAAACAGGGCCCTCCATTTTCTACAGTTTGTTATTATTGTATTTTTTTCTTGTTCTTATCCCCTGGATAGCGCTACGGAATATGTTGGTGTGTCACAAATAAAAGTTAATAATAATAATGATTAAAAACTCACAAACGTGCAATCTAATGGATTTGGAAGGTGATAGATACATTGGGCATAATAAAGATGAAGGTGATAAGTTTCATTAAATACATGTGTTTTTGTGAGGTTTTTAAGGACTTGAGACAGGTGGAAAGTCTAGGGGAGCAAGGTAAGGAGTTCCAAAGAAAATTCCTGAAGGCAGGAATGAGAGCAGGTGATAAGAGAGGAGGCAAGAAGAAGGTCATTAGCAGAGAGGAGGAGGAGGTTACGGGAGTATTTTGAGATGAGAGCAGAGATATAAGCATGTGCATATAATGGAATATAATGGGGATTGAATTGTGGTGTTGGAGACTTCTTAGAGTACCTTGTACTGCAGGAAGATCCAATCAATCAATACTACAGGAAATTAAGCCAAACTGTTCACTGGAAGATTTGATCATGAGGCTGAAACTCACATATTTTGGTCATATAATGAGAAGACAGGATTCCCAAGAGAAGACTCTGATGCTGGGAAAGATTGAAGGAACATGAAGGGGAGGCAGAGGTGGAGATGAATAGATTATATAATTGAAGCAATGGACAAGAGCTTGAGGGAGCACAGAGGGGCAGTTGCTTACAGATGTACCTAGCGTGCTGCAATACATAGGGTCACAGAGAGTCAGACATGACTGAATGACTAAACAACAACAGTGGGAACAACAATAGCCCAATTGGTGAGTTCATCTTTTAGCACTGACCCACCCTGTCACCTGGTCATGCCCAGTTGTTCAAGTCTTGGTTTCTTAGCACTGAAAGGAAGGATAAACAAGCATGTCAGCTCCTAGACACTGGTAAAGTCTGATAAAAGTGAAAAGTTACTAATTTTGTTAGTTTATTACACACTTCAGATGTATAAGGTTTTTCTTTAATTAAACAATTGTTGTCCGTCACATTATCTGGATTTATCAACAGTATAGCAAGTGGTTATTTATTTAAAATAATAATAATAAAAAAAATAATACATATATACCTTTCTAATAGTCTGCGGTCTCAGGACATGTTCTGAATGTAGGTCTTTTGTGCCCTTTGACATTTCAGACTGTTATTACAAATACAACATTTTAATGTGAAAATTATTTGCTGAGCATTTCTATACATGAAATTAATCAGATAAATGAGTATTCATTGTATAATCATGTAATAACACTATGGCCTCCAGTTTGGGTCGGAAAAATAATGAGTATTCATTGTATGATCATGTAATAACACTATGGCCTCCAGTTTGGGTCGGAGAAATAATGAGTATTCATTGTATGATCATGTAATAACACTATGGCCTCCAGTTTGGGTCGGAGAACTAATAAGTATTCATTGTATGATCATGTAATACCACTATGGCCTCCAGTTTGGGTCACACTATTTTAAAGGTCATTTGACATTTTACCAGTTCTATTCTATATGGCTCTCACATCTGCTAACTTGTATCAGTTAAGGCCTTAATAAGCACGCAAAGATTTCCACTGGCGAAAAATTAACAATTTATTAAGTGCAATAATCAGACACACGTATTGTGGTACTATAATGTATACAGGATGGGCTGCCTCCTGACTGGAAGACGTGGAAGAATCACCAAGTCACTATATTCCTGTGGTTTACCGAGAGTTTTGGGTAGAAATAAAAGCGTGAGTTTAAAACTGATGAGCCTGACAACAGTGAATAGACACAAAGACATGATAGGAAAAAAAGACAAAAAAGTCCAGAGACTCAGTTTTCAATTTCCAGAATACATGAAATGGTCCATTAATAGATAAAATATAGACTGTTACATCCTCAAGGGAATATTCAAATTCTAGGAAAAAAGTAAATTTACCACAAAAGAGATGAAGAGAGAACAAATTAATGTAAATTTTGAAAGGGCTATAATACTAAAGTTAAATTGTCCACTGACAAGAACATTCAAGTCAATTATTTAAAATAACCTATTTTGAAGAATGGAAATTAAGCATCTTTTTAGAATTATTTCTTGTTGAAGATACTAAATGATATCAACTAATTACGTGCTCTCTCAACATTTCAATATCACTCTCATAAACAGTGACTGTCTTAATATTTTATGGCAGTTCATTCCCAATAAGTCAGTGATGTATATGTAATTATGTTATTTGCTCTATCCAATGGACTATCCAATGGACTACCCAATGGCCTAATGAAGTGGGAATGAGTAAGGATGAAAGTAGCTTGGGTGTATGATGTATTAAAGGTATTCTTCACATACCTATAATATCCATAAATACTAATGGGTGCGTGCTTATTTATTGTGCATATTTATAATCTGACTACATAATTTGTTTTATATACATGTAGAGCTCATGCTATGGATTCTTCAGACTTTGGTTCATCTGAAAATGATTGAAGGGCAGTGTATTGATATAGTACATGTAATTTGTCTTGTTTTACGACAGTGTCCGTGTGTAGGCATTATCCTTTGTTATGTATGTAGCTGTTTTCTATTGATTAGCACAGGTTTTTGCAAAATGTGACACCAGGAATGATTGATACATATTGCTTTATGTGACCCCCAACAACAAATATAAGATGTAGAGTCCAACATGAATGTGTGTGGTAAGATGGAGTTGATACTTATGGTGCTTTATACCACTGGTTGTAGATCAAAAGGATTTAATGTCAAATGGGCCATATTAAATGAAAAAGAAAGAAAGTATTAATCGGTATACTGTCAAAAAAACAAAAAAGCAGGGGAAAAAAAACAATTCAATTAGAAAAAATATAATTATTTTCCCCTACTTCTTTTGGGTGATTGAGCAGTGGTATATATTTTGGAGCAACTGGATTCGGGAGGTGGTTATGTAAATATTCTTTGCACAGGTGGTCAGATTGGTTTGTTATTAGCTGGCACATAGGAAATGGGAGGAATGGGGGGTAAAATCCCCCCCCAGGTTATATAATCAGTGGACGCACAAAATAGCAAAAATAAACTTAATCATGCATTACCGAGTTTGCCACCAGATGGCAAATGGGGTATTTGTCTCCCATGAAAGCTTTGACCCAGGAAAGTTTTTTACTCCCCCCTTTGTAACAACCCTGGGAGGATACAATGAGCAGCCTACACTCAAGCAGCAGAAACAGCATTTGCACAAAGGTACACACAACATTGTAATTGTAATTACTAGTATACTTTAACAGGCTTGTATTTTTGCACCACAACATCTAACTTTTGCATTTATGTTTTACTCTTGCAAGCTATTTCCCCATGTACTGCTTTGGATGGACAAGGGGGCGCATTCTCTTAATCTTACGACATCTTTGATCTCCTCATATTTACCCAATAATCCTTCCCATTTATTCCCACACATTCATCCCCCTCCCAGGGTCCCACAAGCTCACTCTTGTAACGTCATTCAGGCTTCTCTGCTGTGCCAGAATAACATGGATCACCAGTGGATCGAGACCTATCACAAACTGCTGGCCACTAATGAACCTCTGAGTCTCCTGTTAAGGACCCCTGATGAAGGGTGGAAGGGAGTTAAAGGGAGAGGTTTGGGGATAAAGGCAGGAGTTAAGGGGGATGAAGAGGGTAGACAAGGGGAGTTAGGATTAAAGGGGGGGCATTAGGATAGAATCAGGGGTGATATAAGTGATAGAGACAGATGGGGATATCAGGGTGATACAGTGGGTAGGGTGAGGGATGAGCTGATGGAAAGATCAGGGTGACAGAGCAGATCAGTGTGATTAAGGAGAGAAGAGGGGAAGATCAAGGTGATAAAATGGGGTAGAAGGTGAGATCTCTGTGATGGGGATGGAGATCAAGGTGATAAAGGGTTGGAAATTAGGTGGATGGGTGAGAGATGGGAAAATATGTAGTGAGGAGAGGAGAAGGGGAAGGTTGTAGAGATGGAGGGTTGGATGGAGAAAGAGATGAGGAGAGAATTAGGTGGGGAGAACAAGGGTGAAGGGAGAAAGATGGGTTGGGGGAGAGATGGAAGAGGATAAAGAGGCTAAGGGAGAATATTGCTGTACAATTCCCTTTTTATTATTAATGTAAAAATTGTCTTTTAGAAAACACTAGTGGTTAGAACATGTTTAGACACATATTGTTGTTGTTGTAAATGGAACATACTCCGATTGGACTAATGTGGTAAGTGGGGTTCCTCAGGGTTCAGTATTAGGTCCTCTCCTTTTTAACATATTTAATAATGACTTAGAGGTAGGATTGGAGTGTGGTGTCTCCATTTTCGCTGATGACACGAAGTTGTGCAAAGTAATTAAATCAGATAGTGATGTGCTTTCCCTCCAAAGGGATTTACATAAAATTGAGGAATGGGCATCTAAATGGCAGATGAGATTTAATACGAATAAATGTAAAGTTATGCATCTGAGAAGGAAAAATAGCCATGCAATCAATAATCTTAATGGAGCAAATCTAGGTGTATCAGATATTGAAAGGGATTTGGGAGTGCTTGTGGACAACCACCTAGGTAACAGTGCTCAAAGCCAAGCAGCAGCTGCAAAGGCAAATAAAATATTAGCATGTATTAAGAAGGGTATAGAAGCCAGGGAAGCAAATATAATTCTGCCACTATACAAATCTCTAGTAAGCTAATTTGGAATATGGAGTACAATTTTGGACACCACTTCATAAAAAGGACATTTTAGAGCCGGAAAAGGTACAGAGGAGGGCAACAAAACTAATAAGGGGAATGGAGGGGCTAAGTTATGAAGAAAGACTAACCAAATTAAACGTATTTTCTCTAGAAAAAAGGCGTCTAAGAGGAGATATGATTACCTTATATAAATACATCCAGGGTCAGTATAAAGATTTGTCAAGGGAGATTTTTGTGCCAAGAGGTTCTCAACTGACAAGAGGACATCCCTTGAGGTTAGAAGTAAAAATATTCCACCTTCAAGAAAGAAAAGGGTTTTTCACAGTAGGGGGGTTAATCTGTGGAATTCTCTACCAGAGGAGGTGGTGACAGCGGATTCGATAGATAACTTTAAAAGGGGACTGGATTTATTTCTAATTAAAATGGGAATTCAGGGTTATCATGGATAATTAGAGAGGCAGTATTGATCCAGGGAGAAGTCCAGTCGCCGGTGTCTGGGATCAGGAGGGGGTATTTACAGATTTAAAAACTATCATTTGTTTTGTATACTGTCACAAACCCCAGAACTGTTGGACTGGTGACTGGGTCCCTATGTACACTAGCCACATTGGCCAGTTGGACAAAAGCTTGTGTAATGGCTATAAATATAATTAAGATGAGGGAATCTTAGCCCACATGGGGCAAATAGAGTATTCAAATGTGTTAGATTGTAATTGTTAGGGCAAATAATCTTTTGATATATGGCCTGTAAAAACTGTGAAAGGAAGAACCAACTTATAAACCTTATGTTCTGTTTGGGACACATATGCATGGTGTGTTTCATTTGGAGAGAAGGTGTTTATTATTTTTTTAATTAACAATAAATTCTTATTATCATGGGATCCTGCTAAGTTGTCCTGTGTGATGACATACAGAACCTAGTGAACCTGCGGGTAGGTCGGTCTAGTGACTTTTTCAAGCTCAATGAAGAGCGGGTTGTGACTATCTATTTACTTTAGTTTTATACAGAAAACTTCTTATAAACTTGTTAGTAATTTACTTTAAATCAACCATACTATAAAAATATCTTCATGAGTCTCAACTAGACAAATCCCTCCTTTGGAGAACAGTTCCTCTTTTTAGGGCAAATACCACTCTGACTCTTAGCCCCCCATTAGAAAGAAAGTTACACATTTTACACATTCAAATCAGAGTCTTCTCTAAAAAATCCTTCTTCTCATGATATGAACAAAATGTGAGCTTTAGGCTCATGATAATAAACAGGACTAAATGTAGAAAATTGGGAGCACAGGGTGAACCAAATGGTTCTTATTCCAATAACGTGGCAGAACATTTAGAATTTTTATTTCACCTACATCTCATTTTTCCAGATTCACTAAAGTTTGCATGCGCTGATGGCTGCATTGCCTATTTCCTATTGGGAAAATTGCCCCTCCAACAAATGTCCTTTTCTGCTAGTGAAAGGCACATTTATTTGATATATATATATGATACAATCTCCTTGTATAATGAAAGTAAAGCTTCACGGATCAAATGTAATTTACTTGCTATCCTTTGTTGAGCAGTCAGAGATATTCAGCTGAACAGATCACTGTATAGGAATACATTTATAGAGTTAAAATGAATCATTGACATTTCACTGTTATGGTCTAGCTTGAAATCCAATATGTGCATATGTATAGATAGATAGACATGGATGTGTAGACACACACATATATCCATTTATATATATATACTAGCGAATTGCCCGTCAAAAAATGACGGCAATGAAATTGTAAGGTAGCTAATGCTGTTTAGTGTGTAATAATGAAATATATAATACATTAATAAATGAATATACTGTACGTATTTTAAAGCATTGTGTGGAAGAGCTGTGAATGTGTTTTGATGTTGCTGCAGCATTAGTGGTGTGGATCTGCTGTGTAAGCGTGCTGAATGTGTGCAGTGTAACACTGTGCGTGCGCGAGCCCAAACCGTTGTCGTGTACTTCCGCATTGGCGTGAAATGGCGAGTAATGTGTGTTATACGTTTGTATCGGAATATCCGTAGGTGTTTTGTGGTGTTTTGCGAGTTTCTTGTGGTGTTTTGCGAGTTTAGAGTGCTGTAGCCTCGTTTTCGTTTTGTTCGGCGGCCATTTTTTCTCTCGCTTGTTTTTTTTTTTAGTCTCTAAACTGTTTTATTTGAAGTAAAATCGAGGTGTAAGTTGTATTTTTGAGGTGCTGGGTGCTCCCTCTTGGTGTAGGTAAGTTTTTTATGTATGTGGTGTGTGTATGTATTGTGTTTTACATTTTGTAATGTTCGCGAGTTGCGTCCGAGTGTTGCGAGTCCGTAATGTGTGTGAACGTGTGTCGTATGTTGTTTGCGAGTGTCGTAATGTGTGTGTCGTACTGTTTGTGTTGCGACGTGAAGTTTGCGAGGGTCGCAGTTGCTGGCAAGGAGCGCCTTCGGCGCTCCATGCCAGCAACTGCGGCCCTCGCTTTGCGAGGTCCTCAGGTGCTGGCATGGAGCGCCTACGGCTCTCCATGCCAGCACCTGAGGCCCTCGCTTCGCGAGGGTCCTCAGTTGCTGGCATGCCCTCGCTTCGCTTTGCGAGGGCCGCGGGCTCGCTACGCGAGCCCGCAGCGTTAGCAACAACTCGTACGCTCACAACTATATATGTGATATATATATATATATTTATATATCAATATCTAAATCTATCTATCTATCTATCTATCTATCTATCTATCTATCTATCTATCTATGTGTCTATCTATCTATCTATCTATCTATCTTATTACTGGGTTATCCAATGGGTTTATGTGAGTCATAGACTCTGTAGATCTCTGTTCAATCAGGGGGACTGAAGGAATTAGCTTTCTTTCTCTGTTAATTAGCTGCACCTGGGTAGATCATATTTAAGACTGTTCCTGGAGTATGGGAAAGCCTGCTTATGGACTGACTGTTTGCAGATAAAAAGAAAACAGTTTAATATTTCACTTTAACGTACATTTTTATACAGTACTAGCGACTAGCCCATCAAAAAATGACAGCAATAAAATTGTAAGGCAGGTAATGCTGTTTGCCACAGAGAGTAAGTGTTTTGGTGGTCTGAGATCCTTGTGAGCTCATTGCGAGGCTGGTGCTGAGCGCCTTTGGTATTTGTGCATTTTTTTTTATGCTAATTGATTAATTAATGAAATCATAAATGAATATACTTTACCTCTTTGTAATTAATATATGCAACAAGGAATGTGCTGAAGAGCTGACAATCTGTTTTGATGTTCCTGCAGCATACAATGTAGGTTTGCAGTGTTGTTGAGCTGAGGTGTAAGTGTCAGCAATGTGTGCAGCGTGTAGTGTAAATAGGCTGCGTGCGCGAGGGGAAGCCATTAGTGTAGCTGTGTACTTCCGCATTCTGTAAGTTAGTGTTGTAAAATGGCCGCGAATGTGTATGTGGTAGGCGGGTTTGTATGATTTAGCGTCCTTGCTAATGGTGTATGTTGTAGGTTGTACGGGTTTTTGGAAAAGCCGTATTTGGTTTGCGGTATTTTGCTTCTTTAGGGGTCGTGTAGCCTCGTTTTCGTTTTTTTTTTCATCGTCCATTTTTTCGCTCCCTTAGGGGACTTTCGAGTGTCTAAACTTAGTAAATTTAACTGAAATGGAGGTTTAAGCAGTGTTGCAGAGGTCCTGGGTGTCCCCCCTTGCTGTGGGTAAGGTTTTATTTATTTTTGTCTGTATTTTTGTGTTTTTTAATGTTTGCCGATGTGCACAGGTTGTCCGTTAAGGTCGTATTTTTGCGAGTCCGTAATGGATTTTTTCGAAGTCCCGCGGGTCGTATTTTTTTTTGTGTAAGTTCGCAATTTTTTATTTTATAAGTCACGCGGCTTGTATTTTTTTGTGTAAGTCCGTGTTTATTGTTTTTTGTCAAAGTCTCGCTTGTGTGGTCGTTTGTAACTGGTTGTGAGGCACCGTAGAGCCTCCACCTCCGCAAATGTGTCCCCTCGCTTCGGGGGGTCGTAGGGATGAGCGCCTATGGCGCTCATCTCCTCCGGCGCAAGGAGCGCCTTTGGCACACCTTGCCAGCAACTGCGGCCCGCATGCTGAGAACTATATATGTGATAGCATATTAATTTTTCAAAGAAATAAAAGCTTAAGGTAAATTTCAGACCACAGAGCGTCTCTGGTTTCTCTGAATCCCTTTCAATACTTTATTTACAAGTCTTCATAACATACTCATTTAAATAGGTCACGCTAATACTTTATTTTATTAACTGAATTATAAAATGATATATGATATTATTCATTCTGGTTTGAAAATTATATTCATTTTACTTGAGACTGAAGTGAGCCTTTTAATTAATTCCCCCTTCACGTTCTCTCGTACAGCGAAACTCAGTAATCACTTATACTAATTCCTAATATATGAATATAGGGCTTCTTTTAATCTAGTTTTCCACCTCCAGCTCTTTCTGTAAGTTATTTTACAGCTCAGTTTGTTATGTTGAGTCCTTTCAAGGTCAAGCAAAAACTAATTGAAATATTTCAAAATGGAAAACTCGAAACTTTTTCCAGTCTGGAACTGGAATTATTAGTTTGTGGGGTACGTAATATTATTATTAGTTTTATATGGTAAATAAAATCTCAGGCCTTGATTCAATTGAGCTGTTGTTTATGGGAGTCTGTAGTGTAGCCCGTAAACTAATATGCTATTCAATTGGCGTCTTTTTGCGAGTCGCAAACAATCTACGTTTTACGGGCTGAAAATCCCTGCGGTTGTCAAAATCGTAACTTACCACCCAGCTAAGCCTTTGATCTTTCAAGCCCACGGGAGTTACAATTGCTACAATGCCTCAAGCCCCCAAATGTTCTCAAACCCGTAAATGGCAAATTTAAAATCCTACCAGTACCAAATCGGATTCACAAAAGGGTTTGTAGCACTGTATCAAACTCATTTTTTTTTATGTGTCATTTTGGTGTTATATCAATTTCGGCAATCAATGAGTTAATACACAGACCAGCAAACACCAGTACAGCTGCACTCTTCAAACAAGGTATCTACAAGTAATCATCTCTTCACATCTGCTGCTACCTTCTCTTCATATAGATTATTATATACATTTTTCTGATATTATATTTAAGCACATTGTCTTTTTCTTCCTGTTTTGTGAATGTAAGCCTTCTCTGATGTATAGTTTTTAATCTGATGCACATCCAGTGACTTCGTTTGCCTAATTACTCCTCCCCACCTAACGAGCTGTCCCTGAGTCTGTCTCACCTCTGCTATCCCTGAACACAGACCAGCAATCCCCTCCTTTTCTGCCCCTCTCCCACCCACCCCTGTTTAACTGTAATTTATTGAATCACTCAAACTACTTGCACCTGATAAGCTGCACATGCTTACTATCCATATATCCTCCTCTTAGATCACTCTCCTAACCACTATGTTCCCTTTCACTTTCTTCTTCACCTTAAGATCTAGCGTTATTCTCAGACTATCCTCCTCATTTGCTCCACATTATGTCTCCAACACCATTTACATCTCACCTCCCCTGCTGTCCTCCCCTCTGCTCTGCTCCCACAAGGTCCTCTCCTTCCTTCAGTCATTACTTCATTCATGTTTTAAAGACCATAAGCAGAAACGCTTCTGTAAGTCATACACTCATCTTATCTCCATGCTTATTTTGCTGCTGGAGTTTTATCTCCTAACCCTCACCCCTCACCCAGTCCCACCTCTCATCTACTCTACTCAGCACCAAGGCTATTAACTCTGTCCTTAATCCATGTATTTCAATTTGCTCCTCTATGTCTAAAATGTACCCTCCACCATTCAGCAAACTTATCATTTCCAAGTTTTTACATCTTCCAATCTAAGCAAACTTTCACACCTCCTTCCTGACCCTGCTATTCCTTACTTTTCTTCCCCAGACTTCTGCCTCTTCCATTCCCTTTAGACTGTAAGTAACGAGTTTTCAGTCTTGTAGGGTGCTTTGGGAAAAAGCACTTTCTACAAAGACTCTAAGCTCAAAACAGGGCCCTCCATTTTTCAGTTTTTAATATTGTATTTTTCCCTGTTCTCTCCACTTGTACAGCGCTATGGAATATGTTGGTGCAATACAAATAAACGATAATAATAATAGTAATAAAAAGTTAATACATATCAGGCCACCCATATGGACTAGAACATTTCCTTTATTCATTTTCATTATTTTGTACATTGCGGGATTGCGAGTCTGATCGCATATCGGACCCCCTATTGACATGTAACCTCCATGTTTTACTGACGTCATGATGACGGTCTCATTTTCTATTCGCTGTTTCTAAATTGTTAGTTACGACCTTGCTTAATTGACTATGATCACGCTCTGAAATGCTGCATGGTTTATGGTTTTGGTTTTGGCACGTAACTTGTGGACTTATTCAATTGAATCGCACCATAATTGTAGCAAATTTTAAGCCTGCAGACATACGTCCTGTATAACGTAATCTGGGGTCTTGCAATTGAATAAGGCCCTCAATGGCTATGTGATAGAATGTCCAGACCACCAGTGGGGTAATGAGGCAGTCAGTGCAGAGGGGTCAGTAAGGAAGAGAACCTGCCCGTCATGTTTCACCTTTCCTGGATACACCCTTTCCTTGCCAAACAATGATCTATTTAGGCCTGCATCTGCTTAAGTTTTTTTCTGTGTTCAGATGTTTTGGACTCTGCGTTACCTGTATAACACACCAGGGACATCTTCATGCCCATGGTTATGCTGATCCATGGACAATAATGGAATGGGCTGCCAGTTTCTTCTCCAGTGGGCCACAGCATATATATAGCTCCTGGTATTCATAGGTGGTCTCCCATCTAAGTACTGACCAGGCTTCAGGGTGGTGTGACCTCTTGGTTCCCTGACTGAATCAAACATAGTTTGCAGTGGTGAAAGCACCATATCCTAACCACTAGACTAGAAGGGACCCCTCTGCTTTAATTAGAGCGCTATATAAGGCAAAGCTCCGACAGGCCAGTGTAGTATCAGATAGTACCTGCTTTAATTAATTATTATTTAATATTATTATTAAAAATATTCAAAATTATAGGAAATAAATATTTATTAATTGAATGTCCTAGCAAAAAAATCGGAAAACAAACATTCCCACATTTGAAGACGTTAAAACGTCTTTTTTTTTACATAGGGACTGAAAAGAATAGGCTCAATCCCCTTGGGATTAATCAATAATTGGACATATTGTTTTATACAAATCAAAGCCCTACGTCTATTTCAGGGGTGATCATTAGACAGACCGGGTCCCCAACAATACCCTCCAGTCACATCCACTGTCATTGGATATCTTTCAATGTAATTCATGTTAAATTAAACTATGTTAAAATACTAGGGCCCTCATTCAATTGCAATTTTGCCAATTGAATAAGGCTCAAAATAAGCACATAACATATTTTTTTTAAAGATGTTTTTGGTTAGTAAACATCTATCCAAAAGCAAGGTCTTCACTAACAAAAAACTTCTTTAAAAAAAATATGCTATGTGCTTATTTAGAGCCCTATTCAATTGGCCAAATCGCAATTGAATGAGGCCCTAGCTGTATTTTGTAATTTATTATAGAATACCCCATTCTAGTTTTTCCAGCCTCATCTGCTGTATACAAATTAATCATATCTTATTGTATTACAAAATGATTAGCAACATACACTGAATGTTTTTTTGTCATTTTTGACCTTATGGACCATAACACACTAGGCACATCTTTATGTCCATGGTAATGCTAATCCACTTGGTATTCATGGCAGAGATACTGGAGTGGGTTGTTAGTTCCTCCTTCAGTGGACCACAGCATACAGCTCCTGGTATTCCAAGGTGATCTCCCATCCAAGTACTGATTAGGCCAAACCCTGCATGGTGGTGTGACCTCTTGGTTCTCTGGAATCGTTGTAATAGTAATAATTGTACTAATCTATACTATACTGTGTGTATATATATATATATATATATATATATATATATATAACAATCATTTAGTGTATGGTGAGCACTAGAGAGAGAAAAACTTTCCACTGTACAGAGTACAGAAAACAAACGATTTGTTTTCTATTTATATATATATATATACTAGCGACTTTCCCTTCAAAAACGGTCAATAAAAGAAAGTGTGAAAATGTGAAATGCTGTTTGTCACACAATGTGAGTGTACTGTGTGCATCAACTATATAGACCCCTCTAAAACACTAATGAACGCATGTAATAACACTATAAGTGCCATTAGGGTCATCCAGGACCCTCATGACCCAAAGTGTAAGCACTACACCATTTTAACCCGGTCACTTATGGGGGTCTATCCAGACCCTCATAAGCCTCTATTTAACCCCATCAGTCCCATAAGGGTATATTATGACAATTATGGGCCTGTTACAACCCAACATTAACCACATAAGTACCATGACGGTCCTCAAGGACCATCATGACACTAAGTATATACACTACACTGCACTATACCCCCCCAATAAAACATTAAATATCAACTAAACACCCTCTACACTAACCTATTAACACCTACACTATCTACCTACCCCCTAATAACCCCCTCCACACCACTGTAATTACAGAAATCAAAAAAACTAAAGTCATCAAAAATCAAAAATCTACATTACATAAAATAAAATAAATAAAAAATGTACATTACAGAAAAAAAAACCTAAGTCACAAAAAATTAAAAAAGGAACATTACAGAAAATAAAAAAATACATTACAACCCCCCTCCCCGCTACAGAAAAGAAATTACACACCTGAAAAGGAAATACATATAATACATACAATACAATTAAATACAATACAATACACCCATATCTAATATACATCCCCCTATCTAATATACATCCTCCTTTGTAATATACAATACTATCTATCTAATATATAACCCCCTATCTATCTAATATACAATAAATACTATCTATATACTATGCATCCCCCTATCTATCTAATATACAGTACATGCTATCTCTATATAGCAACCCTAATTCTAATATACAATAAAATAATTAAGACCACTTACCTTTGAGATGTTTCTTCAGATCACCAACCTAGGGTAAAAAAGATTAAAAAAATGAATCCAACACGTTTACATAAAATCAATAAACATTCTAAATATTCTAAATATTATACTCACCTTTCCAGCATATCATGTCCTCCATCTTTGCTTCTGCGGCGCGGCCCCTGTTAAAAAAAAACATTACATTAGCACACATACATAAACATAAAACCAAGTAAAATAAACACAATCTACATTGTACTTACCTCCCCGCGATGTCTCCGACCTCCTCGTGTTCTGCCCCGGAAGATTCCGCGCTCTTTAAAAAAACAAACACACACCCGCCCTGGCGGATGTCCCCGACGCTAATGAGCTTCCTACAGAGTTTTCCAGAATAAAATTGGCAATGGCGGCTTCTGATTGGCTGAAACGCTGTCTATCAAATTCAGCCAATGAGAAGACGCCAATTGTGAACCAATGAGAAAGGGATACACCCCAAAATCCCACGCTGATTGGATAACGCCTGTCAATGTTTATTTGAACCCATCCGAAGGCTTTATTGCCATCAGCGAATCACAATGAGATACACCCCCACTTAGTGATTGGTGAAGACATCTGCGCCTTCCCATTGGCTGTAATACTGATTGACATTGACAATAGCCAATGAGAAGGCACAAATTTCTTCACCAATCAGTACGTGGGGGTGTATTCCATTGTGATTGGCTATTGTCAGTGCAACCAATCAGAATGCGCAGATGCCTCCAGCCAATCACACTGTGGGGGTGTATTCCATTGTGATTGGCTGAAGGCATCTGCGCCTTGTGATTGGTTTAAATAAAGATTGACAGGTGCATTATCCAATCAGAGTGGGATTTTAGGGTGTATCCCTTTCTGATTGTCTCACACATTGGCGCCTCCTGATTGGGTGAATTTGATAGACAGCGTTTTCAACCAATCAGAAGGCGCCATTGCCTATTTTCTTCCAGAAAAGTCTCCGGGGTAGTCTCATTAGCGTCAGGGATGTCCGTGAGTGCGGATGTGAGTATTTTTTTTTTTTACAGGGCGGGGCAGAAGAGGAGGAGGAGGTTGGAGACATCGCGGGGAGGTAAGTACAATGTAGATTATGCTTATTTTATTTTGTTTTTATATTTATGTATGTGTATTAATGTTATGTTTTTTTTAACCGGTGCATCGCCGGAGAAAGGTTAAAAGAATAAGGACGGGGCATGCCGGAAAGGTGAGTAGAATATTTAGAATGTTTATTTATTTACTGTAAATGTGTTGCACTAATTTTTTTATTTTTTTTCCCTAGGTGGCTGATCTGAATCGACATATGCAAAGGTAATTGGTCTTAATTTTTTTTATTTTAGCTTAGAATTAGATTATTTTATATATAGATAGCATTTAAGTATGTTAGCTAGGGTTATGTGTTTTATATAGATAGCATGTATTGTATATTAGATTGTGGTATTTATTTAGATAGATTGGGGGAAGTATATTAGATAGATAGGATGTATATTAGATAGATAGTATTTATTGTATATTACATAGATTGTGTGATGTACATTATATAGATAAGATGTATATTAGATTATGGTATTTATTTAGATAGATTGGGGGATGTATATTAGATTGATAGGGTGTATTGTATATTAGATAGGGGTGCATTGTATTGTATTTAATTGTATTGTATTATATTGTATGTATTGTATGTATTTGTATTGTATTGTATTGTATGTATAATGTGTATTTCCTTTTCAGGTGTGTAATTTTATTTTCTGTAGTGGGGGGGAGGGGGTTGTTATGTGTTTTTTTATTTTCTGTAATGTTCCTTTTTTATTTTTTGTGACTTAGGTTTTTTTATTTTCTGTAATGTAGATTTTTTATTTTTTGTGACAGGTTTTTTATTTTCTGTAATGTAGATTTTTTTTTTGTGTGACTTTAGGCTTTTTTATTTTCTGTAATTAGAGTGGTGGGGGTTATTAAGGGGTAGGTAGGTAGTGTAGGTGTTAATAGGTTAGTGTAGAGGCTGTTTAGTTGATATTTAATGTTTTATTGAGGGGTATAGTGCAGTGTAATGTTTATACTTAGTGTCATGATGGTCCTTGAGGACCGTCATGGCCCTTATGTGGTTAATGTTGGGTTGTAACAGGCCCATAATGGTCTTAATATACCCTTATGGGACTGATGGGGTTAAATAGAGGCTTATGAGGGTCTGTATGGACCCGCATGAGTGACAGGGTTAGTTAGCGGTTTATGGGGGTCTGTATTGACCTCCATGAGTGAGGGGGTTAATTGAGGTCTTATGGGGGGCTGTATTGACCCTCCTGAGTGACGGGGTTAATTAAGGGTTTATGGGGGTCTGTATTGACCCCCATGAGTGAGGGGGTTAATGAAGGGCTTATGGGGGTCTACACTGACCCCCATGAGTGACCGAGTTAATGAAGGGCTTATGGGGGTCTGTATTGACCCCCATGAGTGAGAGGGTTAATGAAGGGCTTATGGGGGTCTGTACTGACTCCCATGAGTGAAAGGGTTAATGAAGGGCTTATGGGGGTCTATATTGACCCCCATGAGTGACAGTGTTAATTAGGGGTTTATGTGGGTCAATACAGACCCCCATAAACCCCTAATTAACCCTGTCACTCATGGGGGTCAATATAGACCCCCATAAGCCCTTCATTAACCCTGTCACTCATGGGGGTCAATACAGACCCCATAAACCCCTAATTAACCCTGTCACTCATGGGGGTCAATATTGACCCCCATGAGTGAGAGGGTTAATGAAGGGCTTATGGGTGTTTATATTGACCCCCATGAGTGACAGGATTAATTAGGGGTTTATGGGGGTCTGTATTGACCCCCATGAGTGACAGGGTTAATGAAGGGCTTATGGGGGTCTATATTGACCCCCATGAGTGAGGGGGTTAATGAAGTGCTTATGGGGGTCTGTATTGACCCCCATGAGTGACACAGTTAATGAAGGGCTTATGGGTTCTGTATTGACCCCCATGAGTGACAGGGTTAATGAAAGGCTTATGGGGGTCTATATTGACCCCCATGAATGACAGGGTTAATTTGGGGTTTATGGGGGTCTGTATTGACCCACATGAGGGAGGGGGTTAATGAAGGTTACCTGGCTACTTTGATACAATCAGACATTGATCAGATTATACTTCTCTTTGTTCTTATGTCTCATAATGAAAACACTTTATACAATAGACTTCCTTATCTTATGAGGAGTCTCTGTAATAGGATTATCTATTAGCCTAGTAGCTGTAATATTCTGAGCCAATATATTCTGTAGAACATAAAACAACATATCTACAGTACAGCAATGTGATCATATTTTAACATAACCATAAAACAGGGTAAAACAGTGATGGGTTCGTTACAGAAGGGTTTATGGGGGTCTGTATTAACTCCCATGATTGACAGGGTTAATGAATGGCTTATGGGGGTCTATATTTACCCCCATGAGTGACAGGGTTAATGAAGTACTTATAGGGGCCTCTATTGACCCCCATGAGTGACAGGGTTAATGAAGGGCTTATGGGGTTCTATATTGACCCCCATGAGTGACATGGTTAATGAAGGGATTATGGGGGTCTATATTGACCCCCATGAGTGACAGGGTTATTTAGGGGTTTATGGGGGTCTGTGTTGACCCCCATGAGTGAGGGAGTTAATTAAGTGCTTATGGGGGTCTATACTGACCCCCATGAGTGACCGGGTTAATGAAGGGCTTATGGGGGTCTGTATTGACCCCCATGAGTGACAGGGTTAATGAAGGGCTTATGGGGGTCTGTACTGACTCCCATGAGTAAAAGGATTAATGAAGGGCTTATGGGGGTCTATATTGACCCTCATGAATTACAGGGTTAATTAGGGGTTTATGGGGGTCATTACAGACCCCCATAAACCCCTAATTAACCTTGTCACTCATGGTGGTCAATATAGACCCTTATAAGCCCTTCATTGACCCTGTCACTCATGGGGGTCAATACAGACCCCATAAACCCCTAATTAACCCTGTCACTCATTGGGGTCAATATTGACCCCCATGAGTGACAGGGTTAATAAAGGGCTTATGGGGTCTATATTGACCCCCATGAGTGACAGGGTTAATTAGGGGTTTATGGGGGTCTGTATTGACCCCCATGAGTGAGGGGGTTAATTAAGTGCTTATGGGGGTCTATACTGACCACCATGAGTGACAGGGTTAATGAAGGGCTTATGGGGTTCTATATTGACCCCCATGAGTGACATGGTTAATGAAGGGATTATGGGGGTCTATATTGACCCCCATGAGTGACAGGGTTAATGAAGGGCTTATGGGGTTCTATATTGACCCCCATGAGTGACATGGTTAATGAAGGGATTATGGGGGTCTATATTGACCCCCATGAGTGACAGGGTTATTTAGGGGTTTATGGGGGTCTGTGTTGACCCCCATGAGTGAGGGGGTTAATTAAGTGCTTATGGGGTTCTATACTGACCCCCATGAGTGACCGGGTTAATGAAGGGCTTATGGGGGTCTGTATTGACCCCCATGAGTGACAGGGTTAATGAAGGGCTTATGGGGGTCTGTATTGACCCCCATGAGTGAAAGGGTTAATGAAGGGCTTATGGGGGTCTATATTGACCCCCATGAGTGACAGGGTTAATTAGGGGTTTATGGGGGTCAATACAGACCCCCATAAACCCCTAATTAACCCTGTTACTCATGGGGGTCAATACAGACCCCCATAAGCCCTTAATTAACCCTGTCACTCATGGGGGTCAGTACAGACCCCATAAACCCCTAATGAACCCTGTCACTCATGGGGGTCAATATTGACCCCCATGAGTGACAGGGTTAATGAAGGGCTTATGGGGTCTATATTGACCCCCATGAATGACAGGGTTAATTAGGGGTTTATGGGGGTCTGTATTGACCCCCATGAGTGACAGGGTTAATGAAGGGCTTATGGGGGTCTATATTGACCCCCATGAGTGAGGGGGTTAATGAAGGGCTTATGGGGGTCTGTATTGACCCCCATGAGTGACACAGTTAATGAAGGGCTTATGGGTTCTGTATTGACCCCCATGAGTGACAGAGTTAATGAAGGGCTTATGGGGGTCTATATTGACCCCCATGAATGACAGGGTTAATTTGGGGTTTATGGGGGTCTGTATTGACCCACATGAGGGAGGGGGTTAATGAAGGTTACCTGGCTACTTTGATACAATCAGACATTGATCAGATTATACTTCTCTTTGTTCTTATGTCTCATAATGAAAACACTTTATACAATAGACTTCCTTATCTTATGAGGAGTCTCTGTAATAGGATTATCTATTAGCCTAGTAGCTGTAATATTCTGAGCCAATATATTCTGTAGAACATAAAACAACATATCTACAGTACAGCAATGTGATCATATTTTAACCATAACCATAAAACAGGGTAAAACAGTGATGGGTTCGTTACAGAAGGGTTTATGGGGGTCTGTATTGACTCCCATGATTGACAGGGTTAATGAATGGCTTATGGGGGTCAATATTTACCCCCATGAGTGACAGGGTTAATGAAGTGCTTATGGGGGCCTCTATTGACCCCCATGAGTGACAGGGTTAATGAAGGGCTTATTGGGTTCTATATTGACCCCCATGAGTGACATGGTTAATGAAGGGCTTATGGGGGTCTATATTGACCCCCATGAGTGACAGGGTTAATTAGGGGTTTATGGGGGTCTGTATTGACCCCCATGAGTGAGGGGGTTAATTAAGTGCTTATGGGGGTCTGTATTGACCCCCATGAGTGACAGGGTTAATGCAGGTTTCCGAGCTTATCTGGGATCCCTTCTTGGGTAAGTTGTACGTGGCTGGGCTTTGAGCCTCGTTTTCGTTTTTTTCGGTAGCCATTTTTTCTCTCGCTTAGGGGATTTTCGTGTGTCTGAACTCGGGAATTTGTACTTAAATTGAGGTGTAACTACACTTTCAGAGGTCCTGGATGCCCCCCTTGCTATGGGTAAGCTTTTTATGTATTTTTTGTGAGTATTTGGTGTCTTTTGACTGTTTTAAGGTGCGTGCTCGCAAAGCGTGACGATGATTTGTAGTTTGACAACTATTATATGTGATACTGTATATATATATATATATATATATATATACTGTATATATATATATATATATATATATGTATAAATAATATTTAAAAGAATATAATTCACAATTTTTGTTAGCATTTAATATTTATATAAATATTAAATGCTAACAAAAATGATTTACCCTACTTTAAGCTTCATTTTTGTTGACATAATGTTCCTGTTATATTTAGCCACTTATGTTATATGGCTGAATAATGGTAGTATTTCATTATTAAAATATTAAAATATAAAATATACTTCTGTCATGCTTACAAATATTTCTGTTTAAATAATTATTTTACAAGCACTGCACGCACATATTCATCTCAAAACATGCCTTTAGATTTTATATATATTCTGTTTTATTCCGTAACCTAGATAAAAACTGGGATGTCAACTCTATCCCATTGTAAACTGCCCTAACCACAATACAATTCCTCTACATGAGAGGCAACGTGTGAAAAAGAACAATATACCGTATATACTCGAGTATAAGCCGAGTTTTTCACCCCTTTTTTTAAGGCTGAAAAGGGCCCCATCGGCTTATACTATAGTCACTCCCCCCCCCCCCCGTGTCTCTCTAACCCCCCCGTGTCTCTCTAACCCCCCGGTGTCTCTCTAACCCCCGTGTCTCTTTCCCTCCCCCCTCCTCATCCTAAACCCCCAACCTCATTCTAAACCCCCCTCCTCACTTTGCCCGTCGAAATACCTCCCCTCTCCCTTTCCCCTCACTTACCTCCATCTGCAGCTGATCCTCCGCTCCTCCACGGTCCTTCCTGCGTCGGGACCCGGCATATGCTAATGACGTGACTTCACATGCGCGCCACGTCATTAGCATTGGCCGGGTCAAGACGAAGGAAGGAGCCTGGTGGAGCGGATGAGCAGCCGCAGATGGAGGTAAGTGAGGTGAAAGGGAGAGGGGGAGGTATTTAGAGGGGTAAAGTGAGGAGGGGGGTTTAGGATGAGGAGGGGTAAAGTGAGGAGGGGGTTTTAGGTTGAGGATGAGGATGGGAGGGTTTAGGACAAGGATGGGGAGTTTAGGACGAGGATGGGGGGGGGTTGAGGATGGGGGGGTTGAGGATGAGGATGGGGGTTGAGGATGGGGGGGTTGAGGATGAGGATTGGGGTTGAGATTGAGGAAGGGGGGGTTGAGGATGAGGAGGGGGGTTGAGGATGAGGATGGGGGTTGAGGTTGAGGAGTGTGATTGAGGTTGAGGAGGGGGGCTAGGAGAGAGGTTTTGGAGGGGTGTTGAGGAGGGAGGTTGAGTAGGGGGGTTTCGAATGAGGAGTTGGGTTATGGATGGGGGGTTGAGGTGGAGGGATTGAGGATGGGGGGTTGAGGATGAGGATGGGGGGATTGAGGATGGGGGGATAAGGTTGAGGTGGGGGGTTGCGATTGAGGAAGGGGGTTGAGGAGGGAGGTTGAGGCCGGGGTTTAGAATGAGGAGGGGGGTTGAGGATGGGGGTTGAGGATGAGGATGGGGGGTTGTGGTTGAGGAGGGGGGTTGAGGTTGAGGAGGAGGGTTGAGAAGGGAGGTTGAGGAGGGGGGTTAAGGATGAGGAGGGGGTTGAGGAGGAGGGTTGAGGAGAGGGGGTTGAGGAGGGGGGATTGAGGATGGGGGGGTTGAGGATGAGGATGGGGGGTTGAGGATGGAGGGTTGAGGTTGAGGAGGGGGTTGAGATTGAGGAAGGGGGTTGAGGAGGGAGGTTGAGGCTGGGGTTTAGAATGAGGAGGGGGGTTGAGGATGGGGGTTGAGGATGGGGGGTTGAAGTTGAGGAGGGGGGTTGAGGATGAGGAGGGGGGTTGAGGATGGGGGTTGAGGATGGGGGGTTGAAGTTGAGGAGGGGGGTTGAGGATGAGGAGGGGGGTTGAGGAGGGAGGTTGAGATTGAGGAGGGAGGTTGAGGATGAGGAGGGTAGTTGAGGAGGGGGGATTGAGGATGGGGGTTGAGGATGAGGATGGGGGGTTGAGGATGAGGGGGTTGAGGTTGAGGAGGGGGGTTGAGATTGAGGAAGGTGTTTGAGGAGGGAGGTTGAGGCCGGGGTTTAGAATGAGGAGGGAGGTTGAGGATGGGGGTTGAGGATGAGGATGGGGGGGGTTGAGGTTGAGGAGGGGGGTTGAGGATGAGGAGGGGGGTTGAGGAGGGAGGTTGAGGATGAGGAGGGAGGTTGAGGAGGGGGGCTGAGGAGGCTGGTTTAGGATGAGGAGGCTGGTTTAGGATGAGAGGGGGGTTTAGGAGAATGGGGGGTTGAGGATGAGGATGGGGTGTTGAGGATGGGGGTTGAGGATGGGGGGTTAAGGTTGAGTAGGGGAGTTGAGGTTGAGGAGGGGGGTTGAGGAGGGAGGTTGAGGAGGGGGGTTGAGGATGAGGAGGGGGGTTGAGGAGGGAGGTTGAGGAGGGGGGATTGAGGATGAGGGGGTTGAGGATGGGGGGGTTGAGGTTGGAGAGGGGGGTTGAGATTGACGAAGGGGGTTGAGGAGGGAGGTTGAGGCCAGGGTTTAGAATGAGGAGGGGGTTGAGGATGGGGGTTGAGGATGAGGAGGGGGGTTGAGGAGGTAGTTTGAGGATGAGGAGGGAGGTTGAGTTTGAGGAGGTGGGATTGAGGATGGGGGGGTTGAGTTTGAGGAGGGAGGTTGAGGAGGGGGGTTGAGGATGAGGAGGGGGTTGAGGAGGGAGGTTGAGGATGAGGAGGGAGGTTGAGGAGGGGGGCTGCGTATGAGGAGGCTGGTTTAGGATGAGGAGGGTGGTTTAGGATGAGGATGGGGGGTTGAGGATGAGGAGGTGGGTTGAGGAGGGGTTGAGGATGGGGGGGTTGAGGATGAGGAGGGAGGTTGAGGATGAGGGGGGAGGTTGAGGAGGGGGGTTGAGGATTGGGGGTTGAGGATGGGGGTTTAGGATGGGGCGGTTGAGGTTGAGGAGGGGGGTTCAGGTTGAGGAGGGGGGTTGAGGAGGGAGGTTGAGGAGGGGGGTTGAAGATGAGGAGGCGGGTTTGAGGAGGGAGCTTGAGGATGAGGAGGGGGGTTGAGGAGGGGGCTGAGGAGGGTGGTTTAGGATGAGGAAGGTGGTTTAGGATGAGGAGGGTGGTTTAGGATGAGGATGGGGGTTGAGGAAGAGGGTGGGGGGTTGAGGATGGGGGTTGATGATGGGGGTTGATGATGAGGAGGGGGGTTGAGGTTGAGGAGGGAGGTTGAGGAGGGGGTTGAGGATGAGGAGGGGGGTTGAGGAGGGAAGCTGAGACTGAAGAGGGTGATAAGGGAGAGGGGAGAGACACAGGGAAGGGAGAGGGGGGAAGAGAGACAGGGGAGGGATAGGGGAGAAGAGACACAGGGGAGAGAGAGGGGGGACACAAGAAAAGGGCACACAAGAGGTCTGCTAATCATTGTCTCCACCGGTGCATGTGATTCAAGAGATGATAGAATTGTCTAAAACCACTAACTACAAAATGTATAGCTTTAATAATTTAGAAGCGGTTCCAGCATCCTTTTCATCCCTCTTTATCATGGTGCTAAGTACATCCGGTGACTTCAGAGTCTCCCCTTTAAAGGGCCACTGTACAATGAGAAATAAAAAGTCTGAGTATGAGCATAAATTAGCAGAGAAAAGTCAAACACCTAGCTTTTAATTAGAAAAAATAATTTTGATGCATCTACTGTGCCCTGTTGGAGTCCATGATACATTGGTAAAAGTTATATGTGTGAGAGGGGTATGTATATTTCTGGAGAGATATGTTTGCATTTCCTGAAGCAAGGATTCTGCTTCTGGGCCAGTGAGGAGGAAGGGATGTGGTGCTAATTTCAATCTTGTCCAATTATCTTCCCTTCTTCCCCATCCCTCACACCTCTAATAAACATGCCCTTGTGATTAATTTCTTAGGAAGTGGTTTAACAAGCACAAAATGGATTCCTGTTCTCATAAAAATAATTTCCCCCAAAAAATGTTTTATGTCTAATGTTGTTACTTTGGGACATACTTGAAAAACAATTGACTTTTTCCTTTAAATAAAGTTGTCTCAAATGAAGCTCTCATAAATATATTTGTTTAACTAATTAACAATACATTTGCAATCCTTGTGTTTTAATGTATGAAATGCATTCTTTAGAAATCAAGGTGTGTAAAATTGGGTTTATAGTTTTCTACTAAAAAGACAAATCTTCACATCATACAGATAATTAACAGGCTTAAAAGTAACCTGAAGTTGTGGAAGGGGCTGGAGCTCCCCCTTACCCTATAAATACCTCCGCCTCTGTGCTGTTCCTGCTGCATCTGCCTCATGGTGAGACCTGTCCCTAAATCCCTTTCTGTTCTCCTGTCTCTGGGACTCCATTCCCAGCCCCGTCCTTGCTCTTACACTCAACAACACTGCTGCACATGGCAGCCTCACTCCACATGCTGCACCGGCAGCCTTACTCCACATGCTGCACCTAGAATCCTCACTCCACATGCTGCACATGACCCCCTCACTCCACATGCTGCACATGGCAGCCTCACTCCACATGATGCACACAGCAGCCTTACTTCACATGTTGCACATGGCAGCCTCACTCCACATGCTGCACACGGCAGCCTCCCTGCACATACTGCCTGCTGCAGCCTCACTCCTCGTGGAAGCCTCACTCCACATACTGCTCTGCCTGCATAACAAACCATGTCTTACCCTATCGTACCCCTTGCATTCCGATCCACATCATACCCTACCGTATCCCTTGCATACCGAGCCACATCATACCATGACATTTCCCTTGCAGGATGAGCCGTGCCATACCATAATGTACCTTTCCTTAACATGCCATGCCATATCATACTCTAACGTACCCCTTGCATGCCGAGCCATGTGATACCGCACCCCTTGCGTGTGTAGCCATGTCATACCATATCATTGCCCTTACAGCCTGAGCCACGACATACCATAATGTACCCTTTCATGCCGAGCCACGTCATCTCCTACTGTTTTTCCTTGCATGCCGAGACATGTCATTCCCTACTGTACCCCTTGCATGCTGAGCCATGTCATACCATAACATTCCACTTGCAGGCTGAGCCATGCCATACCATAATATACAAGCCATGTCATACCCTACTGTACCCCTTGCATGTCAAACCATACCATACCATAACATTCCCCCTGCAAGCCGAGACATGCTACACCTAAATGTTCCATTCCACACACCGAGTTGTATCATGGCATAACGTACCCCTTGCATGCCAAGCTTTGCCTTACCAATACGTACCCTTATATGCTGAGCCATGCGATACCATAATATCCCCCCATGCATACCGAGCCATGCCAATCCATAAAAGCACCCCTTGCACGCAGTGTCATACCATACCTCTATGTTCCCCTTGCATGCACAGCTATATCATACCATAACGTACCCTTCTCATGTCGAGCCTCATCAAACCATAACTTAACCCTTGCATGCCAAGCTTTGCCATACTATAACGATCCCCAGGAATACCAAGCCTTACCATACCATGCCTAACCATGTTGTATCTTACCCCTTGCAAACCATTACTCTCCTACTCTCTACCATCACTTTCCATTCAGCTTTGACCGCCACGTACATATACTGTACCAATGTAATCAGTAAACATTCTAGGGGTTCCCAATCCAATTATCTCTGCTACTTTGTACTTTTTGGCCTCTAATTAGGCTAGGGTGATGTAGATAAAAATCAAGCTACTATGACTAGAGAGAAAGCCCCGACAACAATTAACAGGTTGTGGGAGGGGCTGGAACTCCCCCTCACATTACAAATACCTCCTAACCTAATCTAACCCCAAGCTGGCGTCAATGTACCCACCCACCTCACTCTTCTCTCTAGCTTCATTTTACTCTCCATAGCCCTCTAATCAGGCTAGAACGACGTAGCTAAAAATGCCACCCCTCAAGCTACTATCACTGAAAGAAAGCCCCGTTCATAAATAAGCAAGGAAATAAGACAATTTTGTAAACCATAGAAAACAGTTAGTTTTAATCAAACTGCAGCCTACAAGGAATTCCGTTGACATTGATGGTTTCATTTATATTCTGGTGGTTGCAGATGTTATTTTGTAAAGTAAAGTTTTTATGTGAAATGCTTACGATGAATCGATTTTGCAGATATAATGACATCAAATGTGAGACCTTTCTGTAGATCACTGATCTAAAGAACTACAGTAAAATATATGGGTTGAGTCATTTGTCCTTTAATCTGGACACTCGGTGGATGACAAAATAAATTAAGATTGCTCAGCAATAGATATCTGCACTAAATTAGTAGATATATTCTTTTGCACTGTGGTTATATTAATACTAGAATATTGCCCGTCAAAAAATGACGGGAATCAAATTGTAAGTGAGCTAATGCTGTTTGGTGTATGGTAATGAACTAAATAATATATTAATAAAGGAATATACTTTACCTATTTTGAAGTAATAAATGCAGCAAGCATTATGCTCAAGAGCTGATAATCTGTTTTGCATACAATGTGTGTTTTCAGTGCTGTGGAGCTGAGGTGTAAGTATTAGCAATGTGCGCAGTGTGTAGTGTAAATAGGCTGCGTGCGCGAGGGAAATCTGTTAGGGTAGCTGTGTACTTCAGCATTATGTAAGTGTTGTAAAATTACGCCTAATGTGTGGTACGCGGCTGTTGGTGATTTGGCGTCCTTGTTCTTGGACCTTGTACAGCTTTTTCGGAAAATCCGTAGGTGTTTGGTGGTGTTTTGCGTGTTTAGGGTCCTGTAGCCTCGTTTTCGTTTTTTACTGCGGACATTTTTTCTCTTGCTTAGGTGATTTTCGGGTGTCTAAACTCTTCAATTTGGACTTAAATTGAGGTGTAACTTCACTTGCAGAGGTCCTGGGTGCTCCCTCTTGCTGTAGGTAAGCTTTTTTATGTGTTTGTTGTGTGTATTTATTGTGTTTTGAATGTTTTGAGGTTCGCGCGGGTCCCACGTCTCGTATTTGTGTGTCGTAAGTCCGTAAATGTTGCGAGGTCCGCAGTCGCTGGCAAAGAGCGCCTTTGGCGCTCCTTGGCAGCAACTGCGTCCCTCACTTTGCGAGGGCCGCAGCGTTAGCAACAACTTTTGACAACCCGCAGTTATGACAACTATATATGTGATAAACCAACACAACATTAATGTCAAGCACCACTGTAATGTATAGTATTAAAAGTTTTGGGCACTTGTAGTTATTATTGTTGTCACCGAATACATCAACATAAGTCTCTACAAACAGTAATGGCCAGTTCGGGCAGCACCCTCTTGTAAGTAAATGAAAAGAAGAGATGTAATTACCTTGAATCACTGCGCAGATCACCTTATTTCTGCTTTTTTGACGTGCTTTATAGCCTTCACATTTTGTCTAGGGCCTTTTATTTTGACTTAGGAAAAGTTCTTATTTCTTAGTAAAAATGCTGAGCTAAAGATTATCATAATTAACTCTTTCACAGTATAAAAATGCTACAAAGGTTGAAAATTGCTATGTTTTATATATATACTAGCGAATTGCCCGTCAAAAAATTGCAGTCATAAAATTGTAAGATAGGTAATGTTGTTTGCCACACAATGTAAGTGTTTTAGTCCTCTAAGTACCTTTGGCGCTCATTGCGAGCCTCTACCCTTGTGTACTTTTGGTCGTCTGAGCACCTTTGAGGCTCATTGCAAGCCCCGCGCTGAGAGTCTTTGGTGCTCATTTCGAGCCTCACCCCTCATGTAATTTGCTCCTCTGAGCACCGTCGGCGCTCATTGCAAGCCTCTCCCCTGTTTTTTTTTTTATATATATATTTTTTAATAATAATGAATTAATGAATTAAATAATACATTAATATACTTTTCTAATACCTTTTTCTAATGAATATATGCAGCAGTCAATATCCTGAAGAGCTAACAATTTGTTTGTATTGTCCTGCAGCATATATCATACATTTGCACTGTTGGTGACCTGAGGTGTAAGTGTCCGTAATGTGGCAAGTGTGCATCGTAAATAGGCTGCGTGCGCGAGGCTAAAGCGGGGGGTTGAGATTGACGAAGGGAGTTGAGGAGGGAGGTTGAGGCCGGGGTTTAGAATGAGGAGGGGGTTGAGGATGGGGGTTGAGGATGAGGAGGGAGGTTGAGGATGAGGAGGGGGGATTGAGGATGGGGGGTTGAGGTTGAGGGAGGGTTGAGTTTGAGGAGGGAGGTTGAGGAGGGGGGTTGAGGATGAGGAGGGGGTTGAGGAGGGAGGTTGAGGATGAGGAGGGAGGTTTAGGAGGGGGCTGCGGATGATGAGGCTGGTTTAGGATGAGGAGGGTGGTTTAGGATGAGGATGGGGGTTGAGGATGAGGAGGGAGGTTGAGGATGAGGAGGGGGGTTGAGGAGGGGTTGAGGATGGGGGGGTTGAGGATGAGGAGGGAGGTTGAGGAGGGAGGTTGAGGAGGGGGGTTGAGGATGGGGGGTTGAGGATGGGGCGGTTGAGGTTGGTTTAGGATGAGGAAGGTGGTTTAGGATGAGGAGGGTGGTATAGGATGAGGATGGGGGGTTGAGGATGAGGGTGGGGGGTTGAGGATGGGGGTTGAGGATGAGGAGGGAGGTTGAGGTTGAGGAGGGAGGTTGAGGAGGGGGTTGAGGATGAGGAGGGGGGTTGAGGAGGGAGGTTAAGACTGAGGAGGGTAATAAGGGGAGGGGGGCGAGACACAGGGAAGGGAGAGGGGGGAAGAGACACAGGGGAGGGATAGGGGAGAAGAGACACAGGGGAGAGAGAGGGGGGACACAAGAAAAGGGCACACAAGAGGGGGACACAGAGGGCACAAGAGGGACACAGGGGACAGCACATTTCCCACCCTCGGCTTATACTCAAGTCACTCTTTTTTCCCAGTATTTTGTGGTAAAATAGGTGCCTCAGCTTATACTCGAGTATATACGGTAATTAATATAGGAAAAACTCTTCCCTATAGAGTCTTTCTAATCATTGTCTCCACCGGTGCATGTGATTCAAGAGATGATAGAATTGTCTAAAACCACTAACTACAAAACTTATAGCTTAAATAATTTAGAAGCGGTTCCAGCATCCTTTTCATCCCTCTCTATCATGGTGCTAAGTACATCCGGTGGCTTCAGAGTCTCCCCTTTAAAGGGCCACTGTACAATGAGAAATAAAAAGTCTGAGTATAAGCATAAATTAGCAGAGTAAACTCAAAAACCTAGCTTTTAATTAGAAAAAATAATTTTGACGCATCTACTGTGCCCTGGTGGAGTCCATGATACATTGGTAAAAGTTATATGTGTGAGAGGGGCATGTATATTTCTGGAGAGATATGTTTGCATTTCCTGAAGCAAGGATTCTGCTTCTGGGCCAGTGAGGAGGAAGGGATGTGGTGCTAATTTCAATCTTGTCCAATTATCTTCCCTTCTTCCCCACCCCTCCCACCTCTAATAAACATGCCCTTGTGATTAATTTCTTAGGAAGTGGTGTAACAAACACAAAATGGATTCCTGTTCTCATAAAAATAATTTCCCCCAAAAAATGTTTTATGTCTAATGTTGTTACTTTGGGACATACTTGACAAACAATTGACTTTTTCCTTTAAATAAAGTTGTCTCAAATGAAGCTCTCATAAATATATTTGTTTAACTAATTAACAATAAATTTGCAATCCTTGTGTTTTAATGTATGAAATGCATTCTTTAGAAATCAAGGTGTGTA
The DNA here is from genome assembly GCA_027410445.1 of Discoglossus pictus. Taxonomy (NCBI): domain Eukaryota; kingdom Metazoa; phylum Chordata; class Amphibia; order Anura; family Alytidae; genus Discoglossus; species Discoglossus pictus. The sequence goes on along the minus strand of CM050163.1, from coordinate 20,097,844 downwards.
AAATTGGGTTTATAGTTTTCTACTAAAAAGACAAATCTTCACATCATACAGATAATTAACAGGCTTAAAAGTAACCTGAAGTTGTGGAAGGGGCTGGAGCTCCCCCTTACCCTATAAATACCTCCGCCTCTGTGCTGTTCCTGCTGCATCTGCCACATGGTGAGACCTGTCCCTAAATCCCTTTCTGTTCTCCTGTCTCTGGGACTCCATTCCCAGCCCCGTCGTTGCTCTTACACTCAACAACACTGCTGCACATGGCAGCCTCACTCCACATGCTGCACCGGCAGCCTTACTCCACATGCTGCACCTAGCAGCCTCACTCCACATGCTGCACATGACCCCCTCACTCCACATGCTGCACACGGCAGCCTCACTCCACATGATGCACACAGCAGCCTTAATTCACATGTTGCACATGGCAGCCTCACTCCACATGCTGCACACGGCAGCCTCCCTGCACATACTGCCTGTTGCAGCCTCACTCCTCGTGGAAGCCTCACTCCACATACTGCTCTGCCTGCATAACAAACCATGTCTTACCCTATCGTTCCCCTTGCATACCGAGCCACATCATACCATTACATTTCCCTTGCAGGATGAGCCGTGCCATACCATAATGTACCTTTCCTTAACATGCCATGCCATATCATACTCTAATGTACCCCTTGCATGCCGAGCCATGTTTTACCGCACCCCTTGCATGTGTAGCCATGTCATACCATATCATTGCCCTTACAGCCTACAGCCTGAGCCACGACATACCATAATGTACCCTTTCATGCCGTGGAGCTGCTGTGCTGTGAGCTGCTGTGTAAGTGTGAGCAATGTGTGCAGTGTGTAGTGTAAATAGGCTGCGTGCGCGAGGGAAATCCGTTAGGGTAGCTGTGTACTTCCGCATTATGTAAGTGTTGTAAAATGACGCCTAATGTGTGGTACGCGGCTGTTGGAGATTTTGCGTCCTTGTTCTTGGACCTTGTACGGCTTTTTCGGAAAATCTGTATGTGTTTAATGGTGTTTTGCGTTTTTAGGGTCCTGTAGCCTCGTTTTCGTTTTTTTCGGCTGCCATTTTTTTTCTCGCTTAGGTGATTTTCGGGTGTCTAAACTCTTCAATTTGAACTTAAATGGAGGTGTAACTTCACTTGCAGAGGTCCCTCTTGCTGTGGGTAAGCTTTTTATGTGTTTGTTGTGTGTATTTTTTGTGTTTTGAATGTTTTGAAGTTCCCGCGGATCAGCCGTTAAAGTCGTAATTTTGCAAGGTCGTAATGTTTTTTTTTCTAAGTCCAGCGTATCCAGTCTCGTATTTGTGTGTCGTAAGTCCGTAAATGTTGCGAGGTCCGCAGTTGCTGGCAAGGAGCGCCTTCGGGACAGCCATAGAATAGCTCCAAAAATTTGCTTTTAAGAACTTTTGTAGCTGCAAGTCACCATTAGAGGAGTCCTTACAGGAGCCATGGAATGAAGGCCTATTTCAGTTCAGAATAAAACTCAATAAAAATATTCTATATGAATCTAAAGTAAATATTGCCCGTTATCGTTTAGTTATTCCTACAGAATACAACATTTTGGAGTAATTTTCCTGTAAGTGATATTAATCATCAATTACAAGTGGTCTATATTAGTATATTATATTAGTAAATAATTTATTAGGGCCTCATTCTATTATCGGCCGTAAATCGGCCGTAAGGCTGCGATTCCTTGCGGGGGTTCAGTTAACTCGCGATTCTATTATACGGCCCCGCAAGGATCTCCTTTTACGGCCGGCCGCATATCTTGGAACCGGCCGTAATCTGTGAAATCTAAAAACGCAAAAATAAATTCAAGCCTGCACTGTACAGCTCTGTAAATGCTAGGGATCATATTGGGGGACATGAGGATTAAAAGTAACCCACTCTCAAGCTTGCACATCAGCCCAAACCCGAGTTCAAATTAACTGTTTATTTTCCGGCTGCGGCGTGGGTGTGTCTGAGGTGCTCCAAGCACTCTGGACTTTTTACATGGATATTTTACGGATATTAAAAATGAAATATTTTACGGATTTGAGTACAGGATAATTATGTGCTATTTTTTCTAACACCTAAAATCCCTTTATAGTCTTCTCAAAGTGCAGGATGGCTTTATTTGAGCTATTTTATGTGCTTAATTGGTGCTAGCGAGACCTTTTTCCTGCAAGTAACTGCGGCTCGCTTTTAGCCTTGCAGAGAGGTTTCCCGGAGCAATTGAATTGCAAATCTCTTGCGGCCGTTTAAGATCAAAGGCTTTCCTCCGGCGCGAGCGGCCGCAAGAGATAGCAAGGCACCGGCCGCAAGCCTGCCGGAATCCCCGGCCGTAAGGGAATAGAATAGCAGAATAGCTTGCGGCCGGTCCTTGCGGCCCCGCAACGGCTGCGGCCGATAATAGAATGAGGCCCTTAGTGTATTGATCTCATTATTAGTTAATTTTATCCTTTCACGTTGCAGAAACCTTTCCTGTTACCTGCTACACTTGTGTGCCTCTTGTGCGCCCGCTATTACTACTATGTGGAGCCTAAAGCCTGATCCTAACCTTAACCCTAAAGCCTAACCCTAAAACATAACCCTAACCCTAAAGCCTAACCCTGATTCCTAACCCTAATCCGGCTTCCGGAGGACAAATTACACTTTTCTCATACTTATAGTAAAGCCTGCGCCGCGCAATACAGATGAAATTAGAAGGTGGTCCTGATTTAGCTGCAAGAGCAGCTTGCACATGTATTAAAACAGCATTTTTGAACACTCATGACTGCAAACCTGTGACTTAAACATCCAATTACCAAAATATCTGCTCAAATCCCATTTAATGTGTTTATGACACAATGTAGACTTTATCCTGACAGTCACAGTCAGGTTATTTTCCTTGTTGTGAATACATGTCAGCAGACATTAATATATGTCCAGGATTGATTCGAGCGGTGAGGTTTGGCACTTGCTGAACAGATACATTAGGAAAATGAGAAATAAATGGAGCAGTGAATCTTACTGATGGTTCAATATGACACAGCTGCATGAGAACAGTCTCTGATGTAGATGATATGGATTATTGAGCATTTTTATTAGTATTCTACCTTAAAATAGCTAGCACATATTGGGCACAGTAGAAGCAATACATTACAATAGATTATAACCTCAAAGTATTGCATTGTATTGTATACCCTCACTACCCAGGAGAATGCTTTCAAGGCTGGCAGTGGGCACACATTATCACACATGGTGGTCCAGAAACATTATGTAACCTAACTACCCAGGACAATGCAGAGAAATGGGCACACAGTATAACACTAGGTGGTCCCTACACATTATATGCCCTAACTACCCAGTACAATGCGTTTAGGGCTGCTGGGAGGTGGGCTCACATTAGCACACATGGTTGTCATGACCAATGACCCAGAGAAACTAGAAAACGTAGAAAAACGCATCTCCTGAAACAGTGGCAGAGCTAGTGAATGGAGGTGCTGATGCAAAAATAATTTAGGGCCCCCTGGGCAATTTTTTTTTTGCGATGGGCTCCCCATATCCCCCTAGCTCACTCAGTCTTTTTTTTTCTGCTGCTCTCTCTGCCCCCGAATATAAACTCACTCAGTGCCTTTCCCCAAAACTCGTTCCCATAACATCTCGATTCCCGTAGTGCTTCCCTCACCAAGACCCGTTCCTATAACTAACCCCCAGACTCCTTCCAATGGCTGCTCACCCCAAGATTACTTCCCATTGCCTTTTCCCAAGACCCTTTTCCCTTCCCTTACATCCTGCCTGTGCAAAGCTCCTCTGCCTGCAGCACAGCTCCAGGACATGCAACATCCTTTCTGGGAGGGCTGGTGTGGATGAGGGGGCTCGAGGAGGGTCAAGATTGGTCAGAGTGAGGTGTGCCAGGGTGGTGGTAGCTCTGCCCCTGCTCTGACAGGTACACTTAACTCCCAATTATGTTTACTGGACGTTTTTCCATAAAACCTAAGATCTGCTTCTGTCTACCCTATTTGGCATCATCAATCTTCATATAGCTTCAGAATGGAAATCACTAGGCCTATCATTGCATCAAATACTTAATAAAACTGAAGAGACATCCTTGCTAGTAAACCTGACATACATGCTATAGAATCACTCAGATCATTAGCTTAATTAGCGGGCACCTTGATTACATCGAGAAATTGTGTAACATGCTCCCTTTACATGTTCCACCTGGACCAGAGACACTTCTCTCAACTATTCTTCAACCCATCCCTTCATCTTCCTTTGTTTCCCCCTCTCCACTGCCTCCCCCTATTTTTGATTTGATACTTTATGGAAGTATTATACGTTACATAGTTACATAGGCCCTCATTCAATTGCAATTTGGCCAATTGAATAGCGCTCTAAATAAGCACATAACATATTTTTTTAAAGAAGTTTTTAGTTAGTGAACATCTATCCAAAAGCAAGGTTTTCACTAACTAAAAACTTATTTAAAAAATATATGTTATGTGCTTATTTAGAGCACTATTCAATTGGCCAAATCACAATTGAATGAGGGCCATTGTATTTAAGGTTGAAAAAAGACTTTCAGTACATCAAGTTCAACTTTTTAAGATATCCTCTGATCTGCAATATGCGGATTAACTATTAATTAATTAGTTGTTAATTAATTATTAATCAATTATTTAAAAATACATTTTAATTATTAATTAATCCAGAGGAAGGCAAACAGAAAGAAAAAAAAACAAGCGAGACTTAGTCAATCGTCTCAAAGGGGGTTGTCTTTTTCATTGTCTGCACCTTGCACAACAACAGTTGCTACATCATATCCTTTATATATATACTTATACACATTTTTATGGATTTGATGGAAGTGCAAGCTTCCAAATTGATATGTGCATTGTACTTCATCAGCAAATGTGGATTGTATGAAACCACATATACCTTATCGACCTTTTGGCCATGGATAATAGCGGTTTGTCCTTCTCTTCTTTTATACAAAGGGTATCCATCACAATTAACATAAGTCTGCATTTGAAATTGTTTTATGCATTTCTTATTTTCCATACATGGAGAGTTTGGATTGCTCTCTCCACAAGGGCCATGTATCATTCAGTCTTGAATGCTTTTCTGGATGTGGCAGTTCAGCACTAATCACTGAATCCACTCTATCTGCTCTTTTTAATTTATCTTTTGCTTGCAAGATTAAAAGTATATGTGCATGTGGCAGGCGTCTTTTTTGAAATTCAATAGTATAAACAAAAGCCACACATTTTCCAAATAAGTCTGCTTTAGTGATATCATAAATTAAGTTTGATTTTGAATACTCTTGCAACCAAATCTGGTCGGTCAGAAGTAGTTTGTCCAAGCATAAAATTTTCTTTGATCTCTGGCCATTGTGGATTACATGTAAATGTAATAAATAAATCTTGTTTGCCAAATTTAGTGACAATAGCCATGGCATCATTGTATCTTTCTCGCATATTGCGAGGAGATCCTTGGAAAGAGGATGGCAAAATCATTGCTCGTCCAGCAGGAATGTCTCTGTTTGCAGCCAATTCAGCGACATAATCCATCAATCCACAATATTGTTCAACTCAAAGCTTGTTTTGTTGGAATTTGACAAAATTGTAATTATTTGCTTCGACTTGTAGATAAGAATCAATAATCCATTGTTGTGTGAGTTTATACCCACATAAAATAGTATTATAATGATCCCGGACAGCAGTTTGTGCCACTTTATATTCCAGAATTGAGATATTGTTTCTAATACGAACTTTACTATTTGGATAACTTTGCAACTGCAATTTTGGTTGCCATCCTGGCTCCGCATTTGGAAAGAAAATGGGATATGTCATAGGGTCCAAATTACTGCTTAAAATATTGATGTTTATAAAAGGTTGTTCTTGATTGCGTGGATATATTCTAATATCCCGCTCAAATAGTGGTTTCCCCATCATCATTTTTAAATACCATGGCAACCTCATTTGTTGTTGGTAAATTATAGCGTCTTTGATCAGTATGGCGATCCCTTTTGAGAACCATATTAACTCTTGGCATTGGCAATTGATGTCTTTGCGCATGTGCCAGTTGTTCTTTTTCAACCTCCACTAATTTTTTGTATGCTTGACTATAAGGGTTGTTCGCCATAATGTTATCAAGCTGTTCAAAGACTATGGGTAAGCATTGTCTATTTTCAGGAAGCAGCATTCGTTGTTCCACAGCTTCCATTGTATAGAGTACATATAACTGTGCAAATTTCCTTTGCTCTCCTGTTTCTGGGTGTAAATGTGAAGTCCGGTGGTATATTTGTCCTTGGACTTTAAAACAATAAGGACCATGTCCTGGTACATTTTCGGCTAATGTTGCACACATTGAAGCAAATTAAATTGCACTGTTATAAGAGCGAATATTTTTCTTAAAATTGGTGTAATTGGGAAATGTAGGATCACTCATGATACTTTTTAAATATTCTGGGAATGTGTGTCTTTCTGGAAGTCTTACCTTTCCTTTCTGACAGCAACTAATAAACTCTCCATCAGTTGGTCGTTCTTTCTGAAAATGATAAGCCCCACAAAACTGACAAACCACATTCATTAATCCACAATAATGAGTGTCTACTGTTAGTGCTCTAAAGAAAGGACTATCATGACCTTCATCAATATAAATTTCATTTGAACTTTGTACATCTACATTGGTGTCATCTCTATCAACATTGGTATCAGCAGGCAAAATAGGTTAAATTGAGACATTTATAGACATTTTTTTGTTTACTTTTTCTTTTCTTTGAAACTCCAGCAGACTCATTTTGTTGTTTTTTAGCCATTTTTCTTTTATTTAGAAGTCTCTGTCGATCTTCTTCTCTTAAACGTTGTGAAGTCTCAGGGGTCTGTGCATCTCTTCAACTCTGCTTCCTTTCGCTTGCCATTCTTCTTTTATATTCTTTCTTATCTTCTGCATTGTTGGCCATTGTAATCTGTAATTGGAAATAGACTATTAAGAGTGACCTTAATTTTATTACACTTATTTTTTACCCTGTCATATATTTCTAAAAATTATGGCTGTCTGCGTCTCTCTCTCTGGCTGTCTGCGTCTCTCTCTGGCTGTCTGCGTCTCTCTCTGGCTGTCTGCGTCTGCGTCTCTATGGCTGTCTGCATCTCTATGGCTGTCTGCGTCTCTATGGCTGTCTGCGTCTCTATGGCTGTCTGCGTCTATGAGACACACACGCACCTGCAAACACCCAGAGACACACGCACCCAGAGACACACACGCACCTGCAAACACCCAGAGACACAGGCACCCAGAGACACACACGCACCTGCAAAAACCCAGAGACACAGGCACTCAGAGACACACACGCACCTGCAAACACCCAGAGACACAGGCACCCAGAGACACACACGCACCTGCAAACACCCAGAGACACAAGCACCCAGAGACACACACGCACCTGCAAACACCCAGAGACACAGGCACCCAGAGACACACACGCACCTGCAAACACCCAGAGAAACAGGCACCCAGAGACTCACACGCACCTGCAAACACCCAGAGACACAGGCACCCAGAGACACACATGCACCTGCAAACACCCAGAGACACAGGCACCCAGAGACACACACGCACCTGCAAACACCCAGAGACACAGGCACCCAGAGACACACACGCACCTGCAAACACCCAGAGACACAGGCACCCAGAGACACACACACGCACCTGCAAACATCCAGAGACACAGGCACCCAGAGACACACACGCACCTGCAAACACCCAGAGACACAGGCACCCAGAGACACACACGCACCTGCAAACACCCAGAGACACTGCGTCTCTGGGTGCGTGTGTGTCTCTGGGTGTTTGCGGGTGCGTGTGTGTCTCTGGGTGTTTGCGGGTGCGTTTCTTGGTGTTTGCGGGTGCGTGTGTGTCTCTGGGTGCGTGTGCGTCTCTGGGTGTTTGCGGGTGCGTGTCTGTCTCTGGGTGTTTGCGGGTGCGTGTGTGTCTCTGGGTGCGTGTGCGTCTTTGGGTGCGTGTGCGTCTCTGGGTGTTTTCAGGTGCGTGTGTGTCTCTGGGTGCGTGTGTGTCTCTGGGTGTTTGCGGGTGCGTGTGTGTCTCTGGGTGCGTGTGCGTCTCTGGGTGTTTGTGGGTGCGGGTGCGTGTTTGCGGGTGCGTGTTTGCAGGTGCGTGTGCGTCTCTGGGTGTTTGCGGATGCGTGTGCGTCTGCGGGTGCGTGTGTGTCTGCGGGTGCGGGTGCGTGTGCGTCTGCGGGTGCATGTTTGCGGGTGCGTGTTTGCGGGTGCGTGTTTGTGGGTGCGTGTGCGTCTCTGGGTGTTTGCGGGTGCGTGTGCGTCTGTGGGTGCGTGTGCGTCTGCGGGTGCGTCTTCGAGTGCGTCTGGGGGTGTGTCTGCGGGTGCGTCTGTGGGTGCGTCTGCGGGTGTCCTCGCGTCTGCGGGTGCGTCTGCGGGTGCGTCTGCGCGTGCGGGTGTCCGTGCGTCCGGGTGTTTGAGGGTGCATGTTTGCGGGTGCGTGTTTGCAGGTGCGTGTGCGTCTCTGGGTGTTTGCGGATGCATGTGCGTCTGCGGGTGCGTGTGCGGGTGCGTGTGCGTCTGCGGGTGCGTGTTTGCGGGTGCGTGCTTGCAAGTGCATCTCTGGGTGTTTGCGGGTGCGTGTGCGGGTGCGGGTGCGTGTGCCTCTTCGGGTGCATCTGCGGGTGCGTCTGCGGGTGTCCGCGCGTCTGCGGGTGCGTCTGCGAGTGCGGGTGCCGCGCGTCTTCGGGTGTCCGCGCGTCTGCGGTTGTCCGCGCTTCTGCTTCTGTGTCTATATCATGAATGGAAAAACAGAAACAGTTATCGTGTTCCTAAAGAAGAGCTACACAAAAAAGCAATTGACCTAATATAATACATGAAATATTTAACTGCTTCTAAGGTGCTATCCCTGTCAATGAGCAATAACATAATGATGAATGAATGAATACAGGAATACACATAAAATCTTTATTATAATTTTTTTTTCCTTCTGATATACCTGTAAATTAGCTGTTCTATAATTGAAAATGCTCCTGTTTTGAGGCAGGTGTAGACATGAGAAATCTGTAAAAAGATGCAAAAATCATAATTAATTTTTTTATTGAATGAATGTATGAAATACCATTACTCAACGCAAATCAATAGTTCATATTATATTGTGTTAACAAATGTCATCACAAAATCATTTACCTGTCAATTTAATATTCTGTAATGTTAGACTGTATTGAGGCAGGTGGCGATGTCTGTAAAAAGAAGTAAAAATCATATGTTATTTTTTTTTTTCCTAAATGCATGAATCATTGATATTACTTAATGTGTATGTTGTCCTTTTCATACATGCATGCAGTAAAGTAAATATAAATATTTTTAAATGATATACCTGTGAAGGTGATGTAATTGCAGATAAAATGCTGCAAACAGTCCTCTGTGTAGTCACGTGGGCAGATAATCAAACTGTGAGAAAAGAAATTGAAAAAAGGGCTTGTTACTGTTTGCTATGTTTTAATTAGCATAGCTGCAAAATAGAATTGAATGCACTGTAAAATGTAAGTAAGTGATATAAATATGTAAACGGTTTGAGGATCCTATACCTTTAATACAATGAGCTTAAAGAATCATCAACAACAGTAATATCTAAATTCAGTGCAAAAGGGAGATATATTTGTATGCATTTTTTACTTTAAATTTCTTCTATGAATTATCAATGAACATTAATAGTTGAGTAGCAAGCACAAAATGTAAAACAACTATACTTTTTTTTTTCTTTTACTAAATGTGTTATTGACTATTTAATAATTAATTAACATTATTAATAATCATAATGATGAATAAAATAATAAATGAACATTAATAGTTGAGCATAAAGGTCAAAATCTAATTCCAGTGACATTCTTTTTTTTGTTATAAACACATTTGTTTTTAATAATTAGTAATTGAGAAAATTAATGTTCAGTAAAAATTAATTAATCAATGAATAAACATTTTTGAAATGGTTAATGATTAATACCATGCTAAAGTACAGGTATTGCAATATGCAGTAATGTATTTTTTTTTCTTTGCATTTTTTTTTTATTAATTACTAATAAATTAATTAAAATACTTTACCTATCACTAAGAAATATCCAGCAATCAATATCCTGAAGATCTCTTTGGATTTTCCGGCAGCCGAAAACATCCAGTCAGACTGTCATCACCTGAGGAGAAAGTGTGAGCTCTGTGGCAATTGTGCCTTATATATAGGCTTTGTGCGCGAGGCAGAGCCGTTATTTTAGGGGGGAAATCTGCTATTTCAGATACGTGATTGTGTAGATTGTCTTAAAATGGCGGCTATATTGTATGTGTGTTATGCGCATTGGAATGATTTTGCGATACTCTGTTGTACTACCTGGTGGAAGTCCTACGTGTTGGGCTCTGTTTTGCGTGTTTAGCGTCCTGTAGCCTCATTTTCGTTTTTTTCGGTGCCCATTTTTTCTCTCGCTTAGGGGATTTTCGTGAGTCTAAACTCGTGAATTTGAACTTAAATGGAGGTGTAACTTCACTTGCAGAGGTCCTGGAGGCCCCCCTCGCTGTGGGTACGTTTTTTATGTGGTTTTTGTGTGTATTTATTGTGTTTTGACTGTTTTCCATTGCGCCCTGTTCGGCCGTTAAGATCGTATTTTTCCGAAGTCGTGCGTGTGGGAGTTTATGACGTTAAGGTCGGTTCCGAGGTTGTAATGTTTTTTTTTTCTAAGTAAGTCCTGCGTGTGGGTGTTTGTAACCGCGTGTGAGGCTCCTTTGAGCAAACACATACGACGTTGGAGCCTCCACCTCCGCAAATGCGGCCCCTCACTTCACGAGGGACCGCATTTGCGGACAAACACATACGACGTTGGAGCCTCCACCTTGAGTGTACTCAAGAACCTGCTCCCCTTAGCTGAACTGCTGGTCCCATTTATCCAGTTTATTTCAGGGTAATTAAAATCTCCCATTATTAGAACTTGCCCATGCTTAGCTGCCTTTCCAATCTGTAACAATAATTGTATTTCCTCACTTTCAGCTATATTTGGGGGTTTATAGCATACTCCTACTAATATTCTTTTGGAATTTGCTGCTCCGCTATTTAACTCTACCCACAAACATTCAACTTTATCACTAGGTCCACCATAAATATATTCTCTAACTATAGGCTTAAATTCAGGCTTAACATACAGACATATCCCTCCTACTCATTTACCATTGCCTCTATCTTTCCTAAATAGGTTATAACCATCCAGATTAACAGTCCAGTCAAGAGATTCATCCCACCACGTTTCGGTAATGCTTATTAAATCCCATTTTTCATTAATTGCTAAAAATTCTAACTCTCCCATTTTTCCTGGCAAGCTTCTGGCATTAGCAGATACACCTTATGTTATGAGTCTGTAGTTCTGAAGTGCCTGCCACTGTACTTGAATTACTTAGAAACACCTCCCTATTGACTATACTACCTCTCCCCCATCTCCTCCCCTATGAGTTGTTAATTCATCCCTTATACCCTCTACACTTTCTACCCCATTACTTATATCTAGTCCCTCCTCCCCCCACCTACTAGTTTAAAAACTCCTCCAGACTTTCTACCATCCTAGTACAAAAGCTCCCTTATCATTAAGGTGCAATCCATCCCTACTGTAGAGATTGTACCGAAGTGAGTAGTCAGCCCAGTGCTCTGAAAACCCAAACCCCTCCTTAGTGCACCACATCTTTAGCCACGCATTAACCTCCCTAAGCTCCTTCTGCCTCCCTGGGCTAGCACGTGGCACTGGTAGTATCTCAGAAAATACTACCTTGGAGGTCCTTGCCTTCAGCTTATTACCTAGTTCTCTAAATTCATTCTTTAGGACATGCCATCTTCCACTAACTTTGTCATTGGTACCAATGTGTACCAAGACCGACGGTTCATTTGCAGCCCCTCCCAATAATTTGTCTACCCAATCCACAACATGACGAACCCGAGCACCCGGGAGACAGCAAACTGTTCGATTTCTGGGATCTGGGTGACAAATCACCCTGTCTACCTTCCTAATTTTTGAGTCCCCTACAACCAAAACCTTGTTGCTCTGCCTATTCTGCCCTCCCTCTCCTCCAGTAGAGCTGTTCTTCCGGCTGTTAGAGGGAACAGCTCTATCTGGCATTGCCATTAATGAATGGACATCCCCAACAGTTTCACTCAATCTGGCAAATCTGTTGGTGTTTCCCAACTCAGAACTGGCCTTCCTCCTCCTGTTCCCCCTGCTTCCCCTTGTAACTGTAACCCAGCTACCTTCATGGACATCCTCACTAGCCCCAGCTCCGCCCTCCATGTGAGGCCCAGCTAAACTGTTCTCAGTGAGCACTAACCCCCTTTCCAATGGAGCAATATCACTAAAGGCTGCAATTCTCCTCTCCAGATCTCCAATTTGAGCTTCCAGAGAGGCAACATGCTCACACCTCTCACAGAGGTATGGACCCTGGATCATCTGTTCCAGTATTGCATACATATGACAGGATGTACACTGAATAAGGTTGCCACTGGACTGACTCATAATTATTATTATTGTCTACAAAATTTCAGTGGGAAAAATAAAGAATATAAAATAATATATTTATATAAAGTTTTCTTCCTTTGCACTATAAATCTGCCTTTTCTTTGAAGTCCCTACTTTTATTTAAACTCCTACGCTTTTACTAGAATTGCACTTGATACTGAAAATGTTCGCAAGCTCACAAGGTCACCCCTTCTCCTGTTTATATTAACCTATGCCTTCTCACCTGGACACAATTAGTGCACTCTGCAATTTATCAGCCTTTACTTGTAAGGTAAATCCACTTGTAAACAGGCCCCAAAACAGCTCACAAACCTTTTATACTAGTTTAACAGTCAAGCCACACCATTCTCACCTAGGCACAATTAGTGCACTCTGAAATTTATCAGCCTTTTCTTGTAAGGTAAATCCACTTGTAAAACGTTACCTTTTTTATGATAAGGCAAAATAGGCAAGTGCCTGCCTTCAGGAGGCATCATTTACACTACACAGAGCTTATTGCAAGAAGTACAAATCTCCTCTCTGACTGAGCTGTGCAACTTATGAAGTCACTGCCTCTCTTCCTTACAAAACTTGATGGCAGATGTAGTCTGAACTACACACAAAAGAATAACAACCTCCACAATTATATCTGCACCGCTCTGAGGTCAGTGTTCTATGGAGCTCACAGAACTGAGACTAGACATCCATTAAGGTAATAACACATATACATATAGCATCTACAGTGGATATAAAAAGTCTACACAACCCTGTTAAAATGTCAGGTTTCTGTGCTGTAAAAAAATTAGAGAAAGATAAATCATTTCAGAACTTTTTCCACCTTCAATGTGACCTATAAACTGTACAACTCAATTGAAAAACAAACTGAAATCTTTTAGGTAGAGGAAAGAAAAAATATAAAAATAAAATAATATGGTTGCATAAGTCTGCACACCCTTAAACTAATACTTTGTTGAAACACCTTTTGATTTTATTACAGCACTCAGTCTTTTTGGGTATGAGTCTATCAGCATGGCACATTTTGACTTGGCAAGATTTGCCCACTCTTCTTTGCAAAAACACTCCAAATCTGTCAGATTGCGAGGGCATCTCCTGTGCACAGCCCTCTTCAGATCACCCCACAGATTTTCAATCGGATTCAGGTCTGGGCTCTGGCTGGGCCATTCCAAAACTTCAATCTTCTTCTGGTGAAGCCATTCCTTTGTTGATTTGGATGTATGCCTTGGGTCATTGTCATGCTGAAAGATGAAGTTCCTCCTTATGTTCAGCTTTCTAGCAGAAGCCTGAAGGTTTTGTGCCAATATTGACTGGTATTTGGAACTTTTCATAAATCCCACTATCTTAACTAAGGCCTAAGTTCCAGCTGAAGAAAAACAGCCCAAAGCATGATGCTGCCACCACCATGCTTCACTGTGGGTATGATGTTCTTTTGGTAATGTGCAGTGTTGTAGAAAGTTCAACCTTGGAAAGTTCAACACCTTTTCCCACATGCTTTTGGGAGACTTAAGATGTGTTTTTGCAAAATGTAGCCTGTCTACCTCATAGCCCAGACATATGGAGAATAATGGAGATTGTTGTCACATGTACCACACAGCCAGTACTTGCCAGATATTCCTGCAGCTCCTTTAATGTTGCTGTAGGCCTCTTGGTAGCCTCCCAGACCAGTTTTCTTCTCGTCTTTTCATCAATTTTGGAGGGAGTTCCAGTTCTTGGTAAAGTCACTGTTGTGCCATATTTTCTCCACTTGATGATGACTGTTTTCACTGTGTTCCATGGTATATCTAATGCCTTGGAAATTCTTTTGTACCCTTCTCCTGACTAATACCGTTAACAATGAGATCCCTCTGATGCTTTGGAAGCTCTCTGTGGACCATTGCTTTTGCTGTGGAATGTGACTAAGAACATTTCAGGAAAGACCAACTAGAGCAGCTGAACTTTATTTGGGGATAATCAGAGGCACTTTAAATGATGGCAGGTGTATGCTTACTCCTATTTAACATGATTTGGAATGTGATTGCTTAATTCTGAACACAGCTACATCCCCAGTTATAAGAGGGTGTGCAGACTTATGTAACCACATTGTTTTTTTTTCTTCCCTCCACCTAAAAGATTTCAGTTTGTTTTTCAATTGAATTGTACAGTTTATAGGTTACATTAAAGGTGGAAAAAGTTCTGAAATTATTTATCTTTGACTAATATTTTTACAGCACAGAAACCTGACATTTTAACAGGGGTATGTAGACTTTTTATATCCACTGTATATTTACCTGATTTTAGCACAGAATCTTGAATACAATGTGCTGTAACTTATATATACATATTTTCTGGCATATATATTGTTTGTCATCACCTTTCTGGGCCACCAAACACAAGCTGTCATATTACATAGGTGTGTAGGGGGGTACATGAGTAGCATTTGCTTAGGGGTTCCTCAGGTGTAAATACAGCCCTGTATATGAGAATTTATTTGAAATTACCATGATTTTATGACAATGTGCAGCAGAATCACTCTTCCATAATAATATAGAGAAATGTAAAGAAAAATAGCACAATAAATCACCATAGGGGTTTTACCTTGTAAAATCTAAGTACCTGAATCGCGCAAACATTAATTGAATAATTGTTGACGTGTACAGTTTATAGATCAGAAATACAGATTTAACATAATGTTATTTATTGTTGCATAAATGTGTTTAGGGGGTGTTAAGTTTTACAGCACAGAATAATAATAATATAATAAGGTCCTTTTAAGTAGACTTGATATAAGTAAAAAAAATACACCATTTCCTTTATGAACTATGGTATACAATTACGATGTACTTTTGGCAGCTGCAAGGATGATGTTGGCACAAATGGCTGCAAGAATAGATGTTTAGCAATATAAATATAAATGCCTTTTACATAGACAGCCACTTATATTTTTCATCAAATATATTCCAATACAATCGGACATTATAGGTAATGACAACCATATATATACCCTCAATGTCATTATAGTAATGTCTTAGTCTCAAGGGAAAGGCAACCCCCTCCCACAGCATGTCTGACCCACTTCTAGCAAATATCCTCTTGTATAATCAGGAGGACAATTTTTGTCAGTTTTTAGGTGAAGGATCAGATTAATTTTAACTCTAATTGCCTATCAGCAATGTCACCCATGTCGCAATGCGTATAAAATACACTTGTTCCAGCTCCAGAGCATCCGTAATACAAATTTTATTCAATGCTAAGTGGTGCATTTATTGCAAATAGTCGGTGAGAAAAGCAGCATTAAGCAATCAGTTTAGGGAGACTCTCAAGTGTGTATTCAAATCAAGGTAGTCTTTATGGAAGATGGAATTTAATGAGTATCACTCCAAGTGAAATGTATTCAAGATTTTTAAAGAGTGTACATAAATGAAAAGGCATAGAATAAGTGGAAGTTTGAAAGAACAACTTATCTTCTGCAAATATTGTACTTGTACGTGGATCTGCAAAAATTATAACTGACCAGTGCGGCCACATCAAACTTGAGAGCAACAATAAATGCAAACAGTTAGACCTAAATGTATTTTGATCTTATATGAACAAACGTACTCAGATAAGTTCAAAAGAAATGTAAAATAATATAGTTTTCATTTTGTTTCCTTTTATTCAGTCTAGACATTTGTGTTCAGTTGGGGAGCTAGTGACTAGTGGGCCCTGGTGCAGAAACAAATTCCTAGCTAGTATAGGGAATCCATTCGAGATTCCCTGCCCAGGGAGAAGACTCGCCAACAGGGAAATCCTAAGATGCGGCAGAGGCTGCCCAGGGGCTCTGAGGGATATGGGCCAGGGTGGAGGGTGGCTGGACCTACACTACAGAAATAAAAAATAATAATAATAATGTAGTCTGCTGCCCAATGTTGCAGTTGCGCAGGGCAAGGACCTGCAATTTTAGGGACATGTGCAAGTTTTGGTATGTATGTATACAATGGCAGAGCTAGTGCATGAAGGTCCCAGGGTAAGATAATGTGGGGCCCCATTTAACCTTCGCTATCATCTCATAGGTGACAATAAAAAAGCCAAACATATATATAGATGTTCAGATCACACAAATGGTGATAAAATCACCTTTATTTAAAATACTTATCTCCATCCTTATCTAATAAATCAAGATTCCTTGTTTGCTGTCAAGAGCAGTGGACTCCTAACCTTTTGTGGGCTTGGTGCTTTGCACCTACTGCACCAACAGTAGCTCAGTTTCTGTATGTATACATTAGTAAAATAAACAGTTATAAAAGGCTACTTACAGTCTATTTACCCTAAGATGCTACTACTTACTGTTATTAGTTGTCCACCATGGATGGGCACATGGCTGCCATTTGTAAGTTATCTCTGTAGAAACTTATATGATGGCATTCTGTTTATATGGCTGTTTATATGGGTGTGAAAACATTTGCAGGCTTGAGGAATTGTAGCAATTGAATAGCGAATTGTGATTTTAGCGATTGTAACTTTTGCGGGCTTGAAAGATCAAAGGCTTAGATAGTTACGATTTTGGCAACCGCAGTGATTTTCAGCCTGTAACCCGCAGATCGTTTGCGGCTCGCTAAAAGATGCCAATTGAATAGCAATTTAGTTTAGGGGCAACATTACGGGCTCTAGTAAGCAACAATTGCTCAAATGAATAGGGGCCTTTCTATCCCCAAGCTCTATTTCCCCCTTCCTTGCCCCATAAGAACATGAACAGAGCCAGATATTAAACAGTGAAGTTAGAATATGATCATAGTCTTTTACTTAGCTATGATGCAAGCTGTGCGCCAATGGTTCTCCAGGATCTGGTTGCTCTGATCGTCACGGTAAGCCAACTGACAGTCCTGTTCTTTAGAATATTTGAGCCTCATTCAATTTCATGGCCCCATCTGGCAGTACATAGGCCGTATGTCTGCGGGCCTGCTGTGGGCTCGTGGTCGTCTACAATTCCAGGTGCTATTCAATTGAGCAAGGGGCGCAAGTTACGGGCCGAGGCCTCAAGCCTGTAAACCCCTCCCGCAGCCGCAAACTGTTAATGGTCTGCACTAGATGCGTTCCTAACAGTTGCTAAATAAACATAACACACATATTTATTTTCTTCATATATATACAGAAACACTTATTTTTATTTATCCTTATATTATTTTGGGGATTTAAATTGAGGGAGGAAAGAAGAGGGGGAGGAGTGGAGAGGTGGAGAGGAGGAGATGGGGAGAGACAAGGAGGAGAGAGAGGTGGCCCTGGGCGTGGTGAAGGAGAGGAGGAGGTGAGGAGTGGCAGAGGAGAGGAAGAGGTGGAGGAGTTGGAGGAGGAGAAGGAGTTGGAGGAGGAGGTAGAGGAGGTGGACAGCGGAGGAGAGGAGGATAGTGGAGTGGAGGAGGTGGGTGGTGGCAGGGTGTTCAGAGAACTAGGCATATCAAGTCCAGGGACAGAGGAAGAGGGTCCTGATACCATGGTGGGGGGTAGTTCGGGGAGGGACAGGCCTCAGGGACAGTTCAGGAGGGCAAGAGGCTAAGGGCAAGCAGATGGCCCATAACTAAACGCACCAGGAGAATGTGGTGCTCCTTGGTGCCATCCATGGATGCCCCATTATCCTTGTGGGGGGAGGGAAGTTAGGCTCGTCCCTAGGGCTCAGGCATGGAAGGAGGTAGTGGCTGCAGTAACAGCAGTGGGTACAGCAAAAAGGGATGTGAGGTCTGTGAAGCACCGCTTTGATGAAATTAGGGTAAAGGTGAGGAGGATTGGCAACCCACCCCAGTATCTTTGGCATGCAAACCTTGTGGAAAAGCACAGGCTGTAGTTCATAGGGTCACAGAGAGTCGGACACAACAGAGGGACTGAACAACCAAAAATAAAATGTTCCCCTGGTACTTGATATATGCCATGTGGCGATGTAGATGAGATGAGTGAGATGTATATGAGATGATCTTTGTATTTTTAGGGTCCACATTAGAGCCGATGTGAGTGAGAAAGGGTTAATATGGCAGCCATTTTCATGTATTTGTGTTGCAATTTAATGAGGTAGTGTGCCTTTAATAGCTTTCAGCATCTTGCAGCATGACTTTTCATATTGGCATATGCATGATCATTACAACATATGAGAAAATTAAAATGATTAAAAGTTGATACTTGGGAGTTGTTGTGCAAGTAATTGTAATGCCTTCCATTGCTTTGGTCATATTTTAAAGTAAACTGGTGTGTTTTTATTGTGTTTTGCAGTGTTACAAACTAGTCTGTAAACCCTTTGTGGGTCCTATTTGGAACCGTAAGATTTTGTCCGCCATTTGCTGTTTGTGGGCTTGACTGCCGGAACGGTCTTGAGGGATTTTTTCAATTGAATAGCGATTTGCTATTTTAGCGATGGTTACTCTTGCGGACGTAAAAGATCAAAGGCTTCGATAGGCTTTAAGCTCCGGGTTTAATAACTGCAAGGATTTCAAGCTCGTAACAAGGAAGCCATTTTTGACTCACAAAAAAACGAATAGCAAATTAGCTTACGGCTACAGTAATTTACAATTGCTCAATTGAATGAGGCTCTTTGTCTGTGTATTGGGTCTAGTTTTGTGTCATTAGTACAATTTTTAATTACATTAATTATTATAACTGTTTAAAAACTACAGACAAGTGTTGTGGATTTTGTTTTTCTTTTCTGTTTGATAAAACAAAGATTCCCCAGAGAGCTTTCTTGCAACTATCCTTGCACAATGTTTAAGACTTATTAAATGTGGTTTATGGATTGCTAAGTGCCGTTTCACACACTATGCTCTTACAAACAATGGAAAAGAAGGTTTACAAAGTTCTACAATGTAAAACACGGTACATCAGTACCAGGAACTTCAAAGCAGAGTTTACTGTTTTATTTCAAACAAAAGTTATAATGGACTACATTCACAGGAATTGGTCTTATGAATAATATTTAGATATCTAGTTTGATGCCCACCTTAATGCGATTAAAATATTATTCAGTTCTTCTTTGGGATGAAATTAGTGGGATAGCTGGCATGGTTTATTGTGAACTAGCTCTGTAGGGAAGATGAAAAGTTCCATGATGCTTTGCAATTGTGAAAATGGCAATACTATGAAGGTGTGTACTATGGAGATGAGTGATACTCACTGTCAATGTATTGCAGAGCCCATTCTTATTATATTGGTGGCCACTGCTATGCTCACTAATTTAAATTAATGCAGATAATTATTTTTATAAAAAGATGATATGACCAACTATGGCTGATCTGACCAATTATATATATTTTGTGGAATGTATAGAAATATGCAACAGGGCCCGTCATAAGATTCTGCACCAGGGCCCTCCATTCAGTAGGTCAGACACTGCTCCAATTGAGTGAAAATGCTTGGAAAAAGCTATATATATATATATATCAATCCCTTGGTCAATGCAGACTCATAATATAATTGAACATTATACAATCTCTGACTAAAATATTTTAACCTGTATCAGTTCAGCAGCAATTTCCGAAAGGAACTAACATTTCCATATGCCATTTAACCATCTATATGATGGTGCAGAGCATAACGGATAAAAAAAAACACCTGTTGTATCACCTGCAGCTATTTAAGGCAGTCAATCTACCTCTCAGTGCTCAGTTGTTCTGCTCGCTGGCTACAGCTCATTGTTTACTCTGCTTTAATTCGATTCCTCTGTATGACTCCAGTGTGTTTATTCAATTTATGGATTACTGAGGTATCCAGCACCTAGTCTGACAAATTATAATTACATAGTTACATAGTATTTAGGGTTGAAAAAAGACTTTCAGTCCATCAAGTTCAACCTTTTAAGATCTCCTCTGATCTGCAATATGCGGATTAACTATTAATTCATTAGTTGTTCAATAATTATTAATCAATTATTTAATGTTTTTTCTTTTTTTTTTTTTTATTATTATTATTAATTCATCCAGGGGAAGGCAAATAGAAAAAAACAACAAAAAAAACAAGCGAGACTTAGCCAATTGTCTCAAGGGGAAATGTAAAAAAAATTTGGATCATTACTGTCTCTCTAATTATCCATGATAACCCTGAATACCCTTTTTAATTAGAAATAAATCTAGTCCCCTTTTAAAGTTATCTATCGAATCCGCTGTCACCACCTCCTCTGGTAGAGAATTCCACAGATTAACCACCCTTACTGTGAAGAACCCTTTTCTTTCTTTGAGGTGGAATCTTTTTACTTCTAACCTCAAGGGATGTCCTCTTGGCACAAAAAGCTCCCCCGACAAATCTTTATACTGACCCTGGATGTATTTATATAAGGTAATCATATCTCCTCTTAGACGCCTTTTTTCTAGAGAAAATAAGTTTAATTTGGTTAGTCTTTCTTCATAACTTAGCCCCTCCATTCCCCTTATTAGTTTTTTTGCCCTTCTCTGTACCTTTTCCAGCTCTAAAAGGTCCTTTTTATGAAGTGGTGCCCAAAATTGTCCTCCATATTCCAAATGAGGGCGTACTAGAGATTTGTATAGTGGCAGAATTATATTTGCTTCCCTTGCTTCTATACCGTTCTTAATACATGCTAATATTTTATTTGCCTTTGCAGCTGCTGCTTGGCTTTGAGCACTGTTACCTAGGTGGTTGTCCACAAGCACTCCGAAATCCCTTTAAATATCTGATACACCTAGATTTGCTCCATTAAGATTATAAATTGCATGGCTATTTTTCCTTCCCAGATGCATAACCTTACATTTATTCGTATTAAATCTCAGATGCCCATTCCTCAATTTTATTTAAATCCCCTTGGAGGGAAAGCACATCATTTTCTGATTTAATTACCTTGCACAACTTTGTGTCATCAGCGAAAATGGAGACCCCACACTCCAATCCTACCTCTAAGTCATTAATAAATATGTTAAAAAGGAGAGGACCTAATACTGAACCCTGAGGAACCCCACTTACCACATTAGTCCAATCGGAGTATGTTCCATTTACAACAACCCTTTGCTTCCTGTCTTTTAGCCAGCTCTCAATCAATGAGCAGATATTTACTGCAATTCCTGTATCCCTTAGTTTGCCCAATAGTCTCCCATGTGGCACTGTATCAAAAGCCTTTGCAAAATCCAAAAAGACTACATCCACTGAGTTGCCTGGATCCAGGTTCCTACTAACCTCCTCATAGAAACTAATTAGATTTTTTTGACATGACCTATCCCTCATAAACCCATGTTGACTCCTACTTATAATCCTGTTCAGATAGACATATTCTTGTATATTATTCCTTATTAACCCTTCTAAAAGCTTCCCCACTACAGAAGTGAGGCTCACTGGTCTATAATTCCCCGGATTTGCTCTTGCTCCCTTTTCAAATATAGGTATCACATCAGCTTTTCTCCAGTCATCTGGTAGAGACCCTGTGTTGAGTGAATCTTGAAAAATTAAATATAATGGTTTGGCTATTACAGAACCCAGTTCCCTTAGTACCCTTGGATGTATTCCATCAGGACCCGGGGCTTTATTAACATTTATTTTTTCCAACCTCTTTTGGATTACTTCCTGTGTTAACCAATTATTTGGCAAAGGTAGTGCAGCCTCATTACGTTGCAGTGTCCCAACCACTGGTACCTCCCTTGTGTATACCGAAGAAAAGAACCTATTTAGCTCATCTGCCTTTTCCTGGTCATTAATTTTCAGACAGCCTGTTTCACATTCCAATGTTCCTATAGCTTCCTTCCTCGCCTTCTTCCCATTAATATACTTAAAAAATATTTTAGGGTTAGTCTTACTCTCTTTTGCAATTAATTTTTCATTTTCTATTTTAGCCAGTCTAATCGCTCTTTTGCAAGCCTTGTTGATTTCCTTGTATTCTCGTAAAGCAGTCTCTGTCCCCTCTTGTTTGTATAATTTAAATGCCTGTTTTTTACTCCGTATCTTGATCTTTAAATCATTGTTAAGCCACATGGGTTGTGATTTACTCCTTTTACTTTTATTCCCACACGGTATATGCCGATGTGTATGTATATTTAGTAAGGATTTAAATGTTGTCCATTTATGTTCAGTGTTTTTACCTATCAGTTCTCTGTCCCATTCTATACTTTGTATTGCTGCCCTTAGACCGTTAAAATCTGCCCTTTGAAAATTAAGAGTTTTTGTTTTTTTTATTCAATCTCAAATGAGACTGTGTTGTGATCACTGTTTCCCAAAGGTTGCCCTATTTTAACATTTGATACAATATCAATATTATTTGTAATGAGTAAATCTAAGATATCTTCATTTCTAGTAGGCTCCTGTATAACCTGGGCCAGATAATGATCCCTGAGTGTACTCAAGAACCTGCTCCCCTTAGCTGAACTGCTGGTCTCATTTATCCAGTTTATTTCAGGGTAATTAAAATCTCCCATTATTAGAACTTGCCCGTGCTTAGCTGCATTTGCAATCTGTAACAATAATTGTATTTCCTCACTTTCAGCTATATTTGGGGGTTTATAGCATACTCCTACTAATATTCTTTTGGAATTTGCTGCTCCGCTATTTAACTCTACCCACAAACATTCAACTTTATCACTAGGTCCACCATAAATATCTTCTCTGACTATAGCCTTAAATTCAGGCTTAACATACAGACAAATCTCTCCTCCTCATTTACCATTGCCTCTATCTTTCCTAAATAGGTTATAACCATCCAGATTTACAGTCCATTCATGAGATTCATCCCACCACGTTTCGGTAATGCCTATTAAATCCCATTTTTAATTAATTGCTAATAATTCTAACTCTCCCATTTTTCCTGGCAAGCTTCTGGCATTAGCAAGCATACACCTTATGTTATGAGTCTGTAGTTCTGAAGTGCCTGCCACTGAACTTGAATTACTTAGTACTACCTCCCTATTGACTATACTACCCCTCCCCCCATCTCCT
Organism: Discoglossus pictus; assembly: GCA_027410445.1. Taxonomy (NCBI): domain Eukaryota; kingdom Metazoa; phylum Chordata; class Amphibia; order Anura; family Alytidae; genus Discoglossus; species Discoglossus pictus. The sequence goes on along the minus strand of CM050163.1, from coordinate 20,074,465 downwards.
CCCCTATGAGTTGTTAATTCATCCCTTATACCCTCTACACTTTCTACCCCATTACTTATATCTAGTCCCTCCCCCCCCATCTACTAGTTTAAAAACTCCTCCAGCCTTTCTACCATCCTATCTCCTACTACAAAAGCTCCCTCATCATTAAGGTGCAATCCATCCCTACTGTAGAGATTGTACCGAAGTGAGAAGTCAGCCCAGTGCTCTAAAAAGCCAAACCCCTCCTTAGTGCACCACATCTTTAGCCATGCATTAACCTCCCTAATCGCCTTCTGCCTCCCTGGGCTAGCACGTGGCACTGGTAGTATCTCAGAAAATACTACCTTGGAGGTCCTTGCCTTCAGCTTATTACCTAGTTCTCTAAAATCATTCTTTAGGACACTCCATCTTCCACTAACTTTGTCATTGGTACCAATATGTACCAAGACCGCCGGTTCATTTCCAGCCCCTCCCAATAATTTGTCTACCCGATCCACAACATGACGAACCCGAGCACTCGGGAGACAGCAAACTGTTCGATTGCTGGGATCTGGGTGACAAATCACCCTGTCTACCTTCCTAATAATAGAGTCCCCTACAACCAAAACCTGTCTGTTGTTCTTCCTATTCTGCCCTCCCACTCCTCCAGTAGAGCTGTACGCCCGGCTGTTAGTTAGTTAATTGCAATGTTTAAGTTATGTTTTTTTATACTTTTCATTTGTATTAACTTATTTTATTGTTACATAAATTGCTTTTAGATAATCAATGTGTACATGTGTATTTGATTAATTTCCAGATTCACATTGAAGATTAGGTAAAATAAAATATTTTATTTGACTAGGATTCCTACAAAGGACTTTCCTATGTCTAACAGAACCAAGTTACATGCTCCAATTGGGATATCACATGACATAACTTGTCTGAGGATAATTCTGGAATGACCAAGCCAAAACTACTTTAACACAGTTAAAATGACTATGGGCTCTATTCTGTGGCTCTTATAAGAAAAGATCTGATGAAGATTACTCCTAAAGCCCTACAGAGCTATCACATCAAACTCGTACATTCAACCTCCGAGAAATACCATCCAAGGGCTCATTATATCCGTAATATCATAAGTCCCAAGTTGCTATCCCATGGCTCTCAGAATAATACCTGAGCTTGCAGACTGCCCAAAAAAATCAAAAAGCCTCCTAGTACCTTAACATTTTCTAAAAGCAAAGCAGTGCCTCAGAGGAGACTGGATTATCTGAAACTGACACTATAAAGGAGCTACCACCACCCCTATGAGTCCGGATATCCCTCACAATTCACCCTCAATTCTCATCAACCCTATAAGTACTGGAATCCCCATGATTCCATGCAGTCCATTCTTCCTCAACACTCACTACCCATGATAAGCATGGTTATCCCCCATGATTCCAACTGACTTTGCTGTGGGATGACCATTAACCCCATGGGAGTTCACTCTCATGGCCCCTAAAATTAACCCAGTTAACATAAGAGTCCCTATGGACCTGCATTGGATACTATACTATAACCTTGAGGGTCCCTATGGACACACTTGCCATCTTTAATTAACCCTTACTATTGGGTCCTTATGCACCCCTATGGTATCTAAAGTATGGACACCCAATAACATGGAAGTCCCTAGGACCCCCATGATATGCTAAACTATAACTATGGAACTTAAAATTAACCCTGTTACCACGGGCATTCTTATGGTATAGGAGTTAATTTTAGGTGTCACAGGGGTCCATTGGTTCCCTCATTGTATAGGGGGTAGATGCCATGGGGGTCCATAGGGTAGTGGAGTGTGTGATATGTAGGTAACATTCTGTAATGTTGCTATGGAGACTGCTGTGAAACCCATCTGGATATGAGTCAGTAAATGTTACTAAATAGCTCCTCAAATTTGCTTTTCAAAACTCCTGTACTTGCGAGTCAGCCTTGCGAGAGCCATGGAACAGAGCCATATAGTCCTAGGGAAATAATCTGTCATTACAAGATATTTATTTATATAGTTGTCATAAGGTTATGTCTGTTTTACACAGATACAAATGATATAAATACAATGTGCCGAAAGCTTTCATAATCAATGAGAACAAGCCGGCTCCTACCAAACAGTGTCAAAATGATTTATTTCTAATAAATGTAGTTTATAGGGCTGCCAGCAGATGTAACAAAAACAAAAGCAAATATTATATTTTTCTTTACAGCACTTGAAATAAAAATAAAAAATACACAGCAGTGATGTATATAAAAAACAGTGTCAGAGGGCCCTAGTGACAAAAAAAAATGTGGGCCACCCTTGGGGGCATGTAAAAATGTTTTTCGTTGGGCTCTCCAGGACCAAATCACTCAGTGCTCCTACCCGTGCAAAGCTCTTCTGCCTGCAGCACAGCTCCAGAGTGAGCAAGCTCCAATTTCTTGCAACATCCACTACGAATATATATGTACACATGTATATATTTACATATAAACATATATACACATATATAAACACCACTCCCACACAGCAGCCACCCCTCTTAGCATCAATCCATACATAGCACCAAGTTCTTGTCAGCAGTTATATCATCTCAGGATCCATCCCTGCACAGCACCCAACTCCTCTGAGCACCCACCTCACATAGCAACCATCTCTATCTCCTTTGTCCCTCCATCACAGACCCAATCCCCCCTGTACTTTGCTACCACTTTGAAGCCCTTGCTCTCTTATCTTCTTCCCTGATACACATCCCCAGTTTGCTAAACTGCTCCCCACTGCCACCTATTGGAGCTTTTTGCATAAATGTTCTTTTTTAAACAGGCACACACACATTTCAGGCTGGGGTGTGTGTGTGGTCAAGGAGGCACAGGGATGTCCAAGGAGGGTCCCAGGGGGTCCCAGTGGGGCCTTGGTGGGATGGGCCAGGGTGAGAGACCCTAGGAGGCCCCCGGTGCTCTGCACCTCCTTCACCACTGGTAAATCCGCCCCTGATAAGAGATCAATGCCATTTATATTATTTACAAAAAAAAGTGACACTATCAGTATTTAGTAATTAGTATTAGTTTAAAGGAGCTTAGCCAAAATCAGGCATATGCTTCTTTTCGAACAAGGACTGCGATACCATTATGGTTGTGCTTTATGTTTAATAGCAGTTGGATTGCTACCAGGTAGATGACGTATGTATTCCAGGAGCCAGGTTAACATCAGATACAGAAGGATGTACTACTGGGTTAGCCTTGTCTGCACTACATGAGTTGGTCTATAACCAGATACCTGCTACATCTAACACAAGGGTTGAGTTAACTCCAAGTACATGATTTATGTATCCTGGGAGTTGGGCTAACATCTAGAAAATTATGTGTGTATCACAGGATTTGGCATACCTTCCAACAAATAAGGTTCTTCTAAAACAGGCCATCATTATTGAGATTCAATTATTTGACTTGTTGGACAACAAGTTATTGTTTTTACAACATTTCTCTATTTATATCACATAATATAATTGTCCAACTACGATTCGTCGTCACGCTGTGTTGCGTACGACTTAGCGATGAGCGCCGTTACATCATAGCACTTAGGCAATGAGGCAATGAGCACCACAGGCGCTCATTGCTGGCGAGCCTCGCATAGCGAGCCGTTAAACACGTCACACGCACGACTTAGAAAAAACCCCCATCTCGGATCCAACCTTAAAGTAACAAACACCCACACGCAGTAAGAATCCGACTATAACGGTGACCCGCGAACAACTAAAAACAGTGAAAACACACCAAATACTCGCACAAACTACATAAAAAGCTTACCCATAGCAAGGGGGGGCACCCAGGACCTCTGAAAGTGAAGTTACACCTCCATTTAAGTCCAAATTCCTGAGTTCAGACACACGAAAATCCCTTAAGCGAGAGAAAAAATGGCAGCCGAAAAAAACGAAAACGAGGCTCACAGCCCAGCCACGTACAAATTAGCCAAGAAGGGATACGAGATAAGCTCGGAAACCCGCATTAACCCCAGGGGATCCGAGATAAGCTCGGAGCACTGCATTAACCATCGCAGTGGGGGTCCCGATTGCACGCGATCGGGAACCCCTGCTGCAATCAAAATTCAAAATTCCTGTGTTACAGGTCCTTAAAGGACCAGTTGTAAAAGAAAAAAATTCGACACTGTCACCCTGTCAATCATGGGGGTCAATACAGACCCCCATAAAACCCTCATTAACCCTGTCACTCATGGGGGTCAATATAGACCCCCATAAGACCTTCATTACCCCTGTCACTCATGGGGGTCAATAAAGACCCCCATAAGCCTCTATTTAACCCCATCAGTCCCATAAGGGTATATTATGACAATTATGGGCCTGTTACAACCCAACATTAACCACATAAGTGCCATGATGGTCCTCAAGGACCATCATGACACTAAATATAAACACTACACTGCACTATACCCCCCCAATAAAACATTAAATATCAACTAAACACCCTCTACACTAACCTATTAACATCTACACTACCTACCCCCTATTAACCCACACCACTCTAATTACAGAAAATAAAAAAGCCTAAAGCCACAAAAAAATCTACATTACATGAAATAAACCTAACTAACAAAAAAAAATAAACTACAATACAGAAAATAAAAAAACCTAAGTCACAAAAAATAAAAAAAGGAACATTACAGAAAAAAAATAAAAAACAAAAAACATTACAACCCCCCCATACATATAATACAAATACAATACAAATACAATTCAAATACAATACAATACACCCCTATCTAATATACATCACACAATCTATCTAAATAAATAGCATAATCTAATATACATGCTATCTATATAATAATACATCCCCAATCTAAATAAATACCACAATCTATCTACAATACATCCTATGCTATCTATATAAAACACATACCCCTAGCTAACATACAATAAATGCTATCTATATATAAACTAATCTAATTATAAGCTAAAATAAAATAATTAAGACCACTTACCTTTGCAGATGTCCACAAAGATCAGCCACATACGGAAAAAAAAAAAAAATTAGTGCAACACGTTTACAGTTCTAAAATAAACATTCTATACATTCTAAATATTCTACTCACCTTTCCGGCATGTCCCGTCCTTATTCTTTTAATCCTTCTCCGGCGCGGCACCTGTTAAAAAAAACCACAAAATTAATACACATACATCAAAATAAAATAAACATAATCTACATTCGACTTACCTCTCCGCGATGTCTCCGGGCTCCTCGGGATCCTCTTCTGCCACGCCCTGTATTAATCCGCATATATATCCGCACTCCCGGACATCCCCAACGCTAATGAGGCTCCAGGAGACTTTTCCGGAAGAAAATAAGCAATTGCGCCTTCTGATAGGTTTAAAACGCTGTCTATCAAATTCACCCAATCAGGAGGCGCCAATGTGTGAACCAATCACAAAGGGTACACCCTAAAATCCCACTCTGATTGGATAATGTACTTGTCAATCTTTATTTAAACCAATCACAAGGCGCAGATGCCTTCAGCCAATCTCAATGGAATACACCCCCACAGGGTGATTGGTTGGAGCATCTGCGCATTCTGATTGGTTGCACTGACAATAGCCAATCACAATGGAATACACCCTCACGTACTGATTGGTGAAGGATTTGCGCATTCTCATTGGCTACTATTAATATCAATCAATATTACAGCCAATGGGAAGGCGCAGATGTCTTCACCAATCAGTACGTGGGGGTTTATTTCATTGCGATTGGCTGATGGCAATAAAGCCTTAGGATTGGTTCAAATAAAGATTGACAGGTGTGTTATCCAATCAGCATTGTATTTTGGGGTGTATACTTTTTTCATTGGTTCACAAATGGGGTCTTCTCATTGGCTGAATTTGATAGACAGCCTTTTTAGCCAAACAGAAGCTGCCATTGCCAATTTTATTCTGGAACACTCCATAGGAAGGTCATTAGCGTCGGAGACATCCGCGGATGCTTCCGGAGAAGACGAGGAGGCCGGAGACATCGCAGAAAGGTAAGTATAATGTAGATTGTGTTTATTTAACTTTGGTTTATGTTTACTAATGTAATGTTTTTTTTTTTTGCAGGAGTAGCGCCAGACAAGACGCAAAGATGGACGACGGAACATGGAGGACGTGACATGCTGGAAAGGTGAGTAGAATATTTAGAATGTTTTATGTATTTCATGTAAACGTGTTGTATTAATTTTTTTAATCTTTTTTACTGTAGGTTGTTGATCTGAAGAAACATCTCAAAGGTAAATGGTCTTAATTATTTTATTGTAGCTTACAATTAGGGTAGATATATATATATATATATATATATATATATATATATATATATATATATAGCATGTATTGTATATTAGATAGATAGATAGGGGGATGTATTATTAGATAGTATTGTATATTAGATAGTGGGATGTATATTACATTATATAGTGGCATATATATTAGATACTGGCATGTATATTAGATAGGGGTGTATTGTATTTAATTGTATTGTATTTTATTTAATTGTATTGTATTTAATTGTGTTGTATTGTATTATATGTATGTATTATATGTATTTCATTTTCAGGTTTCATTTTCATTTTTTTTAATTTTGTAGTGGGGGGGGGGGGGGTTGTAATGTATTTTGTTATTTTCTGTAATGTTCCTTTTTTTATTTTTTGTGACTTAAGTTTTTTTTTTGTTCTGTAATGTACATTTTTTTATTTTTGGTGATTTTAGTTTTTCTTATTTTATGTAATGTAGATTTCTGCTTTTTGAGCAATTTAGTTACTTGAGGCACACAGTACACTCACATTGTGTGACAAACAGCATTTCAACACAATCTCACAAAAAGTGAGTACACCCCTTTGCTGTCCTCTCAGAATAACTCAACGCACAGCCATTAATGTGCAAACCGTTGTCAACAAAAGTGAATACACCACTAAGTGGAAATACCCAAATTGGGCTCAATTAGCAATTTTACCTCCCCAGTGTCATGTTACAAATTCTCAGGTGTGTATGGGGAGCACGTGTGTTAAAATTGGTGTTATCGCTCTCACACTTGTCACTGGAAGTTCAACATGGCACCTCATGGCAAAGTACTGTCTGCGGGTCTGAAAAAAAGAATTGTTGCTCTACATAAAGATGGCCTAGGCTATAAGAAGATTGCCAAGACCCTGAAACTGAGCTGCAGCACGGTGGGAAAGACCATACAGCGGTTTCACAGGACAGGTTCCACATGCTCAGCGTCATATCCAGAGGTTGTCTTTGGGAAATAGATGTATGATCGCTGTCAGCATTGCTGCAGAGATTGAAGGGGTGAGGGGCTGCCTGTCAGTGCTCAGACCATACGCCACACACTGCATCAAACTGGTCTGCATGGCTGTGGTCCCAGAAGGAAGCCTCTTCTAAAGATGATGCACAAGAACGCCTGCAAACAATTTGCTGAAGACAAGCAAACTATGGACAGTGATTACTGGAACCATGTCCAGTGGTCCGATGAGACCAAGATACACTTATTTGGTTCAGATGGTGTCAAGCGTGTGTGGCGGCAACCAGGTGAGGAGTACAAAGACAAGTGTGTCTTGCCAACAGTCAAGCATGGTGGTGAGAGTGTCATGGTCTGGGCCTGCATGAGTGCTGCCGGCACTGGGGAGTTACTGTTCATTGAGGGAACCATGAATGCCAACATGTACTGTGACATACTGAAGCAGATAATGATCCCTCCCTTTAGACACTGGGCTGCAGGGCAGTATTTCAACATGATAACGACCCCAAACATACCACCAAGATGACCACTGCCTTGCTAAAGAAGCTGAAGGTAAAGGTGATGGATTGGCCAAGCATGTCTCCAGACCTAAACCCAATTGAGCATCTGTAGGGTATCCTCAAAAGGTGGGGGATCCCAAGGTCTCTAACATCCACCAGCTCCATGATGTCATCATGGAGGAGTGGAAGAGGACTCCAGTGGCAACCTGTAAAGCTCTGGTGAACTCAATGCCCATGAGGGTTAAGGCAGTGCTGGAAAATAATGGTGGCCACACAAAATATTGACACTTTGGGCCCTATTTGGACATTTCCACTTAAGGGTATCTTGTTGCCAACGGTTTAGACATTAATGGCTGTGTGTTGAGTTATTTTGAGGGGACAGCAAATTTACACTGTTATACAGGCCGTACACTTTCTACTTTACATTGTAGCAGAGGGGCATTTCTTCAGTGTTGTCACATGAAAAGATATAATAAGATATGTACAAAATTGTGAGGTGTGTACTCACTTTTGTGAGATACTGTATATATTTTTAGTATAATGACATCATCTAAAAAAGACAGGGGGAGAGACTTGCAATAATCGCCGAAGGCGCTCATTGAGAGTTACGAACTGAGTGCCAAAGGCGCTCAGCTTGTGGCTCGCAATGAGTGCCGAAGTTGCTCACATTGGATGGCAGACAGCATTACCAGCCTTAAAATGTTATTCCCGTCATTTTTGACGGGCAAGTAGCCAGTATCACATATTATAATTGTCAAACTGCGATTTGTCTTCATGCTTGCGACATTCACAGTATGACAATCGCATATTCCCCGGCACCGTGCTGCACGTCATTCGTGCGTGTGCACGACGGGAGTCATGGGAGGAAGGAGGGAGTAAGAGACACGGGAGGGGAGAAGGGAGGAAGAGACACAGTGGAGGGGGGAGACACACAGGAGGGGGAAAGAGACAAAGAGGAGGGGGCAATAAACACAAGGGAGGGAGAGGAGGGGGAAGAGACACAGGGGAGGGAAAAGGAGGGAAGAGACACAGGGGAGAGAGAGGGGAGGAAGAGACACAAGGGAAGGAGAGGGGGCAAAGAGACACATGGGAGGGACAGGGGGAGAGACACAGGGGAGGGGCAGGAAGAGACACAGGGGAGGGGGAGAGACACAGAGGAGGGGGGGAAGAGACATAGGGGAGGAAGTAAAGGGGGGATCGCTATGAGCGCCAAAGGCACTTATTGCAAGGCCTGCGATGAGAGCCAAAGGCGCTCATTGCGAGGCAGGCCAGGATTCAATATTTATTGCCGTCATTTTTGACGGGCAAGTCGCTACTATATATATATATATATATATATATAAATAAATAAGTTAAATTGTGTATCTAGCTGCGCTTCTGAATTAAAAAGCAGTAACATTTTTGTAACACACTTTTATACAATAAAATAAAAAGAATTATAAAAAGCAATTGTGTTGTGTACCAAATTCAATATTCCTAAAACAAGCAGCCTGAACCAATTTTTCAGATCCCTTTGAAATCTTTTTCTATGTCTTTATATTGTGTCTTTAGATGCTTGGCGCTTATCTTCAGTTTCTTTTTCCTTAGTGCTAAAAAATATACAAGGAGAAAAGAGGCTCCTCTAAGGTAGTAGGTTTTGCAAATGAGGAAAGTTCTTTAAAAAGTAGGTAATCTCCTTACATTTATGTCAGATGTCATATGGACCTTATGGGACTTTTAACAATAACAGTAGGGGTTCCTATGGATCCTATGATATCTAATATTAACCTCTATACTGTACATTTACCCCCTTGGCACCTACGATCCCATTCGACCCCCATGGGAATGGGGTTAATTTTAGGTGGCATGGGGCTCATAAGGATGCCCATGGATATAGTTTAGTACACCATAGGAGGGATATACATGTATATTATCTAACTGAAAAATGAAACTGCCAATGTTATCCAGTATTATGTAAAATTTCCGCACACTGTAATTACAAGTACATGCATAAGCAACGTGCATCGCAAACAAGGTTTTATGATTCATTTATAAGAGTAAATGCTAAACTCTTTTTATTACCACTCTGCATTTTAAAAGTTAAGTTGACATTTATATTATGAGAAATTAGTTATATTTTTTTGTTGTGCGTCATGCCTTTTATGCTAAACTCCTTAAGCATTGTTGTTTTTACTCACAAAAGTATGTTAGAAGCTAGTTAAATGTTTCTTAAAAAAATAATATTAATGTGTGATATTATATACTATGTGAATATATAACTGCTTGCAACCAGTACTGGAAGCTGTCTGGGACTCTCTGCTAAGTTCCTAGAGACTATTCCATGTCTTCCAGCTGCCTACAACCAGTACTGAAAGAACGCTTGGACTTTCTGCTAAGTTCCTAAAGATAACCCTACCTCTCCCAGCTGCCTGCAACCAGTAATGGATGCACTATTGGACCCTCTACTAAGCTGCTATAGACCACCACACCTCTCCCACATGCCTGCTATCCGTACAGGATGCACTCTTGAACACTCTGCTAGGCTCCTAAAGACCACCACACCTCTCCCAGCTTCCTACAACCAGTACTGGAAGCACTCTCGGACCCGCTGCTAACCTCCAATAGACCACCACACCTCCCCCAGATACCCACAACTAGTACTTGAATCCCTCCTGGATCCCCTGCTAAGCTCCAAAAGACCACTACACCTCTCCCAGCTGCCAACAACTATTACTGGAACCACTCCTGGACCCTCTGCTAAGCTCCTGTAGAGCACCACATATTTCCCAGCTGCGTTCAACCAGTGCCAGAAGCACCTTTGGACCCTCTGCTATGCTCCTATACACCACCAAACCTCTCCCAGCTGCCTATAACTACTACTTTACTACTGGAATCACTCCTGGACCCTCTGCTAAGCTTATATATATATATATATATATATATATATATATATATATATATATATATATATATATATATAATGTCTAGTGGAGTAGTAGGAGTAACAGAGGCAAAACTCCTTAACACAACTGCTGAATAAGGTTCTAGTTATAAAACATATTTTGATTCATGACCACATCCTTGGAACATAAATAACATCGGACAAGTCCTGCATGCCCCCAAACCATTATATGTTTTTCCCTTTCATGGGTCCCTTAAATAAGACTATTATCAATCTAATATTGGTGGAATGTGGAAAACCCATTCATGCCTGGATTCTCAAGCTTAGCAGTCAGTGCAATACTTTTCTTTATAGTTTGTGTGTTTTGTAGATAAGGACACATTTCTTTGTGAGTATCATTTTGGTTCCCATTTTTTTATGAATTGAGAACCTATATAACACTATTTTAGTGCATGGAATATATCTTGGCAGATAAATAGATACTGGTTTAATCAATAAAACTTTTGGGTAATTGATTTTTTTTTTTCTTTTGTGAAATACCAATCTAATGAATCAATGACAACACCTCACCAACATCAACTAAGACATTTTTTACCAAAGATCAATATGAACCATAGAGAATACCTCAGGAAATGTCGTGATTCACCCTCTGCCTCTATTCCTTTTCCGGAGTACCGAGTACTAATGTGAAAATAATTTCTTGATTTACTTGGCTACCACAAACCTTTATCACTACTGAAGTATGGAGAATAGTATTATCAATAGTCTATATAGTATGAGAGAGCTATAAAATGGGTTATATGAGCCACAGATTTTGCAAATCTCTCTTTCCCCAGAAGGACTGCAGGGGTTAACTTTTCTGAGCAGTTGATTAGCTGCACCTAGAGAGACCCGATTTAAGACTTCTCCTGGAGTATGAATGAGACTCCTGCTGATGGTCTGAGTATTCGCAGATTCTGTAGAAAGATACACACAGTGTGCAGTTGTCTGAGCTGGAGAAAGACACACAATGAGACACGTGTGCAGTTGTCTGAGCTATAGAAAGACACACAATGAGACATGTGTGCAGTTGTCTGAGCTGGAGAAAGACACACAGTGAGATGTGTGTGCAGTTAGTCTGAGCTGGAGAAAGACACACAATGAAATGTGGTGCAGTTTGTCTGAGTTGGAGAAAGACACACAATGAGACCCGTGTGCAGTTGTCTGAGCTGGAGAAAGACAGAAAAAGAGGCAACAGAGTGGAGACGTGGAAATCTGAAGAAAGGCCAGTAATTGTGAACAAACTATTGGACTGTTATTTTTTGCTCCACCAAGGTTTAGCTGGATAAGAGCTAGTGCCTCAGTGGAAGCTAGGCTAATTATTTTCTTTGATTATTTTTGGTTTGTTATTTTTGTATCACTAGCTAAAATTGTAGTAAACTAGGAAAAGAATATACAGCCTCTTGCATTGTGTCTTCCATCAAAGTGCCAGAAACATAGGCACAAATTAAGAGGAGACTGGTATCTTGTAACAATAGCAAGATATTTGTCTATTTGATTCCCATTTTATGGCATATTCAAATCAAGCAGTGAAAAATTCTGCTATAGCAGTAAATTGGCTGCAGGAGCTAATCTTTAGCTCTCCACAAATTATGTCAACCAGCCCACAACCCTTGCCTTGTCTACAAGAGATTTCAGTGTAGGAAGTAAAGCAAAGCTTTAAGGATGAGAAACGACTCAGGAGCCAATTGAAAATTACCCCCTTCCCCGATCAAGCAGCATCCCCTACTCGATCACTCCATCCATATAACCATGGGAGTCTATACAGACCCCCATGTCACCTAAACTGGTAAACCCTGCAAGGTGGGTCCTTAACGCACCCCCTTGCATCTAACATGCTGCAGGGGGTCCCGATCAGGACCCTTGGCACCTAATATTAACCCTATCCTTCAGAGAGGCCAGGGGGTCCCTCTGGCTGCACATGTCCTTAAAGGACCTGCAGCATCTAATTAACACCTGTCACGGTTCCTTAAAAGATCTGCAGCAGAAAAATTATCTCCTCCCATGGGTTCTTAATGTAACCCCCATGAATCATCTATTAATCACATATCTGTTAATCCCTAATTAACCCTCTATAATCCATCTAATCCAAACAAGCCCCCCATGGAAAAATAATTTAACACATTAAGTGCCACTACACTACATTAATAAATGACTCCCCCATTAAACAAATAAATAAAATAAAAAAAAATATTAAATGCTAAAATAAATCAATTATTTTTAATTATTATCGAAATTATCCTAATTAATTATTAAATAAATACATTCTACCAAATTATTAAATAAATGAAACCTGTTTAATTCTTACATAAATTAATCCTAACTTATTATTAAATATAAATAAACATAACTAATTACTAAAATTAAAAAACCCAAATTACAAATTTAAAAAAGCTAAATTACAAAAAATCAAAACACCTCCTAAATTACAAAAAAAAATCACATAAAATAAAAAATTATTATTACAAAAAAATATAAAAAAATACAATTAAAAAATCACAATTAAAACTAAATAAAGGTTATTAAAAAAAATGTAACCTGTAAAAAAAGATGAATTATTAATACCTACCACAAATGATCATCCATCGATGATCAACAACATCCTGTTCTTCACTCTTCTGTCCTGGACTAGTCGGGCCATCCATGTTGATTGAAGAGGGTCAGGTGCTTTTCTATTTTGATTGAAGTCCATATTCTCATCTTCTGGGCCAGGAAAGGGCCCTCCAAAAAAATCACATGTGCTCTAAAAAGAAAAATCAGCTAACCTAATGGAGCTCCTCCTTGGAGGGGCTTTCCTGCCACAAATGGCGGTTGCCATGCTTGCTCCACCATAAATATGGATTTGGAGCATTCTGATTGGCAAAATAAATGTAAATCACGCAGAATGTTTAATGTTTCTTTTGAATATTTTGGACCAATTAGATTGCTCAGATTGAAGATGCTGCAGGTCCTTTAAGGATGCACACTGTGGGAGGGGGTAATATTAGGTACCAAGAGGACCTGATCAGGACACCTGCTGCATGGGGGTTTATATTAGGACTCCCTGAGAATAGGGTTTAATATTAGGTGCAAGGGGGTCCAGATGAGGACTCCCTGAGAATGTGGATTAATATTAGGTACAAGGGGGTCCCTTTCGGGACCCCGGCAGCAAGAGTTATTTATTTAGGTGCAAATGGGTGTTCTTTAAGGTATAGATACAATAGTCATTTTTTTTAGGTGAGTGGATTCATGGGATAGTTAGATTAATCACAGTCTAGTGATATTTAGTAATAATATATTGGCCCTGTGTATGGGTCGGTGTTTGCAATAAGATATAGTAATGAAGGAATCTGGAGATAGAGATGCAGTAGGATGAGATAAATGGTAAGACAGACATTCACTGTACTAGCAGTCACAAAAGAAAATAAGTTATGAGTGACAGCACTCATAACAGGAAACAAAAAGGATCCCTTAGGATTAACAATAATAGAAGAACTTGATTGTACATATTTTGCTACTTGTTCAATGTCATCTACAAAAATCTTTTTCTTTTGATGTGAAAATTCATTGCCACCCTCAAGACGAATTGGAAACAGCAGGATTTTATGTATCTAGACATGGCATCTTGAGCCTTTGCTTTGATCCTTGGCACTTCATCTGAGACATGGAGGTTTATTATATCTTTCCTAGATCTCTTCAGATGATGACTTCAGTCATGAAATTAAAAGATGTTTGCTACTGGAAGGAAAGCTATAGCAAGTCTGGACAAGCTATTAAAAAGTAAAGATATTGCATCAACACAAGACTGCATAGTTAGATCTATGGTATTACCAGTGGAATATGGATGTGAGAAATTGACCATAAAGAAGGTTTAGAATATCTTAGGAATGTTTCACTGTATAGAAAAAAATGGTGAGTTGTTTGGACTCTTTAAACTTTGTTTTAGTATAATTTCTCCAAATGGTGTTGCATGGGCAGCCTACATATTTCTTCTACTGCAAATACCTTTAAAAGAAAAATATTACACACAGGGACTATTTATTTGATTATAGACAGTAAAACAGGGCCAGGGCCGGATCTACCTTTTTGGAGCCCATGGGCAGTGAAGTGAAGGAGTCCCTGCGAGTGACTGCATATGTGTATACTTATTTCAGTGTAGGAGATCCTGGCTGATTAGGTATATATTTGTATTATAATTATAGTGGGCCATTAGTAAATGCTGATATTTGCAGCACCTACAGAGCAATTAAATTGATCAAGCCCACAACTACATGCCCGAAAGCCAAAACCGTAAAGCACCATGCACTCAATCAATTTCCATTTAGAAGTCCGATATGCGATCAGACTCGCAATCCAGAAATGTTGCAATTTGAACAAAATCAATAAATCAATATATCTACTATTCTAATCCATGCGAGTTAAATGATATGTATTAACCCATTGATTGCTGGGATCGATATAACACGGAAATTACACAAACATTTTTTGGGGGGATTTACGAGCTTGAGACTGTTGTGCAATTAACTCTATTTAATAGAGATTTGCGAATTTAGTGATTGTGGGCTCGACAGATCAAAGGCTTAGCTGGGTCGGAGTTACGATTCTTACAACCAAAGGGATTTTCAGCCTGTAACGCGCAGATCGATTATGGGTAGCTAAAAAAGGCCAATTTAATAGCAGTAACTTTTGCGGGCTACATTATGGGCTACAGTAACTACAATTTGGACAATTTAATAGGGCCATAGTTACATAGTAACTGAGGTTGAATAAATAATTTTAGTCCATCAAGTTCAACCTTTATAGATCTCTTCTGATCATTATAATATGTGGATTATTTATTACCTGTTAATAAATGTTAATTGATAGTTGGCTATTGATCCAGAGGAAGGCAAACAGAAAAAAACATTGTAACTTTGCCAATTGTCTCATAAGGGGAAAAACAAGTTAAATTCCTTCCTGACCCCAGAGACTGGCAATCGGATTCCGATATGGAACAATATTACTTTGCTAGTTATCCAGGATAACCTGGAATGTCCTTTTTATTCAAAAATATATCCAATCCCTTTTGAAAATTATTTATTGAATCACCACCTCCTTTAATAGAGAATTCCACAGTTTAACCATCGTTACTGTACAGCTCAGTCACAGGGCTACTAGGGTATTTTAGCTAATAAAAAACCTCTGCAGAGAAAGCTTTTGACAGAGTCGGTGGAGATATTTGGAATTAACACTGTAAAAGTTCGGTCTGGCTGATTTTGGCCTTTAAGCCATTGACGAATTGTATGGGTCTCCATCCGCCTCGGTCAGGGTCTTAGGTTTTCTTTCAGAGAAATTTGCTATTTCAAATGGAACTCGGCAAGGATGCCCGCTCTCCCCAGTTTTATTCGCTTTGTTAATTGAACCATTGTTTCAATCGATTAGAAGCTCAGAAAATATCAAGGGTATTAAGATAGGCTCAAGTATACATAAAACATCTCTCTTTGGAGACGGCATGGTAATACCAGTGGAGAATCCATGTAGTTCTTTGGATTTCCTTCACAAAATCATTGAAGAATTTAGTGCAATATCTAATTACAAAATTAATATCATGAAATCCGAAGCACTGCTTATTAATCTATCCTTGGCTGAAATAGAAGATCTGAAGGGTAAATACCAATTTAAATGGCAGAATAAGATTCAGCATTTGGGTATTGATCTTTATGTCAATTTAAAAAAGTTATAGTGCAAAACTTTAAACAACTTTATTCAAAGATAAAAAAAACTCAAACAAAAAGATTGGGGAAATAATATTAGGTCTTGGTCTGGACGCTTAGAGGCGGTAAAAATGCGCATTCTCCCAAAAATTACTTATTTGTTACGCAGTTTTCCGCTGTGGGTTCCAGCATACATTATCAATATAATCCAAATCTTAATCGATAAATACATACATAATTATAAAAGAATTAGGATAAAGAAAGTCTATATGATATGCGAATTTGAAAAGGGAGGAGTCGCATACCCGTTGATTAAAAACTACCAACAAGCCCTACAAATGTCCCAACTAGTACTATAGACTCAGTCACCTGGCCTATCTAACTGGTCTCAAATTGAGAACTTCGACTTAGAATAGGGGGATCTAAACCTTTTACTGTTTTCCACAGAGGGGGAGTTTAAGGATAGTAAAGTACGAGGAAGTCTTACATTAAAAAATCATAGGTGGTGGTGTAAATTTAACGCTTGCTTTTCTCTAATGCCCCTACCCAGCCCGATTACGACTTTGGCCTCATTGGCCAAATTATTTGATTCTAGCCTACTTAGGATGTTAGTGAGAAAAGGAGCCCTTTGTCTGAAAGATATATATGGTTGATAAAAAATTAATGGAGTTCCAAGAACTTATTAATAGTTATTCAATCTCCTTAGATAATTGGCTAGAATATATTAAATTGCAGAAACTATTGGTTTCATCCCCTTTCTATATGGAGGAGACAAGGAGGCTGACGGATTTTGAAATTTTTATCTCTTCTAAAGATAAAAAGCACCTTGTGTCTAAATGCTCTAAAATCCTTAAGAAACAATACCAACTTGAGAAACCCTTTAATTGGAGGTTATGGGAAAATTATATAGGTAATTCTTGGCCTATCGAAAAATGGCACTCATCCTTTTCTCTAAAGATTTATTAAAAATGTAACATATAGGGAAATTCAGTTTAAAATTTTTAACAGATGGTACATAACTCCAATTAAATTGGGGCAGTTAAATAACTCAGAGGAACAAAAGAACTATTGGAGAGGTTGTGGGCAGAATGGTTCACATTTTCATATGTGGTGGAGTTGTCCGCTAATACAGAATTTCTGGTCGGATAGTTTTAAACACTTATCAAAGATCGGCGAAAAGGTAATAACTCCGGCACCAGAATTGGTGATCTTACATTTTTTCCCAGATGATTTTTCAACTTCAGTTAAAAGTATGGTTTTGCTTTTCCTTATGGAATCAAAAAAACTTGTAGTTTCTAGATGGAAAATAAAGTATGCCCATCTTGGATAGAACTTCTAGAAAGATTGGAATATGTTCACCTTTTAGAATGTGGTTTAAGTAATATTAAGATAGGCCCTAAGATAGGAGCTAAATAGGCCCTATGGGAAAAATATATATCTTCACAAGCGAAGGTTTGAGCACAGCAAGATGTCTCTCCTCTCTTCTCTCTCCGGAGTGCTTTCCTCATGCTGGAGGTATATGATTTATTTATGTGATGTTTGTGTTGTCTTGTTTTTTATGTTTTATAGACTTTTGCTGACCTGTGTGTTAGAATTGGTATATTTGGAATATGTGTTTTTATAAATAAAATAAAAAATAAAAAAACATCTGGCTTAACATCTTTTCCCTAACTTAGATGTCTATTACATTAAACTAACACCTAAATGGGAAATTCATTAGATACACCTATGTATTTAAAAATGTTAATGAGGTATCTGATAACATAATGAATGGCCAGACTTCCATCTCCAGTGGACCACAAATTGTCTGGCCTCTCTGCTATGTCCTTCCCATCTTGGGTGACCCTACTTGGTATAGCTCACAGCTTCATTGAGGTACACAAGCCCCTTCACCACAACAAGGGAATGATCCATCAGCCTCTAGGGTTCACTATACTAAGCCAGGTAGAGAGACTAACCATTAATCAGCCTATTGGTCCAGTGGGATCAGGAACCAGGGTGTCAGGAACAAGTGGTTAGTAAGTCCCAGTAACAAGGAGCCTCATTCAATTCGGGACTTGCAACTCGATCGCAGAGTGCCAAATGCCTGGCATCAAGTTGCGTGCTAACATTGCTCTACTTTTGCGATTCAATTGGCCGGGCCCGCAAGTTAGGCGCAGGTCGGCAAAATTGGAAACCATGCTATCGACAGTAGCATTTGTGGGCTTGAACATGATCGCTGATGCAAGGCCGTAAATCGTGGTTCAAGCCCATATGACTTTGAAATCCAACCTCTATTTTTCATTGAAGTCCTACAGGCTTTAACTACATGTTACAGCCTTGCGTCAGCGATCATTTTCAAGGCCGTAGGACTTCAACGAAAAATGGAGGTTGGATTTCAAAGTCCAACGGCTTGGAGGTTGAAGCCCGTAGGACTTCACATTGATTGCAGTGAACGATATAACACGAAAATTGAACATGAAATAAAGTATTGGAGAATGTTGTGCTAATAATTCTAAGACCTAACATCACTTTCACTCTTAATAAAAGTACAGTATTGCTTTTTTATTTGCTTTTAAAGATTGGTCATTAAGCACTTTGTGAGACCTCCTTGGTACCAGTAACTTGTGGTTAGATATTTGCCAATTGCGGGCTTGACGGAGTGGTTATCGAGGGAGAATTGAAGCAATTTAATAGCGATTTGCGATTTTAGCGATCTGGACTCTGGCGGCTGTGAAGATTTAAAGGCTCGGAGGGAATTAACTTGTGATTTTACAAATCGCAATGGATCACAATGAATCGCAGCGCGGTGCACGTAACTCGACTGGAGCCAGCAAACCGAAGTCAATTGAATAGCAAAATAACTTGCGACCTCCACTTGCGTGCCCGGATATTCCGAACGGCTCAGTTGAATGAGGGTCAAGGTCCATATCTCTAACGTCATGACCTTAGTACAGAGACAAGATCACTGTCTTCAACCACAACTGGACATAAAGTTAATTTTCAAAATACAATTTGCTTATCCAGAAATTAACAATAAAATGTTAATATATTTACAGTCAGCTAATCAGAACAGTTTATCAAAAACAGATTGTAATTAGCACACCTACTCCTATTGTTAAATCACAATGTTAAGCAATTAGCCTCTGCTAGTCTCATAAAGATAACCTTCTTGTTGCTATCTGTGGCAACAGGTAAACAAGTAAACCTACGTGATTATTTCAAATAAATGATCTTTCTCACTGCACCAGGACAAAGTAATATACACTGATATAATGCCATATACACTAAATAGTAATATACAAAATTGTCTGCCAATTTGGGTGGGGATCTCATGTTTGTTATACATACAATAAACTCCTTGCACCTAGTGCATGTGAGTAGGATCCTCATTATACATGTAAATGTATTTAAACACTGGCATTTATCTTCTAAAGGCATCTTATTTAATTGAGAGCAATATCCACATTCAAGTTATTATCATACTGTTGGTTTTCTCGTTTTTTTTATGTGGACACTGATTTCATTACAAGAGTAATAGTGAAGCAAGCCATTTTTTAAAGCAGTGATTTTATTGGTGAAATATCACACTGAGTGAATAAAATATTTATGAAAAATCACTTATCCCATCTATTAATTATTATTATACAAGAAACACTGGTTTCATTTTATTTATAGATTTGGGAGGTCACATACCCAATTAAGTTGGTGCCTTGCATCTGATCTCTTTTGGATTGTGGAAATACTCTTCACAAAGATATTGTCCTCTTTTATATATTTGATCCCCCAAGATTAAATTAAAAGGGGACACAAAAAAATAGCAAAATTAAACTTAATCATGCATTACCAGATTTGGCCACTAGAGCAGTATGTCTTTCTTATGAAAGCTTTGACCCCAAATGTATTTTTTAAATATTTATATTGGGGGTTGCAGGGGCATTGAGAATATAAACAAATTATAATAGTGGATATGCCCTGCTTCCTGTCCTGAGAGTAGAATTAGCTACACACATGTATATATATACAGTATCTCACAAAAGTAAGTACACCCCACATTTTTGTAAACATTTTATTATATCTTTTCATGTGACAACACTGAGGAAACGACACTCTGCTACAAGGTAAAGTAGTAGGTGTACAGCCTGTAAAAAAGTGAATACACCCCTAAGTGGAAATGTCCAAATTGGGCCCAAAGTGTCAATATTTTGTGTGGCCACCATAATTTTTCAGCACTGCCTTAACCATCATGGGCATGGAGTTCACCAGAGCTGCACAAGTTGTCACTGGAGTTCTCTTCTACTCCTCCATGATGACATCACGGAGCTGGTGGATGTTAGAGACCTTGCATTCCCCCACCTTCCATTTGAGGCTGCCCCACAGATGCTCAATAGGGTTTAGGTCTGGAGACATGCTTGGCAAGTCCATCACCTTTACCTTCAGCTTCTTTAGCAAGACAGTGGTCGTGTTGGAGGTGTGTTTGGGGTTGTTATCATGTTGGAATATTGCCCTGCAGCCCAGTCTCCAAAGGGAGTGGATCATGCTCTGCTACAGTATGTCACAGTACATGTTGGCATTCATGGTTCCCTCAATGAACTGTAGCTCCCCAGTGCCGGCAGCAATCATGCAAGCCCACCACCATGCTTGACTGTATGTAAGACACATACTTGTCTTAGTACTCCTCACCTGCTTGCCGCCACAGACACTTGACACCATCTTAACCAAATAAGTTTATCTTGGTCTCATCTGACTTTCTTGTGAGTCATCTTAGAAGAGGTTTCCTTCTAGGACTACAGCCATGGAGACCAATTTGATGCAGTGTGCAGCGTTTGGTCTGAGCACTGACAGGCTGACCCCCCATCCCTTTAACCTCTGCAGCAATGCTGGAAGCACTCATAAGTCCATTTCCCAAAGACAACCTCTGGATATGAAGCTGAGCACGTGCAGTCAACTTGTTTGGTCGACCATGGCGAGGCCTGTTTTGAGTGGAAACTGTCCTGTGAAACCGCTGGATGGTCTTGCCCACCGTGCTGCTGCTCAGTTTCAGGGTCTTGGCAATCTTCTTATAGCCTATGCCATCCTTATGTAGAGCAACATTTTTTTTTTCAGATCCTCTGAGATTTCTTTGCCATGAGGTGCCATATTGAACTTCCAGTGACCAGTATGCAAGAGTGTGAGAGCGATAACAAATTTAACACACCGGCTCCCCATATACACCCAAGACCTTGTAACATGAACAAGTCACATGACACCTGGGAGGGAAAATGGCTAATTCTGACATTTCCACTTAGGGGTATACTCACTTTTGTTGCCAACGTTTAGACATTAATGGCTGTGTGTTGAGTTATTTCGAGGGGACAGCAAATTTACTCGGTTATACAGGCTGTACACTTACTACTTTACATTGTAGCCGAGGGGCATTTCTTCAGTGTTGTCACATTAAAAGATATAATAAAATATTTCCAAAAATATGAGCGGTTTTCTCACTTTTGTAAGATACTGTGTATATATGTGTGTGTATATATATATATATATATATATATATATATCACAGGCGCTCATCGCAAGGGTTGCGGGAATAAGCCGATTTAGGCTTAGCGGGAGACTTAGCGAGGGTTGCAAAATTACTGCTTGTAGGACTTTAGGACCAGAGGCACGTATATGGACTGTGGCCCACGCAAAATTAAGACTTTAACGGCTGAATCACTAAACTAAAAAACAACAAATATGCCTCACAATAATTTACACACTGATATACAGCACAGCGGAGACCCATGACCTAAGCATGAGTGACAAAAGGTCAGAGTGAGACCACCCCATCTACCCAATAAAGACAACTCACTTGAAGTTGGGTATAACCAGGCCACAGCTTTATTTAAAACATAACATGAATAACATGAGGGGCTGCACACCCACACACGGAAGAGCTCACCGCCCAGGCAGAGGGGGCCCAAGGAACCCCGTGCCCAAGGGACCTCTGTCACTTACACAGTTAATGAGCTCCCCCCTAGGGTGATTCAGCACGCCCGCCACCCACAAGCCCACTGGGCTCAGCCCCACCAAAGCTTGCCGTTGCCAGGTCAATACCCACCTTGAGGGAATAATTAAATAGTGACAACCTTTTAAAAAATAAGATTTGTTATCAGCAATTCCAAGATCTCTGTGCCTAATTGGGAAACCCCCTAGTTTTCTAACAAATGACGCCATTAGCCTTTTGTGATCTATGGCCCCTCTCCAATGAAGCCTAGGTGTGATCTGAGACCAAATAATAAGAAGCCCAAGGAATAATTCTACCAGCCTTGACACATCCCTTTTCATGAATCTGATAAGATCTTTTATGGGCATGAAACCTAGATCATTTCCCCCAGAGTGTACAACCAGTAAATCAGGGGAAGGAGCTTCCCTGGCCAAACCTACAAATGTCAGTAATACTTGATGCCACTTCATACCCCTGATGCCAAACCAGTTCACTAGCACCACATCTTCCGGAAAACTCAACTGCCGATCATGTTCTCTGATACCAGCTGCCCTTCGAGCCCAATAAATGAATGAATGCCCCACAATCTACAAATGTAACGTTGGCCCTGCAAATACAAAACATAAGCCATTCATTTTCAATGCATTTTAATAAAACAACATATATATACTGCCTCTTCCCGCCCCCTTTCATTGCATGCTCGGCCGCTTCTCCTGCTTTCTTTCTCTCCCAAACTCCAGAGGTCAAACAGAATCGGAGTCGGCTCAGCGTCCTCGCACAGTGCTTCTTCCCTAAAACGTAACCATTGCTCCCTTGACAATGCATCCGTTATGCCATTTTTAACTCCTTCAATGTGTGTATACCTTATTAGGATGTTAAATTGCAGACACTTCAATAGCAATTGCCGCAGCAACCTCACTACTGGCGGCGAAGATGCAGTAAGCGCATTAATTGCCTGCACCACACCCAGATTGTCACACCTAAAAATCACATGTTGGTCCCTCAGCTGCTCTCCCCACAACATTACTGACACTACTATAGGAAATAATTCTAAACACATTAGATTCTTAACCACATTCCTTTCCTTCCAGACCTCCGTCCAGCGTTCCGCGCACCAGCGTCCACCAAAATAAGCCCCAAAGCCAATAGAACCTGATGCATCTGTAAATAATTCTATCACCCCAAAACTACAACTCCTGGCACGGATCAACTGACTTCTCCTCTGCTAACCGAATTCTCCCGCTAAGACCTGAAACTCGTGAAATAGCTTGTGACAATCCTGCGACTCATACAAGCCTATGAACAAAAAAACATCAAGGTAATGCACAATGGAGTGCAAGCCTGTCCTAACACCAACGACCCAATGCAAAAACGTACAGAACTTTTCAAAATAGGAACACGAAATAGCACAACCCATAGGTAAACATAAGTCAACAAAGGAATAATCTAACACATGATACCCCAACAAATGGTGAGAGTCCGGGTGCACCGGGAGCAATCTAAAAGCCGATTTTATGTCAACTTTGGCTAACCAAGCACCTCTACCAGCCTTCCTAATCAATTTAATTGCCTGGTTGACTGATAAATAAGTGACCGATACCGAGTTGTGAATTCTCCCACCTCTTGCTTGGGCACCAAACCTAGCAGGGAAATCCAAAAAATTGCTAAAAGGAACTGCTTCAAAAGGGTCCCCCATTAACTTTCCCCATACAACTAAAGGCTGATCCCTGGCAGACTTTAGGTTCGGGGGCCTCCCCATAGGCTCAGTATTCTCGGCCGGAATTATAAAGCCCTCTGCAAGACCCCTTTCTAACAAACTTGCATTCTCCCAACGCCCGGGACATCTAGCGTATAGTATAGCCTTTACCAACCCACCATCTTTTATAGCTGCAACGGACTCCTCCCCTTTTCCAACCTGCTCCCCGCTTTTCTGGCTCTTTACTCTTTTGAAACAGCGAAAAAGAGGATGCCCTCCCCCCAACTCTCAGAACACTCATGTCTAAACTTACATGATGCCCCCCTTGAACAACTCCCTTACCCAAATGCAAAACAAAACCCTTTTTTATTTATAGTCTCCTCACCTGCCTTCTGTCCTGAGCTTCCCCCCGAACGTAAACGAGTAACCACTTTCAGCCAACTTCCCATGTCCCTGTCATCCCACTGCATAGAGGTCCTAACCGCCATGCGTTGCCTAAACTTCTCATCGTACTGCCACCACGCTAATCCCCCATAAGTCCGGTGAACAGTGGCGGCTGGTGAACTTTCAAGTTGGAGGGGCGTCAGGGCGAAACATAGCCCCTCCCCCTTTTTCAAACCACACCCATTTTTATAACTCCTCCCCCTGATGTCATAATGACCTTTATAAGCCCCGCCCAATGACCTTATACTTGTAAAGCCCATTGAAATACATGATCAGCAATGCAGCAATGTCAAGAAGTAAAGTAACAATGTGTTAAATTCATTGGTATACAATATAGATTGAAAAAACTCATGTGACAAGACTACAGCAATATCATAATTGCACCTATACGCATTAACAGAAAAATTAAAGCAGTGACACCTACCATTAGTCGGCTCTTCTTCTCAGGGTATTCACGTTCAGTAAGTTGACCAACGAGTACAAACAAATCTGCTGCCACATAGGGTTTGCACCTGGGGTTGAAAGAAAACAAGCAAATCAATCAGACCATTCAAGAACAAAACCATACCTTAAAAACCTTAAAAGACCAAGTGGAACCATATAGGCCCCAAACATACCTTAGAAGACCAAGTGTGACCATATAGGCCCCAAACATACCTTAGAAGACCAAGTGGAACTATATAGGCCCCAAACATACCTTAGAAGACCAAGTGGAACCGTATAGGCCCCAAACATACCTTAGAAGACAAAGTGTGACCATATAGGCCCCAAACATACCTTAGAAGACCAAGTGGAACCATATAGGCCCCAAACATACCTTAGAAGACCAAGTGGAACCATATAGGCCCCAAACATACCTTAGAAGACCAAGTGGTACCATATAGGCCCCAAACATACCTTAGAAGACCAAGTGTGACCATATAGGCCCCAAACATACCTTAGAAGACCAAGTGTGAACATATAGGCCCCAAACATACCTTAGAAGACCAAGTGTGACCATATAGGCCCCAAACATACCTTAGAAGACCAAGTGTGACCATAGGCCCCAAACATACCTTAGAAGACCAAGTGTGACCATATAGGCCCCAAACATACCTTAGAAGACCAAGTGTGACCATATAGGCCCCAAACATACCTTAAAAGACCAATCAGCACTGTATAGGCCCAAACCAGTGGATCTTGGGATTCAAGAAAACAACAAATTTCACTTCTGTTTAGACAACACAATAATCAATGTCAAACAAACAGGTTGAATTAGCATATGGATAACCATATGAGCAGTAACGCCACGCCAAGGCTTCAACAATTGTTACTGACCATTCACACACCTTTCATAGCTCCTTCCATAAGCACACGAACACACCATTCATACTTTACTTACCACTAGTTATTTTTGGTAGTTCGGTGGTGCCATTTCTGAGAACTTTACTTACCCTTGAAGGTGCCTCCAATTCCTTCAAACCAATGCATTCAACCACTCCAGGGCCATGGTGCTTCTTAAATACCTTTTTATCCTCTTCAATGTGGAGAAGCATTTTTCTGATTCTGCAGTAGTCTTCGGTGTTGTAAGCAGGATTCCTTATAGCTTCACTGTCTCTGTGAAATCATTATGCAGATTAAATTGATGGTAAAATTGGTGCAGAGCAACAGCACTCGTACAGACATGAAATTCTGGCTTACCGTACAGAAGTGACAGCTACCCTTGGAAGTGCCTCCAATTCCTTCAAACCAATGCATTCAACCGCTCCAGGGCCATGGTGCTTCGTAAACACCTTTTTATCTTCTTCAATGTGGAGAAGCATCTTTCTGAATCTGCAGTAGTCTTTGGTGTTGTAAGGAGGATTCCTTATAGCTTCACTGTCTCTGTGAAATCATTATGCAGATTAAATTGATGGTAAAGTTGGTGCAGAGCAATAGCACTCATACAAACATTAAATTCTGGCTTCCCGTACACAAGTGACAGCTACCCTTGGAAGTGCCTCCAATTCCTTCAAACCACGCCAAGGCTTCAACAATTGTTACTGACCATGCACACACCTTTCATAGCTCTTTCCATATGCACACCCACACACTGTTCATACTTTACTTACCACTAGTTATGTTTGGTAGTGAGGTGGTGCTGCTTAACGCAGTTTATCTTTGCACACCCTGGGGGTATGCATTCTTCTTTGCTTCAATCACTTGTATTTAAATTTTGCACGGCGATCTTTCAAAGAACAAAACTTCTCAATGGTTTTTTCATTGAAGTCTGGGATCTCGGAAATCGTTGCTTTTCCATTGAGAGCATCGCCATTGCATTCAACCGCTCCAGGGACATGGTGCTTCTTAAAAAGGTTTTTATCCTCTTCAATGTGGAGAAGCATCTTTCTGATTCTGCAGTGGTCATCGGTGTTGTAATCAGGATTCTTAATAATTTCACTGTCTCTGTGAAATCATTCTGCAGATTACATTGATGTAAAAGTTTGTGCAGAGCAACAGCACTTGTACAAGCATGAAAATCTGTCTTCCCATACAGAAGTGACAGCTCAGTGCGTAATTGTTCTTTCTTCAGTATTGGATATGCTTGCACGGTGTCTTCCAGAGCTTGGGTTGGAAAGCAAGTGTCATGGGTTGTATACAAGTCACTTTGAACAAGTTTGGCACTGACTAGGTGATTTGAAAATGAAAAACGTTCTTTTGCATGAACCACCACTATGTCACATACCTCTCTTGAAAGTTGTCTCAAGGTTGAGATCTCCGTACTCCGTCTGTGGAATGTTACATAGCGAGGCAAACTTGCTTCTATCTCGTCAACAGAATTACGGATTTTCTGGATGCTGCTGACAAAGTCTTCTGTGACTTTTTGGATATAAACAGTATCCGTGTCTCGCTTCTGAAGCTGACTATAGAGGATGTAAACATGTGGCATTATTAAATGAAATAATTTAAGGAAGTAAAGGAACTCCCTGTCTTCCAGCATTCCAATGAAACCTGCGGCTTCACGTATAGATGTTTGATAAAAGTTTAGACATGCTTCAATTGTCTGGAAACACTCAAGTAGCGCATCTCTGTTCTCGTAGATGACGTTCACGGTCCTTACGTTGAAGTTCCATCGTGTCGGTGCACCTCTTGGAAGTCTTATACCAACTATCTCATCCAGAACTCCAGTCCTTTTTGGAAAGCGTGAAAAAAAAGATGGTATGCCGCCTATGTTGGAAAAAAAAACTCGAACTCTTCCAATCCTTGAAACTGCTTTCTCCATTATTAGGTTCAGTTGGTGAGCATAGCAATGGACGTAGTGTGCGTTCGGGTACACGTCTTTTTTTTTTCTTTGAACTCCTCCGTGATCTCCACGCATCACAATGGCACCATCGTAGCTTTGAGCTATGAGTTTCATCTTGTCTTCTGGCTCTGGGAGAACAGTATTCAGACTTTCCAGCACAACAGCAGCAATCGAGTCTGCATCCGTTGCTTTCATTTCTGTGAAGCCATCAAATCTTTCCACCACTTGATGCTTCTTGTCAATGTAGCGATAGACTACAACGCACTGTGTCCTAGCGGAAATATCGGTTGTTTCATCCGCTTGGATTGCCACAAACTGGGCTTCCTTAAGCTCTTGGTGAATCACTTCCTTAATAACTTCATGTATGCAGTCCAGTAGCTCATTCTGCACGGTTTTGGACGTGCCCTTAAACACAGTTGCAGTCTTCAAATGCTGTTCCATTGCACTATCGATACTGCCAACCAAAATCCACCAGGCCTCAAAACACTCCTGGATTTAGCGATGTTTCACTTTCGTCGTGTCCTCTTAATGCCAGTTCAAAAGCGCCACAAAAGCGAACACAATCAATTATCTTCAAAAGGATGTACCGGTTCTTAGCCACTTCTTCATTGTGTTTTTGAATACTGACTTGGTATCCTTGGTCCAGTTGAACTGCAATGTTCGCCTGTCCAAGCATCTCAAACTTGATCCTGTTATCCAAGTGAGCTTTAGAACTTTTGTGTTTCGTCAA
>CM050163.1:19816040-20041040 GCA_027410445.1 Discoglossus pictus | reverse complement strand
ACGACACACAAATTACGTCACTCGCTAAATTTTACGAGGAACGCAAACAACGTACGAAACACGTTACCACACATTACGACCTCGCAAACATCGGACGCAACACGCCGACATACAAACATTTAAAACACAATACATACACACACCACATACATAAAAAACTTACCTACACCAAGAGGGAGCACCCAGGACCTCAAAAATGCAACTTACACCTCGATTTTACGCGAAATAAAACAGTTTAGAGACTAAAAAAATTCTAAGCGAGAGAAAAAATGGCCGCCGAACAAAACGAAAACGAGGCTACAGCACTATAAACTCGCAAAACACCACAAAACACCTACGGATATTCCGATACAGACCTATACCACACATTACTCGCCATTTTACACCAATGCGGAAGTACACGACTACGCTAACGGTTTGGTCTCGCGCACGCACAGTGTTACACTGCACACATTCAGCACGCTTACACAGCAGCTCCACACCACTAATGCTGCAGCAACATCAACACAGATTGCCAGCTCTTCATCACAATGCTTCAAAATAGGTAAAGTATATTCATTTATTAATGTATTATATATTTTAGTATTACACACCAAACAGCATTAGGTACCTTACGATTTGATTGCCGTCATTTTTTGACGGGCAATTCGCTAGTTTGATTATATTGCTCATGTATTTGTATTAGACATTATTTATTATACATATTACAGTGCTATTTATTTGCTATACGTGTTACTGGATGTTATCCTGTAACATGTATATCACATAAATAGCCCTGTAATATGTATAATACATACAGGGTCACACAAGTTCACACTAACCTTTTTTGCCCTTACAGGCTTCCATACCTGCTTTGCTAATTTGCTATTTTTTTAAAGACTCTGATTGGTTGAAATCAATGTCAATCAAAAAATTTCAGCCAATCAGAGTCCTTCAATAATTAGTATAAAAGGCCGAGCGTGGGGAAAAAACAATTAGTCGCGGGGGGAGCTCCTTGTAGGAGGAGCTCCGTTAGTTTGTTGTGTTTTTTTTTTTAGAGCGTCATTTTTTTTTAGGTGGAGGCCTCTTTCAATGGGCCAGAATGGATGGACAATGGCTTCAATCAAGATGAGGAGACAAGGGCTTCTATCAAGATGGATTATGGAATGACATGGGCTTCAATCAAAATTGATTGGAATGCCCGACTATCCAGGGCAGAAGGCCACCGCTGGAGGGGTCAATTTGACAGGTAAGTATGTGCTGTTGTTTACTTTATTATTGTTTTTTTTTTTCCCTTCCCTTATTTTTATTTTATCTTTAAAAGTGACAGTCAATTTATTATTTTTTTTAACTGCAAGCAATGTTAAAGATACATTGCCTGTTACTTCTAAAAATGGAATAAAAATAGGGGGGGGGGGGTGTTTTGTGTTTAACTGTAGTGTTAACATAGGCAGGTAGGTTGGTAGTTAGGTCAGGGTGGGGTCAGGTGTGGTCACTGGGTTAGGGGGTTAGGTAGGTGGGTTGGTAGTTGGGTCAGGGTGGGGTCAGGTGTGGTCACTGGGTCAGGGGGGTAGGTAGGTGGGTTGGTAGTTGGGTTAGGGTGGGGTCAGGTGTGGTCACTGGGTCAGGGGGGTAGGTAGGTGGGTTGGTAGTTGGGTCAGGGTGGGGTCAGGTGTGGTCACTGGGTCAGGGGGGTAGGTAGGTGGGTTGTTTGGTAGGTTGGGGTGGGGGTTGGCCAGGCCCCGATGTGCCTACAGGGGAGGGGTGATGGGGGGTTGGCATAGGCCCCATATGGGTAGCACAGTCAGGCCCCATGGGGGTGATCGGGGTAATTGGTCGGTGGGTCGGTGGCTGCGTAGGCCACATGGAGGTGATCGGGGGTGGCAACCGTGGCACAGGCCCCATGGGGTTGATCCGATCACCTTATCCCGACAGTCTCTTATTTCTTTCCCCGGGGGCTCCCAGGAAGCCTGTGAGTGAGGTTGCAAGTTAATTTGAGGCATATTTGCCATTTTTTCACAATCCAAAATCACCTAAGCGAGAAAAAAATGGCTGCCGAAAAAACACAGCACGACGAAAACAAGGTTGAAATAAGTAAAACTAGCCCGTAGGATGTAAAAACGTGTCCTAAGCAGTAACACTTAACACAAGCCAGTAACACTTAACCAAAGGCACTAACACAGCCAAAGACAGTCACACTCAAGCGGGACGCCTATAAAGTACACAGGGTGAGAGGCTTGCAATGAGGCGCACATCACGGGGCTCCCGAGCGCAAAGCAGGAAAGTTGCGGCTTGCAATGAGCGCCAAAGGTGCTCAGATGGCCCATAGCCTCGCATTGTGTGGCAAACAGCATTGCCAGGCTTACAGTTTTACTCCCGTCATTTTTGATGGGTAATTTCCTAGTATATATATATATATATATATATATATATATATATATATATATATACATATATTTTATGATTATTATTATTTAAGGATGACTAAAGTGTCATATTTCTATTCGGTTCTCACAATGTACTCTTACAATTATTAAAATACATAAACACAGCCAACATTGACTTGATCTCTTTCTTATAATACTAAGAAATGGTTGTATGTTCATTAATTTATTTTATACCAGAGCCCTCAACATAGGCAGGAGGTAATAGACGAGGAGCAGCCATGCAATGGGGTCTTGGAGGGAGCAGCTATGGTAAAGAGTTTTATTGGGGGGGGGGGGGGGGCAGCAATAGTAAGGCATCTTGGGGGGAGCAGCTATGAGAATGGGTCTTCCTGGAGGAGCAGCTATGGAAAGGGTCTTAGGTGGAGCTATGGAAAGGTTCTTTTCAGGGCTATGGTGAGGATTCTTGTTGCTGGAGCAGCTGTGGAAAGAGGTTTTGGGGAGGGAGCATCTATGGAAAGGGATCTTCCTGGAGGAGCAGCTTTGGGAAAGGGTCTGTTATGCAAAGAGGTCTTTGGGAGGGGTGATTCCAGGGCTCCCCTGCACCCCCACTAGTAACTCTGTTATTTGAAACTCTGGCACACTGGGTGCTAATGTCAGGGGCTATTACAATGGACAAGAGACTTGTTATGGGTATTGGGACATGTCTTTATGGGTAAAGTTTAAAGAATTTATCTGGTAAGAATAGGTTAAGACCTGACACTATTAGAAAGTGCAGGGTATTTTCCCATTATAAAATGCTGTGTAATGGCCTGGACTTGAAGGGGTTAAACCACATGGAATGTATAGTCCTGCTACAGGTTCATCAACTATAATAATTGTGGTAAGTGGGTAACGCTCCATGGGTGCGTACATACTTAGCATCACACATGGAAGGGGACAGGGGAGAGGAAGAAGGGGAGGAAGACACAGGGAAGGGAGAGGGAGACAGGGGGAGGGGAGAGGAAAACACAGGGGAAAGGAGAGGGGGAGAAAAACACAGGGGAGAGGGGGAGGAAGACACAGGGGAGAGCGGGGATACACAAGGGACGGAGAGGGGAAAAGACACAGGGGAGGGGGAGAAAGACACAGGGGAGGGGGGAGAGACACAGGGGATGGTGGAGAGACACAGGGGAGAGGAGATGGGGAAGAGACACAGGAGAGAGATGGGGGAAGAGACATGGGAGAGGAGATGGGGAAGAGACACAGGAGAGAGATGGGGGAAGAGACATGGGGGGGAAGATACACGGGGGAGACACAGGGAAGGGGAGAGGGGGAAGAGACATAATGGAGGGGAAGAGACACAGGGGAGGGTGAGGAAGAGACACAGGGGAGGAGGGAAGAGACACAACGGAGAGAAGGGAGGGAGAGACACAGGAGAGGGCAGGGGTGAAAGAGACACAGGGGTGGGAAGGGGGGAGAGACACAGAGTAGGGCTGAGGGAAAGAGACATGGGGAGGTCGGGGACACAGTGGAGGGCAGTGGGGGGGACACAGGATGGGTGGAACTGTGTGAAAAATGGATATATTGCATCATGCAATAAAGAAGTGCTAGTCTGATGTGGGACACTAACTAATCGTGTTGTCTCAGGCTGAGTGTAACATTCTAAAACCAAAGCAATGTCTGCCTTTGTTTGTCTTTTGGGGCGAGTTAGCAATTTCTGAGATCTTGTGTTTTCCTAAGAAGGTGTTTTGGCTGGGTGCTGAGATCTTGAACAATAAGGTCACATTCCACAGAGAGAGAATTGGGGTGCTCGTGGTTTCCCCAAATCTGACGGGCATAACAAGGGGCACTGAGTGAGTTTGGGGTGTCTAGCTCAAAATAAAAATTACACCCCCTCCTTGGGGTTTGGTGGTGGTGGGGGGAGGGGGGCAAAACTTGTTTTGCACTGGGATCCTCCATTTTCTAGCTCCGCCACTACAACTAACAAACACATCATATTATTGTATATTTTTCTCTATATTGTTCATTTTTAGTTGCTAAATGAATAAAAGAAGACACTGATGTTTGTAAACAAATAATAACAAATAAAATGTGTATCTAAAATTATATTTCCTCTCCCAAATGTTTCATATACTTAGTTTTTATTTTGAAAATCATATTAAATGTGTCCTGAGAAACATTTTTCAGGGGTGTATAAGACAAGGAGAAAATATATTCCATTAATTTATAAAAATAAACCTATTGTATCATCTGACTTTCAAGCAGTGGGACAGTAAATGAATTACTCATGAGTCACCGAGCACCAATATGAAATTCCATGGGAACCACTTAGTTTCTCAGTGGCAAAATATTCTGTTATTAAACTGTAAAATCTTTAGCTGGCAGGGATTTCCAACATTTATTAATACCAGAAGCAGTTACTTGTTTATATCTTATAATCGTGCTGTAGAGGCAAGCAGTGTACTAAGTAATTTACCATCAGGAGTAGATGTCGGGAAGTTCAAGGTTTGCACTATTTCAGAAAACAAACTTTAACTAATTTTTAAACAATATTTATAACAAGTGCTTGAAGTTTAATGCTTAATTCTTGGTACAAGAAAAATAAAGAATATTATAGAATATAATAGACAGGATGAAACCAGGGATCTGGAATCGGATATTATTATTATTATTATTATAATAATTATTATTATTATGTTGTTGTGTAGTTGTTCAGCAATGTCACCTCTAAACTCCCTCAAGCTCATGCTCAGTGCTTCGATGACCTCATCTATCAATCTCCACCTCTCCAACATCTCTAGGGAATCCTGTCTTCTTGTGATACAGACAAAATATTTGAGCTTTAGCTTCGTGATCAAACCTTCCAGTGAATAGTTTGGCTTAATTTACTGTAGTACTGATTTATCGGATCTTCTTGCAGTCCAAGGGACTCTAAGCAGTTTTCTCCAACACCATAATTCAAAGGCGTCAATTCTACAGCGCTCAGAGTTCTTTATGGTCCAGCTCTCACATATGTATAGTTCTATGTGGACCTTTTTCGATCATAAGTACAGCTTACAATTTGACCATTAATGGTATTACATTCAAAAAGGGAGATGGTTGCATGTTGACAGTTCCATTCACCATCTTGTTTGAATTGCTGATAAATCGCAAGGCCTTCATTCCATGTCAACACACAGCAGAGGGAAATGACTCCTTCGTAACTGTGAGAGCTTTTTTTGCTTGCTAGGAAGCCATTATATAGCTACTTTCTAAAAAAAAATACCCTCAAACTAGGTGACACTCACCAAGGACTGTTTTCCCATTGCTCTCTAACTTAACGTGTGCTCGCTTCCTGCTTGCAAGAAACTCTTAGTCTGATAGCAACACAGCAGAGTAGTACGTAATACATGAACACACATCACTAGCCCTAACAGGGTCCCTTATCCCTGTCTATCTATAACAATTAAAATCATGCAGGGGGGTTATGATTCCCACAAGCTATAGACTGGGGGATCCCAGGGATCCCCAATAGTAAGTATAACAATTGAGTCACTATGGACCCCCATGGCACCTAAAATTTTAACCCCAGACCCCATGGAATATATAACTATAATATTTGGGTCCTTATAGACCCCCATAGCACCCTCATGGTTTTGAAAATGAACCCCTTTACCATGAAGGTCCTTAATGGACCTCCATGGCATCTAAATATGAACTCCCTACCACTGAGATCCTTAACAGATCCCTGTGGCATCTAAATATTAACCCATACGTTTGAGGTCCTTAACAGATCTCAGTGTCATCTAAATAATAACTCCCTACCATGAAGGTCCTTAATAAACCCCTATGGCACCTGAAATTATCCCCCTACCACAGAGGTAGACATCTAGCAGTGTGACATCAAATACTCCATTCTGATTGGAAGAAACAGGAATAACACATATTTCAGCCAATCAGAACCCTCAAAATCTACTTATGTTTTTTTTAGGTGGAGGTTAATTTCAAATGGCTAGAATATGAGAACCATGAAGATGCAGCTAGCTTATCAAGAGTAGAAGATTGATGACTAGGGCTTTGCTGATCATTGCAGAAGGGCATCATACGATAGGTAACATATTATTTCTCCCCCTTGCAGGTTTGCTGTATTTTATATTTTCTGTAATCTATATTTTGTGTAATGGTCTTTTATTTTTGGTATGTTTAATGATAGGGATTAAGTGGGTCCTTATGGGTTAGCCACCCCTGAGGTTGTTGCAAGTGGTTTATGTTAAGTGCCATGGGGGAACATGTGGACCCCTATGGCATTGGTGTTAATGATAGGTGCCATGGGGATCCTTGAAGACACTCATGTTTATGATTAATGTTGCCATGGAGGTTGGTTGAGGACACCAATGGTGTAGGGTTAATGATAGATAAAATACCTCCATGGTAGGAAGTTAATAGTTAGATGCCACGGGGTCCACACTGGTATCAAGGTTACATTTAGGGGGTTAATATGAGGTGCTCTGGGGGGATTATAAGGATACCACGTGGTTTTAGTTATATACACCATGGCGGTCTTTGGAATGGATTCTCTGAATAGATGAGAGCGTTTGAAAAGGGGAGACGAATCGAAAGGAGTACGGTAGAGAATTGCTCCTCCCTCTATTCTCCCATGTGGAAACTGACCAATGAAAATACAGTTTCAAATAAAAAATGTTATTTACATTGCTTGAGAACTAATTTATCCTTTTGGCTTCATCATAAAGAAATCAAGAGTTATATAAAATAATATAATAATTTGTAAAATAGTATTTGTTCAGGGCAAAGCTAAGACCAGTGCCACCTACCACACTTAGCAGATTGTAATTTATTTTTTACCCAATTTAAAAGCTCACTGTATTGGTTATTTTTGTATTTATTACCTGATTAGCAATACAATTAGTGTCATAGTATAATGTATGATACAGCAAATCGTTTTGTATATTTACCATTTGTGATACAAGGGCAATGCCGATACTCTTATTGTGATGGTCAGATTTTTTAAATAGGGTCATTTGATTGACTTGATAACAGGCAAAGTGGTTTTAAAACAAAAAATATCACAACCTTTACATTATTAATTATCTATAAGCAATTATTCTTTATTTTATTTTCAAGCTATTTTTGTTTGCTTTTTCAGTAGTTTTAGCTGCCACATTTCCATCGATCATATAGAAGCTTCCCACTTCAGCGAATTAATCGGCAAAAGCAAAATGGTAGATTCCACTTCAGCATAATTCTATATAAAATGTAATAAATACATTTTAGCATATTTTCACATAAAGTTCTTTTAAATCTATGCTTACAGTGCTTATTTAAGAGAAAATTTACTTAATTTAATACACAGCCCAGCACTGTTAACCTAATGAAAATCTAATTTACTGATTTGTATGTAAAAGAAAAAAAATCAAGTGGTACCATTTAATGCACTAGATACTTTCCAGGGATTTGTAGTGATTAATGGAGTGATACGATACTTATAATTGCGGGTTTTATGTGTTAAACCTTAATTATTCCCTAGATTTTCTGATGCAGAAATTATCCAATGAAAATATCCATTTTAATCTCACTTATAATAACATTGTTTAATAACTAACTTATCCTAAAATATAAAGAAGTATTAAATGTATCAACCAAGGATGTCATGCATTGCTTGCAAGCAAAGCCAAAAATGCTAATTTAATTGTTTTTATTGATTTTCGTGATATAAATCAGTATCATTGTAGGATCGGCCAAAGAATTCTTAAAGATCTAGAATTCTCACAACTCCCACTTATCTTACAAAGGAAATAAGAAGACAACCATAAACTTTTACCCTAATCAGTGTCAGAGCAAATCAACCAAGGGCCCCAGTGCAAAATTATCTAGGGGCCCACATTGCAACTTTCTTACACAAAGTAGGTGCCAGCTGGGGTCAATAAAATCTCTTATCTGATTTCAAAGCCGCTCCCTTTTTACTTAGATGTCTAAAACTGACTAATACAAGAAAATAAAGGCTGTATATATTTAATTTAGTTTTTTTAGTTTTAGTGTTGATAATTGTTTAAATAAAAATAGCTTGTATATCCTCAGTAACAGAAACACAGCAGTTACATTAATATATTAGAGATGGTTTCAAAGTGTATATTTCATCCTAAGAGAAAATACAAGAACTCGATGTTACCTATTGATTGTTTGTCAGTATATAAATAAATGTGTTTTACAATAAATATCCTGGAGCAGCCAATCACTAAGGACATTTATCAATATGATTACAGTGTGTGTCTTTTATAAATAAAAGTGTGTGGTCGGATTATTTGTTTATTATTGCTAGTTATAAATAACTGTAATTAGCACTGTTGGGTTACACTGAGTTATTTTAAATAAAAAAATATAAGATACTTTTTTGTTAAATAATGTAAAATGTTGTCATATAAAAAGAAAAATAAGTGAAGGATATCAATAAATTATGTAGCAGGTGAAATGAGAGATGTAATGAGTAATTGGGTTACATAGATTTTAAACAGTAGTAAAAAATTAAATATAGTAGGCTAAGTTAATATGCTTATGTAAAAATGTCTAGCATATTTTGGTTATGCCCCGTTTTTAATTTGTTAATGTTACATGTCATAATGAGAGACCAGATGGACCAGCCAATGAATTGATCACACTTGTTAGATCCTGTCCTCTATGGTTTTCTGTGTATTTGTGCTAGGGATTCCCTGGAAGGTGACTCACATTAGAATCAGTGGAGAGCAGAAATGCAGTTCTGGAATGTAGATGCAGGATTGCTTGGTAGCTGGACTGGAGCAAAGTGATTAAAAAGCTATGCCTAAATATAGTTGATTCGCTTGTATACTATCAAAAGAAGCAATGCCCTTTATTGGAACACACATGGACTTATATACACAGGAGAAAAAAGGTGCAAGAAATTAAATTGGTCTGAGTGCCGGTTAACAAAAAGTGCTGAACGCTGAACACCCCCACTGTGTTAGTTTCACAATGGGCCTTTTAACACTGTCTTTGCAAATCATAATTGGATCCCAGTAGAAACCATGGTTTTCACATGGGTTGCCCTGGACTGAAAACAACAAAGCTTGGAGGTGTCATGTCCATTTTCTGTGGGCCCAGTGATGGGATTCTCTTGGGAAAGATTGGATTAGATTTGAAGAAGAAAGAGAATCAGGTAATATTATTATTATTATGCTTTATTTGAACCACAGTAGTTTATTACAGGCTTCTCCCCCATTAGGGCTGTCATCACATTATTGTATATTATTATTTTGTGAAATTTTGATGTATATTATAAATTATATCAAACATGAAACAAAGAGTTGTTGTAAATGGAACATAGTTTGGTAACCTCAGAGTTCAGTACTAGGTCCTCTTCTTTTTAATATATTTAATTACAATTAGGAGTAGGGCTGAATGGCAATGCCTCTATATTTGCTGATGGCACTAAATTGTGGAATTACATCAGAGTTTTTTTGTTTAGTAGTTCAGTCCTATCCAACTCTCTGTTATCTTATGGACCACAGCATGCTAGGCACTTTTGTCAGCCACTGCTATTCTGAGCTCCCTCAAGTTCATATTCATTGCTTCAATGACCTCATCTATCCATCTCTGCCTTTGCTGTCCCCTTCTTCGTGTCCCTTACCAGCATCAGAGTCTTCTCTATGGAATCCTGTCTTCTAATGAGATGGACAAAATGTCTCAGTATTATAACATTCCTGAGGTATTCAGCATGGTTTGGTCTACATTACTATGCAAATGTGTGGCTCACACATACTAGTTGGCTGCTTTGAAGTGCTAATTAGGGGCACACTGCTTTTGAAAATGGATAAAGAAACAAGAACACATTTACATATTATGCGATTACATCCCCTCCCCTACCCTTATCAAGCACGAGTCACACATTAACATATCAAGCCATACATCAACAGAACAATACTGCACAAACAATACTGAATATCTAAATAATAATTAACTATAGAGAAAATGGCTAGCAAAATATTTTTTCAATTTTTTTATGTTTTTTTAAGAAGAAACAAGCTTGTTAGGGTTACAGGGTCCCATTAAGTTTAATTTTATTCTATCTGTTTAATTTGTATATGCATGAACTATAATGTTTTTATAATTGCTCTATTTTTCCATTTATTATGTGTATTTCTTTTGTTTTTTATTAATAATACAAATAACATGTGATGACATTTTAAAAGACCAAAACATTTTTATAGATGGGCAAAAATAGTAATTCATTTGCTGGAATGAAATTTGTATTCCAATCTTTATATAGCACATGTAAAAATAGCATGTTTAAGAAATGTTTTTCCCCCATGAAAAATACATTATATTAATTTAAGAGAATGAATACTAAACAAGACCATATGTACCTAATACAAGGTTACATCACGGGTAAGGAGTAAAATATCTGATTTGGATGCAATTTTACAATCATTATTATGTTTTACTAGGAACTTGCCAGTCAAAAATGACATGATTAAAATTGTAAGGGAGGTAATGCCGTTTGCCACACAATGTGAGGCTTTTGCTCCTCTGAGGACCTTTGGCATTCATTGTGAGGCATGGGCTGAGCGCCTTTGGCGCTCATTGCAAGCCTCCCCCTCGTGTACTTTTTTTCCCTGTTTCGTGCTTTGCAGCGATCATCTTCGGGGCTCATCACAAAGACAAAGTACAGTGTTAAATATTGCATTTTTTTAGTGCAGTGTAAATCAGAAAATGCTTTCAGGTCTCAGAGCATAATAAAGTGATTTAAATATGTAACTGCTTTGAGTGTGCTATCGCTGGCATCCACTGAGCAGTAATCCAGTGTAAAAAGTAATTTTCTTTACTGCAGTGGAAAGTATACATTTTTATTTTCCATTACTAATTACTAATTATTAAATTAATGTACGTTAATAATTAATTAGGAATGAATAAATGTATTAGGAAGTGTGAAGCATTAATGTATTCATAAAGTAACAGCAGTGTAAAATAGGCTATTTAGCGTATTTGTATTTTTATATATTTTTTTTATTTGCACTGTTACTGCCATGATGAGAAAGTGTCAGCAATGTGGTAAGTGTGCAGTGTAAGTTTGCTGCGTGCGCGAGGCCAAACCGTTTGGGTAAAGCGCCATTTTAGATTCGTAATGTTATTAGTTGCAAGTTAGTGTTGACGATGGTCTATGTGTTACGAGGCTCGCGAGTATTTTCCGTCCTTTCTAATAGTGTATTTTATACCGCGTACGTTCCTGGGTAAAAGTGTTATGAGGCTGGAGGTGTTTTGCGCGGTTCGAGTTCATGTAGCCTCGTTTTAATTTTTTTGGGCTGCCATTTTTTTTCTCGCTCAGCCGATTTCGAGTGCCGAAACTCTGCAACCTCACTCCCAGACGTCCTGGCTGTCCTCCGTGCTGTGCGTGATGTTTTTTTTTATTTTTTATTTCTTATTTTTAGTGTGTTCGTGGTTTACGCAAAGCTCGGAAGCGTGGCGACGATTCTCAGTTTGACAACTATTATATGTGATTTGTAGAACATATTCCATAGTACTAGGGGCACAATAACCACATGGGCAACACTTACATATCATTGAAGAGGGTAAACACAAGACTAGATGTCACATTTCTACATATACATTGGTACAAGACGTGTGCAGATCTAAGTGAGTCCAGATGTCAACCTCTGCCTCTCTATGTTTGTTTTCTTTCTTCTCGTGACCCACAAAACATGGCGTGACCACCACTGGTAGAAGACTGGCATGACTCAAAAATACACCACAAACAGAAATCAGATAATAAGTAGCTCCACGGCTGATCTCTTAAAGGGATTTATGATTATTCATGTTAGTCAATATAAGCAAAGTGTTTAAATTGTATAATCATAGTTGGAGTAGCCATGTTGGTCCAGTGATGCAGATTGCAATATAAAGTAATTGTTTTTGTTTAGTCGTTAAGTTGTGTCCAACTCCATGACCCTGTGGACCTCAGCACACCAGACCATATTTACACAAATAGGATAAAATGTCTCTCATCCCTGTTCAAGATAATGAGAAGACATTAAAGGCAATAGTGTCTGGTAGTGCTAATCTATAAGGTTTTCATGGCAAAGAAATTGGAGTTGGTTGCCAGTTTCTTCTCCAGTGGACCATGATTTGTCTGAACTCTCTGCTATGGCCTGCCCATCTTGGGTGACCCTACATGGTATGGCTCACAGCTTCATTGAAGTACACAAGTCCCTTCAGAAGGACAAGGTAGCGATCCAGAAGGGGATAAAATAATACATTTTCTTTTGAACAAACATTAGGGACATGCTTTCAAAAAGGGGGGCCTTCTTCAGGTCTATATGGTGAAATATACAAATTCCATCCTTAGCAATTAGAATTTTTTTCACAAAGTTAAAAAAAACACACAATAATGTTACACAGGGCAGGTTTAAGTGCTTGTTTATTATTACATACTAGTAAAGTGCACGTCAAAAATGACTGTATCATTTTTAATTTTTCTCTCCCTCTCTTGTCTGTCTCCCCCCTTCCCTGTGTCTCCCCCTTCCCTCCCCTGTGTCTTTCCCCGTGTCTCGTTCTCCTTCTCCCCTGTGTCTCTTTCTCCCTTTCCCCTCCCCTGTGTCTCTTCCCCCTCTGCCCTGTGTCTCTTTCTCCATGTCCCCTCCCCTGTGTCTCTTCCCCCCTTCTCTCCCCTCTTTCTCTTCCCTACCCTCCTGTGTCTCTTCCTCCTGTGTCTCATCCCCCTCTCCCCTGTGTCTCTTTCTCCCTGTCCCCTCCCCTGTGTCTCTTCCCCCCTTCTCACCCCTCTGTCTCTTCCCTACCCTCCTGTGTCTCTTCCTCCTGTGTCTCTTCCCCCTCTCCCCTGTGTCTCTTTCTCCCTGTCCCCTCCCCTGTGTCTCTTCCCCCCTTCTCTCCCCTCTGTCTCTTCCCTACCCTCCTGTGTCTCTTCCTCCTGTGTCTCTTCCCCCTCTCCCCTGTGTCTCTTTCTCCCTGTCCCCTCCCCTGTGTCTCTTCCCCCCTTCTCTCCCCTCTGTCTCTTCCCTACCCTCCTGTGTCTCTTACTCCTGTGTCTCTTCCCCCTCTCCCCTGTGTCTCTTTCTCCCTGTCCCCTCCCCTGCGTCTCTTCCCCCCTTCTCTCCCCTCTGCCTCTTCCCTACTCTCCCGTGTCTCTTCCTCCTGTGTCTCTTCCCCATCTCCGCTGTGTCTCTTACACCCACCTCGCCCCTCCTCTGTGTCTCTTCCCCCCTCCCCTCCTCTCTGCCTCCCCCTGTGTCTTCCCCCCTCCCCTCCCCTGTGTCTCTTTTCCCCCTCTCCCCTCCCCTGTGTCTTTCCCCTTCCCGGTGTCTTCCCCCTTCTCCCCTCTTGTGTGTCTTCCTCCCCCTGTTCCCTGTGTCTTCCTCCCTCTTCCCCCTCTCCCCTGTGTCTTCCTCCCTTCTCCCCTATGTCTTCCCCCCTCTTCCCTGTGTCCTCCTCCCCCTCTCCCCTGTGTCTTTCACAGCCTCTCCCCTGTGTCTTCCCCCCTCTTCCCTGTGTCCTCCTCCCCCTCTCCCCTGTGTCTTTCACAGCCTCTCCCCTGTGTCTTCCCCCCCTCTCCTGTGTGTCTTCCTCCTCCCTCCTCCTCTGCAGCTCGTGGCTGTACCCTACCGCAGCTGTGAGCTGATCATGCGTGTGCACTATGTACGCGTGCTTGCAGCATCCGTACAGAGCTGCACATGCGCAAAGCTATGTACTGACTTAAGTGTGTACTGGTAAGTGTGTGCGTTCCCATGGAGCTTTACACACTTACCAGAATTATTATAGTTGATGACTATGCAGGGCTGCTTTGAAACTCTCTGTAACATGTATTTTTTATAAGCATTAAAGGAGATGCCTAGTCCCCAGCTACAGAAGACTGGTTCATGTTGGTGTGTAATGGTGTCTTGGTACCTCTAAGAAATAGCTCAGGATGAAGTGAATGATCAAGAAGGACAACTATTTTCATTTAATAGGGTTTACTGTTTTTTCTCCTTTGTAGTTGTTGGAGTGGGGGTGCAAAGATTGGGCAAAAGCTTCATTTAGAATTCCTGGAAGGATACTGAAAAGGGAAGATTTGTGAGTCACCCATTAATTGGAATGGGGAGGAGGGAAGAGGAAATTGAGCATAGTAAGAGAGGAGCAACAGGGGCGAGTAAAAAAAAGAGCTTTAGGAGTAAAATAAATTAGGGATCTAGCGTGTTTCATACACGCCATTCAGATCCGGAGTGAGAAGTGCTGTTCACCCCTCCCAGTGCTCTGTCACAGGCTCTGTCCACTTAAGGTGGATAACTACAGTTACCCTTCCAACAATGATATGCAAGCTGAAAGAGTGTTATATGAAATCAGAATGGGGACCTGGGAAGAGGGGGAGGAGATCAGAATGGAAACCTGGGGGGGCTAAGGACCGTCCCAAACCCCCAGGTCCTCCATTCTGATCTACTACCCCCACCCCCCCAGATCACCCATTCTGATCTCCCACACCCCAGGTCCCCCATTCTGATCTCCAACCCTCCCAGGTCCCCCATTCTGATCTCCTACCCTAACCCCAGGTCACCTATTCTGATCTCCTATAACACTTGTATATCATTGTGGTAACTGTAACTGTAGTAATCCACCTTAAGTGGACAGAGCCTGTGACAGAGCACTGGGGGGGGGGGGGGTGTACATCACTTCTCACTCCAGACCTGAATGGCATGTATGAAAAATGCTAGATCCTAAATTAGTCTGGGGGTATAATCACGGAGGGTTCCCTGGTGGTCCAGTGGTTAGGATTCGCTGCTTTCACTGCTGTAACCTGTGTTCAATTCCAGTCAGGGGACCAAGAGGTCACACCACCGGGATGCCATCTAGGGTCATTACTTGGATG
Source organism: Discoglossus pictus (assembly GCA_027410445.1). Taxonomy (NCBI): domain Eukaryota; kingdom Metazoa; phylum Chordata; class Amphibia; order Anura; family Alytidae; genus Discoglossus; species Discoglossus pictus. Next base: position 20,025,833 of record CM050163.1, on the reverse strand, counting down.
GGAGACCGCCTTGGAATACCAGGAGCTGTATGCTGTGGCCCATTGGGGAGGGAACTGGCAAACCACTCCAGTAACTCTTCCATGAAAACCAAGTGGATCAGCACGGTGTGTTACGGTCCATGAGGTCACAGAGAGACAAACATGACTAAATGACACAAACAAAAAAATCCCAGAGTTTTATAGAAGAAGTATGAGACACAAGGAGTTGTAGATGATTTTTGTTTGTTTAGCCATCAGTTGTGTCTGACTCTCTGTGACCCTATGGGCAGTAGCATGCCAGGCCTGCCTGTCTGACATCCATCAAGCTCATGGTCATTACTTCAATTACTTCATCTATCCATCTTCGCCTCTGCCTTCTTCTTTGTGTGCCTTCAATCTTTCCCAACATCAGAGTCTTCTCTAGGGACTCCTCTCTTCTCACAATATGGCCACAATGTTTGAGCTTTATTCTCATAATCAAACCTTCCAGTGAACAGTTTGGCTTCATTTCCTGTAGTATTGATTGATTGGATCTTCTTGGAGTTCAAGGGACTCTAAGCAGTTTCACGTCAATTCCATTGCGTCGATTCTCCCGCGCTCAGCCTTCTTTATGATCCAGCTGTCACCTCTGTATTTTACTACTGGGAATACCATAGTCCTAACAATGCAGACCTTTGGTGATAATTTAACATATTTGCTTTTTAATAGATTGTCCAGACTTGCCATAGCTTTCTACCACAGAAGCAAATCTAGATGACCAGTGACTCACAAAGTGTGTTCACCTCTGGGTTACAGTTCCTGAAACAAAAAGTGGGAATTATTTCTAATATTAACAATGTTATTCTTGCTGTCTCATAGTGCAGTCTATACTAATAGTTGTAGAGAACTGCAAAGTCTGACACCATTTGTCTACTGTAGCATATGTGATATATTTTGTATTGTCTATACATTCCGTTCTATGACCAAAACATCTATCTGCTTTGAGGATATTATTGTTTTATTTTTTAGGTTATTACAATACGGATTTTGTTCGCTCTTCATCAACCCTTCTGTCAGAGTCCCTATAAATCATACATATTGTGCCGTCTGCCATTTGGATATTGTTTGTAATAAATAATGGCACATTCTTTTTGTTTATGTGATCGATGGAACATTTGACAAATATGTGCCAGAAATAATTATGTATAAGCCCCAAAGGAGTCTGAGTATGACGGTGCCAGCATTTATTTATATCTGACAGATGTGTGACAGAGAATGAGGCTGTATGTACAGTGATGTTGCAACTGGGTTCATTGGGTTTCTTGTAGTCTACAATTAAGAAAATTCACCTAATTATTGCTGACAATTTAAAGACCACTATATGATAAAAAAATGTATATCTGACTGAGAACATAATTATGCAGGCAAGAGTGACATAAAGCTTTTTTTTTTTTTTTTTTTAAGTTGATGCCTCTGTGGGACTCTGGAGTCTTCCATGATATGTTAATATATTCAAGCAATCAAGTGCTCAAGTGATAATTTGGAAAATTTGATGGGAAAGCTCAGGTACCATGTGGTCCTGAGCATGATTTCACCAGGCAGTTATCAGGCTCAATGTCCAATTGGTACCTTTGATGTTGTTTAGTCTTCAGTCGTGTCTGACTCCCTGTGGCCCTGTGGACTGCAGCATGCCAGGAAATCTGAGAAGAAGCCTGAGCGCTGTAGAATTGACACCTTTGAATTGAGGCATTGGAGAAAATAGCTTAGAGTCCCTTGGACTGCAAGAAAATCCACTCAATCTGTACTACAGATAATGAAGCCAAACTATTCACTGGAAGATTTGATCATAAGGTTAAAGCTTAAATATTTTGGCCATTTAATGAGAAGACAGGATTTCCTAGAGAAGACTCTGATGCTGAGAAAGATTGAAAGCACAAGAAGAAGGGGACGATAAAGGCGGAGATGGATAGATGAGGTAATTGAAGCAATGAGTATGAGCTTCACGGAGCTCAGTGGCAGTGTCTGACAGATGTGCCTGGCCTAGGGGAACAGAGAGTTGGACTCAACTGAAAGGCTAAACAACAAGAACACAATAAACATGCTGTGATCAATATGGCGAGCTGCGGTCCATAGGGTCACGAAAAGTCTGACATGACTAAATGACTAAAGAACAACAACAATACAATATAGAAAAGTCAAGGAAATAGGGAAATCATAATGAAAATGAATATAAAAATACCAAACCCCATTGATTCTGGAAGAACCTTTTTTGTAGTAGAAAAAGTACAAAGTTCATCTAAATTGACCTAAAAAAATTCTTAAAATGTAGCATGATGTCTTCAAAATATGACAGGATTAATAAGATTCCTCTGGAGATTTTAAAGGCTCCTTATATCATCTATACAAAATGTTCAGCTGACGAACTAAGAGAAAGAAGAGTAAAATTTGAGAAGGCAGCTCCCACTCCATCCTCTGCATCTTGTGGAAGTTCAGTACAGAGAAGGAGGACAGATTTCTTGGAAGGTTTTCTGTTGTAGTTCTGTCACCTAATTAAAAATAGAATGTTTCAGCTAGTTGAAGAAATCTATCTATGGCGCATATATGGCTTCTATCCAGTATATGATGTATTACATTTTTCGAGGTTCTGACTAATGTCTCTAACTCTTGCTTTGTAGAATTAATTTTATGAAAGATTACACCCCGGCCAAGGTTTTCTTACCACATGTAAATGTCCCATCCAAACTAGTAGCCAAAGCATTATTTGTGGAAAGTTGGATTATGTATCATTTATTATTGTACAGCGATCTTGTTTAAAACTAAATCGAGGAAATATGAGCAGGAGGATTATGAAGGGATTTACAATGTGTCTCTATTGCCAGGTATAATATTATTCCATTTTTTATTAAACAAATGACAAATACTTTTGCGATTCTATGGTGAGTTATCTACATTATTTTATGAAAATAAAATGTTTATGCGTGTGATGTAGTGTACACATGTGTAAAGAGGTAGTGCGTGCAGAGGGAGGGATCAGTAAGGGGGAGAACCTGATGTGAAGATCCCAGGAAGGGAACGCTAGTCAGCTCCAGAAGTTCCTGCCTTTGGCTACAGGAATCCCCCTCTCAAACTATTCACTGGAAGATTTGATCATAAGGTTAAAGCTTAAATATTTTGGCCATTTAATGAGAAGACAGGATTTCCTAGAGAAGACTCTGATGCTGAGAAAGATTGAAAGCACAAGAAGAAGGGGACGATAAAGGCGGAGATGGATAGATGAGGTAATTGAAGCAATGAGTATGAGCTTCACGGAGCTCAGTGGCAGTGTCTGACAGATGTGCCTGGCCTAGGGGAGCAGAGAGCAGAGAGAGGGAACAGAGAGTTGGACACAACTGAAAGGCTAAACAACAAGAACACAATAAACATGCTGTGATCAATATGGCGAGCTGCGGTCCATAGGGTCACGAAAAGTCTGACATGACTAAATGACTAAAGAACAACAACAATATAATATAGAAGAGTCAAGGAAAAAGGGAAAGTAAGGGGGAGAACCTGATGTGAAGATCCCAGGAAGGGAACGCTAGTCAGCTCCAGAAGTTCCTGCCTTTGGCTACAGGAATCCCCCTCTCAGTTTATTTTCTTAGAAGGAATGGGCCTCTCGGTGCCAGATGGTTAGATCAGGATCAACAGCATAAGCACAGAAGCCCGGGGTCACTGGATCAGCTAACCAGTGTCATCTGCTTCTTCAGTGGGCTTGAAAAGGCCAAGGCGACCAATCCTACCCAGCAGAGTCCAACCCGTATTCAAACATGAAACATGGTGATGATTCTCATGATTGGGCAATTCATTTGGAGGGTTATAATATATTTAGGAGAGACGTTTGTGTGTATGTTACATAGAAGTTTCCTGGGTTTCAAATGTTTCCTAAAAAACAGCCACTGATTAGTAGAAAAATATGTATTATATTGAAAAGTTGAATGTATTTACATATTTTATTTACATATTTATATGCTGGGTACTGCTATCTGGAATTGCACACCTTAGGCTGCATAGCATCCGGGTACAGTTTGTTACCTCCAGAAGAAGTGCTACCAGTCACATGGTTGGTGGGGTCACAGCTTACATTTTCCACAAGGAGGTACGGACAGAGAGATAAAAACATTAGTAGCAGTGATGCAGTGAACCGACAACCTACAGGGTTTGTAATCTAGTGTGAATGTGCTGCACATATTGGCACATGTTAGAAATTACTATATATTTTCATATAAGAGTCTGACATAGCCCAGGCTGCTTTGCAGCACAAACAGCAACCCCAGACTGTGATGCAAATGTTTCCTCCTGATTGGCCAAAACAATTTTTAAGTCTAATGCTAATTTAAACTGGGTTTGGAGAGGGTATTAACCTTGATTTTCAGAAATTACAAGACATTTTGCTAACTTCAAGGTAAGTATTTACATGTTTATTTTGGCATTTTGTCATGCAAAAAAGATCAATAAGCAAGGCCATCACTACCGATTTATAAACAGCCAATAGTAAATGAGACTGTCATCATGACATCAGTAAAACATGGAGGTCAAAAGTCAATCAATTAGCGTTTAGAAGTCCGATATGCGATCAGACTCGCAATCTGGCAATGTACAAAATAATAAAAATGAATGAAGAAAAATGAATGAAGAAAATGTTCTAGTCCATGTGGGTGGCCTGATATGTATTAACTCCTTGATTGCTGAGATTGATATATCACAGAAATGAAACGTTAAAATAAAAAATTTGATTGCAGATTTGAGAGCTTGAGACTGTTGTGCAATTCATTCTAATGTCTTGCATTGCTTTCCCTATCTTTTAATGTGCAGCATTGATTTTTTTATTTTAATTTACAGTGCTAAGAACAGGTGTTTTACCCCCTTGTCAGTCCTATCTGGTACCCGTAGGATTTTCTTCTATATTTGCCATTTACTGGTGTGATAACATTTGCGGGCTTGAGGAATTGTAGCAATTGAATAGCGATTTGCGATTTTAGCAATTGTAAAATTTGTGGGCATGAAAGATAAAAGGCTTAGATAGGTCGGAGCTAGAATTTTGACAACCACACAGATTTTCAGCCTTCAGCCTGCAGATCGTTTGTGGGTAGCTAAAAGACACCAATTGAATAGCAAATTACTTTACGGGCTACGTTACGGTCTCCAGTAACAAACAATTGCCCAATTTAATAGTCTGATTAAACAAGATTGTAAGTAGGAGTCAACATGGATTTATGGGGGATAGGTCATGTCAAACATACCTAATTCCTTTCTATCAGTGGATGTAGTCGTTTTGGATTTTGCAAAGGCTTTTGATACAGTGCCACATGGGAGACTATTGTGCAAACTAAGGGATAAAGGAATTGCAGTAAATATATGCAAATTGGTTGAGAGCTGGCTAAAAGAGAGGAAGCAAATAGTTGTGGTACATGGAACATACTCAGATTGGACTAATGTGGTAAGTGGGGTGCCTCAGGGTTCAGTATTAGATCTTCAAATTTTTTACATATTTATTAATTACATGGAAGTGGGATTGGAGTGTGGTGTCTCCATTTTTGTTGATGACACAAAGTTGTCCATGGTAATTAAATCAGATCATGATGTACTTTCTCTCGAAAGGCATTTGCATAAATTAGGGAAATGTTGATAATGAATACAAATAAAGGTAAAGTTATGCATTTAGGAAGGAACATAGCAATGCAAGTTATAACCTTAATGGAGCAAATCTTGGGGTATTGGATATTGAAAGGGATTTGGGAGTACTTGTGGACAACCGCCTAGGTAACAGCGCTTAATGCCAAGCAGCAGCTGCAAAGGCAAGTAAAATATTAGCATGTATAGGAAAGGTATAGAAGCCAGGAAAGCAAATATAATGCTGCCACTATACAACTAGTATATTTGAAAAGGGACTGGATATATTCTAAATAAAAAGGGCATTCAGGGTTAACCTGGATAAACAGAGAGGGAGTATTGATCCAGAAAGGAATCCAATCGCCAGTATCTTGGCTCAGGAAGGAATTTTATTTGTTTCCCCTTTTGAGACAATTGGGAAAGTTTCACTTAGGTTTTTTTCTGTTTGCTTCCTCTGGATCAATTAATAACCAATCCACATATTGCAGATCAGATGAGATATTAAAAGGTTGAACTTGACGGACTAAAGTTTTTTTATCAATCTTAATTGCTATGTAACTATGTAACTAAGGATGGTCAGATTGTGGAACTCTCTACCTAAGGAGACTGTGACAGTACATTCAATAGATAATTTTAAAAGAAGGTTGGATATATTTTTGATTAAAAATTGCATAAAAGGTTATTCAGTTAACTAGAATAACTTTATATCCAGGTTACCATCCAATTGTCCAATTTCCAAAATGTAAAGCTCCAAGGACATCTAAACTGGTTGTACTTGATAAACTAAATTATTTTTCAACATCAATTTTATGCTACTATGTAGTTGCTAAGATTGCAACACCTTACTATGTCCCCCCAAAAATTACATACAGGGTAAGGACCATCTGCTACACTAGAATAAAGGGGTCTCTTCATTTATTAGAGCTTGAGGGCACTCATTTATTTTTATAGAAGGGTGATCCGATCACGCTTTTTACTTATGCTTTATAAAAACGTGTTTTCTTATAGTCTGTATATAGACTTGATTTAAGTTAAGACATTTATAAATGTGGTTTCTTATGTGTAAAGAACAATATGTCATATCCTGTATCTCTTTGGGCTTCATTTATCATTGTGTCATAACCATGTCACGAACTGATGAGTTGGGGAGAAATGTTTCGCACTTGAGGGAAGAAATTTACCACTTGGTGTCTCTACCATAAATCTTGTTCGTATAGATTAAAAATTAGAAATGTATTCCATAAACATATTTTTTTAAATCAGTAATATAAATACATTTAAATGTAATCAACAATAATGAAAACAACAAATTAAATACACCATGCATAAATGATTTGTTTACTGTATCTTCTCAGTATTACACTTAACTTTTTGATATCATATTATTACTAGCGACTTGCCCGTCAAAAATGCTGGCAAGAAAATTGTAAAGCTGGCAATGCTGTTTGCATCTTCAGCGCACACCACAAGCCTCTCCCCCTGTCTACATCCTCCCTTGTGTCTTCTTTCCCCCTCCTCTCCCTCCCTTGTGTCTCCTTTCCACCCTCCCTCCCCTGTATCTGTTCCCCTCTCCCTCCCATGTGTCTGGCTTCCATCTCCTGCCCCTGTGTCTGCCCCCCTCTCCCTCCCCTGTGCCAGTTCCCCCCTCTCCCCCCCTGTGTCCGTTCTCCCCTTTCTTTCTCTCTGTTTCTGTTCCCCCTCTCTCTCCCCTGTGTCTGTTACCCCCTCTCCCTCTTCTGTGTCTCTTCCCCCCTCTCCTGTGTCTCTTCCCCATCCCCCTGTGTCTCTTCCCCCCTCTCCTGTGTCTCTTCCCCCTCTCCCTCCCCTGTGTCTGTTCCCTCCTCTCCCTCCCCTGTGTCTTTTTCCCCCCTCTCGCTCCCCTGTGTCTTTCCCCCCTTTACTCCCTCTGTGTCTGTTTGCCCTGCTCTCCCTCTCCTGTGTCTCTTCCTCCCTCTCCTGTGTCTCTTCCCCCTCCCCTGTATCTCTTCCACCCCTCCCCTTTGTCTCTTCCCCCTCTCCCCTGTGTCTCCCCCCCTCCACTGTGTCTCTTCCCCCTCCTCTGTGTCTCTTCCCCCTGTGTCTGTTTCCCTCCCCCTTTTCATCCTCCTCCTCCTCCCTTTTCCCCCCTATACTCCCTCTGTGTCTGTTTGCCCTACTCTCCCTCTTCTGTGTCTCTTCCCCTCTCTCCTATGTCTCTTCCCCCATCCCCTGTGCCTCTTCCCCCCTTTCCTGTGTCTCTTGCTACCTCTCCCACCCCTGTGTCTGTTCCCCCTCTCCCTCCCCTGTGTCTGTTCCCTCCTCTCCATCCCCTGTGTCTTTTCCCCCCTTTACTCCCTCTGTGTCTGTTTGCCCTGATCTCCCTCTCATGTGTCTCTTCCCCCCTCTTCTGTGTCTCTACCCCCTCCCCTGTGTCTCTTCCTCCCTCCCCTTTGTCTCTTCATCCCCTCTCCTGTGTCTCTTCCCCCTCTCCTGTGTCTCTTCTCCCCTCTCCTGTGTCTCTTCCCCCCTCTCCTGTGTCTCTTCCACCCTCTCCTGTGTCTCTCCCCCCTCTCTCCTGTGTCTCTTCCCACCCCTGTGTCTCCTCCTCACCTCCCCTTTGTCTCTTCATCCCCTCTCCTGTGTCTCTTCTCCCCTCTCCTGTGTCTCTTCCCCCCCTCTCCTGTGTCTCTTCCCCCCTCTCCTGTGTCTCTTCCACCCTCTCCTGTGTCTCTCCCCCCTCCCCTGTGTCTCCCCCCCATCCCCTGTGTCTCCCCCCTCCCCTGTGTCTTTTCCCCCTCCTCTGTGTCTCTTCCCCCTGTGTCTGTTTCCCTCCCCCTTTTCATCCTCCTCCCTCATTCTCCTCTCTCCCCTCATCCTCCTCCTCCCTCCCTCCCCCCCTCGTCCTCCTCCTTCCTCCCTCCCCTCCTCCTCCCTTCCTCCCCTCATCCTCCATCCTCCTCATTCCTCCCCTTCTCCTCCCTTTCCACCTCTCCAATTAAATCCCCTCTCCCCTCTTATCTTCATCAACTGCTCCTGCTGCTGTCCACCGGCTGTGTCGCGACCCGGCATATGCTAATGACGTGACGAGCTGATCTCGGATCCCTTCAAGGGTAAGTTGTACGTGGCTGGGCGGTCCGGGGTCGTGGAACCATTTTTTTCCTCGCTTAGACGTTTTTCGAGTGCCAAAACGGGGGGGTTAAATTGCATGTAACCTCACTTCCAGATGTCCTGGCTGTCCCCCAGTGCTGTCTCTGAGTGTTTTTTTCTCTTTATTGCTTTTTTTAGTGTGTTTTTAGTGTTTTTGTGTTTGCGCGGTTTGGGGGGTTAGTGCAGTGTTTTGCAAGACACAGGGGAGGGAGAGGATGAGGGGAAGGAGAGGACTAAGTGCTGCGAGTTTAGAGGTGTGTGGGGTTGTGCTCATTGCAGCTAGCCCACAGGGATCACAATTCCCCCAGCACCTGCTTGCAACACCCCCAGTACACTGTGTCTCCTACACCCTTATCCTCCTCTTTCCCCCCTTATCATCCTCCTCCTCCCTTTCCTCCTCTCCAATTAGGGAGGTAATTGGAAAGGGGAAAAGGGAGAAGGAGGATGATAAGGGGGGAAAGAGGAAGATAAGGGTGAAGGAGACACAGTGGGCCTTGCGATGAGCGCCTATGGGGCTCATTGAAGCTCAGGAGGGAGGAGGGGGATGAGGGGAAGGAGGGAGGAGGATGGGAAGGAGGGAGGAGGATAAGGGGTGGAAGGAGTAGGATAAAGAGGGAGGAGGAGGATGAGGGGAAGAAGGGAGGAGGATGGGAAGGAGGATAAGGGGAGAAGAAGACACCGGCGACGGAGAAGGGGAGATAATCACAGGGGAAGGGAGAGGGGGGAAAGAAACACATGGGAGGACATGGGAGCAGAGGGGGAAAAAGGGGTGAAAAGAGAAACAGGGAAGGGAGGGGGGAAAGATACACTGGGGAGAGGGGGAATGAAAGCCAGGGGAGGGGAAAGAGACACAGGGGAGGGAGAGGAAGGAAAGAGACACAGGGGAGGGGGAAGAGACACAGGGGAGGGAGAGGGGGAAACAGACACAGGGGAGGGTGGAAGAGACACAAGGAGGAAGAGGGAGGAAAGACGCGGGAGGGACAAAGGGGGGAGAGACACAGGGGAGGGAAGAACAGACACATGGGAGGGAGAAGGGGAGACACAGGTGGGTGAGAGGGGGGAAGAGATACAGGAGATGGAGGGGGGGGAAAGAGACATAGGGCAGGGGGGAAGAGACATAGGGCAGGGAGAGGGGGTAAAAACACGGGGCACTGGGAAAGGAGACACAAGGGAGGGAGAGGAGGGGGGAAAGGAGACACCATGGAGGGAAAGGAGGGAAGAAAGGAGACACCATGGAGGAAGAGGAGGGAGGAAAGGACACACAAGGGAGGGAGAGGAGGGGGAAATGAGACACAAGGGAGGAAGTAGACGGGGGAGAGACTCGCAATGAGCTCCAAACAGCATTGCCAGGCTTAACATTTTACTCCCGTCATTTTTGACTGGCAAGTAGCTAGTAGATATATATTCTACAGTTTATATATTCAATATACATTATATACATATACATATATACATAGAACAATGGCTGATGGATAGAGAGTCATAGTTGATGGAATACAGTTGGAGGAAGGGAAGGTTATCAGAGAGGTGCCATAGTTCTGAATTCTTGGGTCTGTTTTGTTCATTGTATTTATTAGTGATATTACTAGTGGGCTTCAACGGAAAGTTTCCTTTTGCTGCAGATGACACAAATATACTGTATGTAACTAGGTAGACATTACAGGATGCGTATGTCAAATGTATAATTATTTAATAAAACTAGAGTAATGGACATATATATGTGGCATCTAAAATGCAACACTGAGGAATTAGCAGTAGAAAAACAGAGGTATTAATGCCACTCTACAGACCCCTAGTTAGACCTCACTTTAATACTGAATCCCTTTCTGGAGACTGAATCTAAAAAAGAATTCATGTCCTGAATATACATAACTTAGAGGGCAGAAGAGAGAGGGGCATTTGAGAGAAACTTTCTAATACTTTGAAGATATTAATAACGTTCATAAGGATGCAAAAAGAAGAGGTCATTTGAAGATGGAAAGTGAAAATTTAGGGGTAATGTGAGAAAGTACTACTTTACAAGAGGCGTTGTAGATAAGTGGAAAAGCCTTATAGTTGAGGAGGTACAGTCACATGTCTGGGATAAGCACAAATCTATTCGGAGGCGCTCATCTCAAGGCCCCCCCAGCCTTGCATCACCCCCAGTGACCCCTCCTTCCCCTCATCCTCCCTTTCCCCCTCTCTTCCCTCATTCTCCTCCTCCCTTCCTCCCCTCATTCTCCTCCTCCCTGCCTCCGCTCATCTTCCTCCTCCCTGCATCCGCTCATCCTACTCCTCCCACCCCTCATCCTCCATCTCCTCCCTTTCCCCCTCTCTAATTAACTCCCCTCTCCCTCTCCCCTCACTTACCTTCATCAGCTGCTGCTCTCCATTACGTCTTCTGTGTCGGGACCTGGCATATGATAATGACGTGATGTCACAAGAGCGTCTCATCATTAGCGTATGCTGGGTCCCGACACAGCCAGAAGACGTGATTGGAGATCAGCAGGAGCCTGCCTCCCCTCATCCTCCTCCCTGCTTCCCCTCATCCTCCTCCTCCCTGCCTCCCCTCATCCTCCTCCTCCCCCCTCCCCTCATCCTCCTCCTCCCTGCTTCCCCTCATCCTCCTCCTCCCTTCATCCTCCTCCTCCCTGCCTCCCCTCATCCTCCTCCTCCCTGCTTACCTTCATCCCCTACTCCCTGCCTCCCCTCATCCTCCTCCTCCCTGTTTTCCCTCCTCCTCCTCCTCCCTGCCTCCCCTCATTCTCTTCCTCCCTCCCTCCGCTCATCCTCCTCCTCCATGCTTCCCCTCCTCCTCCCTCCCCTCATCCTCCTCCTCCCTTTCCCCTCTCCAAATAACTACCCTCACTTATCTTTATCAGCTGCTGCTCTCCATCGCGTCTTCTGTTTTGGGACCCGGCATATACTAATGACGTGACGTCACATGCTCATCATGTCATTAGCATATGTCGGGTCCCGACATAGCCGGAAGACGCAATGGAGAGGAGCAGGAGCAGCTGATGAAGGTAAGTGTGGGGACGGGGTAATTGGAGAGGGGGAAAGGGAGGAGGAGGGAGGAGGAAGGAGGAGGATGAATGGGGGAAGAGACTGAGGGGGGGGGGAAGAGACACTGGGGGGAAAGAGACACTGGGGGAATAGACACTGGGGGGGGGGGGAGAGACACAGGGGAGGTAGAGGCGGGGACAGACACACAGGGAAGGGGAGAGACACAGAGAAGGGAGAGCGGGAAGAGACACTGGGGAGGGGGGAAGAGACAGAGGGCAGGGGAGAGAGACACCGGGGAGGGGGGGCAGACACACAGAGTTAGGAGAGGGGGCAGACACACAGAAGAGGGAGAGGGGGAAGAGACACAGGGTCAGGAGAGGGGGGGACAGACACACAGGGGAGGGAGAGGGGGGAAGAGACACAGGGGAGGGGGGAATTGACAGAGGGGAGGGGGGAGACACAGAGGAGGGGGTGAGACACAGGGAAGGGGGGAAGAGACACAGGGAGGGGAGAGGGGGAAGAGACACAGGGTTGGGAGGGGGGGGGCAGACACAAAGGAGGCACAAGGGTGGGAGAGGAGGGGGAAAGGAGACACAAGTGAAGGGAGAGGAGGGGGGAAAAGAGACACAGGGGAGGGAGAGGAGGGGGAAAGGAGACACAAGGGAGGGAGAGGAGGGGTAGAGGAGACACAAGGGAGGAAGTAGACTTGGGAGAGAATCACGGTGAGCTCACATTGGATGGCGAACAGCAATTTTATTACTGTCATTTTTGACAGGCAAGTCGCTAGTCTAATATATAATATAACGAAAGAAACACTAGATACTTTCTGGAGACCCAACTGTTCAGGATTCCCTAGAAAAGACTACAACAGATTAAAGACTTCCAAAAAGGGGATGGCAGAGGAAGAGATGACTAAATAAAATAAGATGCTGTAATCACTAAACTTAATGACCAATCTCAAAAACCTGTGATAGACATCCCCTCTACGGGACAAAAATTATCCGTATTCTTATTGATGCATAATTGAAGTTTTTTCATGCAACCTCTTTGTGATCATGTATCTATACCACAAAAGCATGATAACAACCTAAGCAATTAAACATTTTGATGGACATATCTGCATTTGGTCTCGGTAGTTTGTTTTATCTCAAAATAATGTTTTACTAGCAAAACAAAAAAAAATATTTTGCTAGCTGCCAATCAAGTGTGATAGAAATCTACATCCAAACACACATTGGCAGATTCCTTCAGATACACTTTAGATAACATGTTTTGGTTTGTGTCCCTCGAAGGTCAGACTATGAGTGATGTCATGTTTCAGGCAGCCTAGAAATATTTTTTATTTTACATGATTTAATACTGTTCCTCTAATTTTGTATGGGAATTGAGAAGATGTGAAAAAGCCATTCCTTAATATGACATATCCACTCAAAAAACACTCAGTGTTAAACAATAAATAAACAAATAAACAAAATAAATAAATAAAAGGAGTTACTTTTCTTGGCATGTAAAGTATAGAAATACGGTCTTGGGTTGATCTCTCTCAGTGGTAGTTGAGGCCATGAGAGAGAGGATGAGAGAGAGAGAGAGAAGTAGAGTGTGACAGAGCGAGAGAGAGAAGTAGACTATGAAGGAGAGTGTGAAGGCAAAAGATTGAAGGAGGGAGGGAGAGAGACGTAGAGTGTGAAGGAGAGAGAGAGACAGAGAGAGATTGAGAGAAACAGGGGGAAGGAGAGAGAGAAATAAGGAAAGAGAGAGGGGGAGCAAAAGAGAGGGAGAGATAGTGGGGAGGGAGAGGGGGGAGAGAGGGAGGGAGAGAAAGAGAGGGAGGGGGAGAGAGAGGGGGGAGACATTGAGAGAGAGGAAAGAGAGAGAGAGAAAGACAGAGGGGATAGAGAGAGAGAGAGAAAAAGTGGGAGGGAGCAGAGGAGGGAGAGAGAGGAGTATGAAGGAGAGAGTGAAGGAGAGAGAGAGTAAAGTAGAAAGAGAAGGAGAGATAGTGTGAATGCGAGAGAAGAGAGAAAGAGAGGGGAAGAAAGAAATAGGGAGAGAGGGGGAGAGAGAGGGAAAGAGTGAGGTGGAGAGAAAGAGTGAGGGGGAGAGAAAGTTGTAAAGAAAGAGGAGGGAGACTGAGGCAGAGAAAAAGAGGAAGAGAGAGAGGGGGAGAGAGAGAGAACAAGGAAGGAAGAGAGAGGGGAGATAGGCAGAGATAGGAAGTGGAAGAGAGAGAGGAGAGAGAGAGAGAGAGAGAAAGAGAGAGATGACAGAGGGAGGGAGAGAGATGGAGAGAGAGGGAGAAAAAGGGTAGGAGAGAGGATGGAGAGAGCGGGGTACAGTTGGAGAGAAATAGAGAGAGAAAGACAGAGGGCAAGAGAGAAAGAAGGAGAGAGAGAGTGTGAAGGAGAGAGAGAACGAGGGAGAGAGAGTTTGATGGAGGGAGAGAGAGAAAAGGAGAGAGGAGGGAGAGAGAAGAGAGAGAAGGAGACAGACATAAGTAAGTATTAGAGTGAAGGATAGAGGCAGAAGGAGGGAGAGAGATAATTAATAAGAGAGGGTGAGAGAGGAGAGAAAGAAAGAGAGAGAAGGAAGATAGAGAAAGAGAAAAGAGGAGATTGGGAGAAGGGAGAGAGAGTAAGAGGAAAAAGGGGGGGGAAGTGAGAGAAGGGGAGAGAAAGGCGGTAGCTTTGTAATGTTATTAATGTGTTACGCGTCTCGCAAGCATTTTCCATCATTTGTAATAGTGTATTTTGTAGTTCGTTTGTTGCTGTGGGACAGTGCTACACGTTTGGTAGTGTTTTGTGCCTCATTTGTAGCCTCATTTTCATTTTTTTCATTTTTTTTCTTGCTTAGACGATTTTTGAGTGGCAAAAGTCGTGAAAATCGCCTTAAATTCGCGTTCCACCTCACTCCCAGACGCCTGGCTGTTCCCCTGTGCTGTGGGTGATGTTTTTGTTGTGTTTTTATTTTTTTTGTGTGTTTTTGTGTATTTTGGATTTTTGCGGTTCAGCCGTTAACCTCGTATTTTTGCTATCTCGTATTTTTCCAAGTCCTCCTAATTTTTTTTCCTTAGTCCCGCGTTTGTCAAGTGCTTGCAGGCTAAGGCGATCCCGCGTTTACTAAGTGTTTGGTGCTAAATCCCGCGTGTTTCATTGCCTTCACTGCTCGGCCCGATTTGCGATGCGAGCAGGCAATGAGCGCCTTTGGCACTCATTGCCTTTGTGCTGCGAGTTTTATTGCCTTAACAGCTTGCCTAGCTATGCGAGGCTTGCCTGCCTAAGTCCTATGCGTTAACGGCTCACCTTGCTTCGTGAGGCTTGCAGCGATGAGCACCTTCGGCGCTCATCGTTTCGCGAGGCTTGCAAGCGATAAGTGACTGCTTATCGCCTAACTGGTACGCACCAAGCAAAGTGTGACAACGTCTCGCAGTTTGACATTTTATCTGATATATATGTCTCTACCCCCCATCCTCGGTGTCTCTTTCCCCCCTCTCCCTCCCCTGTGTCTCTTCCCTACCCCTCACCCTCCTCTGTCTTTTCCCTGTCCCTCCCAAATGACATAATTCCTATTTGTGTGTAATCTTTTTGTTATAGTTCCAAATTTAATTAAATAATTAAACAAACTATCTGGTTTCAAAAATAATATTAAAAAATCCGAATTATTTGTGGTAAACATAAACAAGAATATTAAAAAATGTCTAAAATTCCATATAAATGGTTAGAACACATAAAATATCTGGTAGAACAAATAACATCCAATTATAGTGGTTTATTTCTAACCAATTATCCATTCAAGCAGAATAATATTACAAACAAAAACTCAAAAACTGGTCAAGATATTGTATGTCATAAATAGGTAGACGTAAGTTAATACAGTTGACAATATTACATTTATTCAGATAATTTTCAGAACAGATGCCAAATTACACATAAAACATTTAAAAGTGTATTTGTTTGTTGTTTGAAAAGTTTAGTTCAGCTTCTTCTTGGCATCTATGGAAAGTGAAGACTGGAGAGAGTGGGAAAAGCAACACCTTCAAATACTGCATGTACAATAGATGGAAAAGGAGGATAAGAACCTATATATACAAAATGATTATTTATAATACATCTTTTAGACAGTATAAGAAACAAATTTACACTTAAAAGCAAACTGTAAAACATATTTTAAAAGACAGTAACAAGCAAGTATATATATATATATATATATATATATATATAATAAATAGTACATTTGTGTTCACGTTTGAATGTCTAAAACAAATAAAAAAATCTGTTTCCAGCTCAGAATTCCAAGAAATACATAGCCGTATTAAATTGGAGCTATGTTTCAAAACGTAGCCCGTATTGTAGAAAGTAGGACTTTTCTATTCTTTGAGCGGAGCATGCACGGGAACCCCCATTTGTGGCGGGGAACTCCTCAAGGAAGGAGCTGCATTAATTTTTTTAATTGGTTTAGAATGTCGGGATATTTTTTGGAAGGGCCCTGCCTGCGACGACTGGATGAAGACCGTGGCGTTGCTGGAGGGGCATTTTGGACAGGTAAGTGAAATATTTATAATTTATTATATTACATGTTGCATGTGTTTTTGTATTAACTATAATGTTTCTTTTTTTGTAGGTGTGAACAGACCTGTGAACATTTATGGAGGGCCCAGTCTGGGACGAAGAACTGAAGATCAGCATTGCTGGAGGGGCATTTTTACAAGTTATGTGCTCTAATTTACCCTTTTCTAGTTTTAGTAAGGATGGTTGTTTTTTAGTTGTGATATAGGGTTGTTTTCTTGGTGTAATGTAGGTTTTTTTATTTTATGTAATCTGCATTTTTATGTTTCTGTAATATAGTTTTTTGTTTTCTGTACTGTAGGTATTTTTATTATCTGTAATGTAGTTTGTTATTTTATGTAATGTAGTTTATTTTAACTGTAATGTAGATTTTATTATTTTGTGTAATTATGTGTTTTTTTTATTTTATGTAATGTTTTTTTATTTTATGTAATTAGTTTTTTTATTTTTTTTGTAATTAGGTGTTTGTTTTTTGTAATTAGTGGGGTGTTAGGGATTGTATTATGAGGTTAGGTAGGTAGTGTAGGGGTTAATAGGGTAGCGTAAGAGTTGGGTAGGTTAGTGTAGGGGTTTATAGGATAGGGGTTTACTGGGTACATTTGTGGTTAAATAGGCTCAGTTAGGGTCAAATAGGACTAGATAGGGATAACGGGGTCCAGATAGGGTCAAGTGGTTAGTGATAAGGTTAATTAGGTATGGTGAGGGTTAAATAGGGTTAATTAGTTAGAGAGGGGTTAATTGGTTAGTGGGCCTAATTAGTTAGAGGGCTGTTAATTGGTTAGAGGGGGGTTAATTAGTTAGAGGGGGGTTAATAGAATGGTATAGAGTGGATAGGGGTTAATAATGTAGTGTACAGGTTAATACTGTCAGATAGTTTTTTTTTAGGGTAGGATAGGGGTTAATAATGTAAGGTAGGGGTTTATTGGGTACAGTTAGGGATGTATAGGTATAGTTAGGGTTAATGAGGTATAGTTGGGGTTAATGGGGTATGGTTAGGGTTAATAGTGTAGTGTAGTGCTTAGTCTTTGTGACCTGAGGGTCCTGGAGGACCCTCATGGCACTTACTGTATAGTGTTACTATAGGGGTTAATAGTGTTCTGTAGGGGTCCTTTAAGGACCTGCGGCAGGAAAATTTAATTTTTACTACTCTAGATTTACTATGCACTATTTATCACTATTTATCAGGTGGGAAAGTACTGTGACAAGATACCAGTCACCTCCGGGTTTGTGCCCATGTTTCAGGCACTGTGATAGAAGATACAATAGAAGGCTGTATGTACTTTTCCAAGTTTAACTGAAAACTCATTTAGGGATACAAAAATAACAGACTAAACAAATCAATGAAAATAATAGGCCTGGCTTCCTCTGAAGCACTATCTTAACTAATAAATAATTTCCTCACTAACCAGCTCTCATCCAGCCAAACCTGAAGGAGTAAAACAAACAGTCTAATCGTTTGTTAACAATCACTGACCTGTATATTCTTCAGATTTCCAGGCTTATAAGCTGCAGACTGCTCTCTCACTGTTGACGTCTTTCTCCAGGTCAGACAAACTACAAACAATCAGTCCATAAGCAGCCCCTTCCTTACTCCAGGAGCAGCCTAAAATCAGGGCCGCCCAGGTGCAATTAGTTAACTCAGCAGGAAAGTTAACTCCTTTAGTCCTCCTATGGAAAAGAGCCTTACAGAGCACATAAATGTCTTGAATGACGCTGTCACAGTGTCTAGTAAACCCCCCAATGACCGAAGGTGTATCACAAGATTCAAAACTGCATATATAACTAGTGTAGTTAGTTGACAAGGTGGATCTATACTCATTAGATTATAATAATTATTTCATGTGTGTGAAAAGATCACTGTGCTATAGGCTAATTCCTTCCAGTTAACGTCCAATAAAATCTTAAAAAAACAAATTATTTTGTTTTGCATTGATTTGTTTGTGCTACGACCCACGTAGATCTCTTCCGGCATAAAAAATATAATTGGGGAGAAACATAATTTGTAATGACTATCACTTGTCTGCACGTATAGTCAGAAAATGTGGTGGTAATTCTATATTTTTTACACTACTTCACCTACATCCCTAAATATAGCAAATGTAGTGATATTAAATGTGGATTCCCTGAGACTAAAATTTCCTAATCTTGTCAAAAAAGATATGACAAGCATAATATTCATGTCACAGAAATATCACGAGCCAAGAAATGAAATTTCAGAAATAGAGTATTTTAATTCTCCCAGCTGATGTACTTTCCTGGATATATTATGATCAACTGTGCAATGAATTTATGTATTTAGGTAAAATCTTTGAGGGTATATACAGTATATATATATATATATATATATATATATATATATATATATATATATATATATATATATATAAGAGAGAGAGAATTAATAATGAGACGCACAACCACTAAAGAGAGTGGGTTGATACTGAAATCCGCTTAGCTCTGTGCAAATATCATTATAACAAGATAATATAACTGCTTACCAATAGCCTCTCTGCTCTCATCTATAGCCACACATTGTCATGTCCAATCACATTGAACATTATATTTGATATTGTTTTTGTAAACAATACTTTTACATATCTAACTGTTATATCTATTGTGACCAGTCTCCTTTGGGTTGTGCGCATGTTTCTGGCACTTTGATCAAAGACACAATACAAGACACTTTAGATAGGTTTTCAAGTTTTACTAAAAATTTAGCCTCTGATACAAAAATAACAAAAAAACAAAAACAAATCAAAGAAAATAATATCCCTTGATTCAACTGAAACACTACCTTAACCAATAAACAGATACCTCACTAGCAGCTCCCTTTCAAGCTAAACCTGGGTGGAGAAAAACAAACAGTCCAATAGTTGGTTAAGAATCACTGGCTTGTATATTCTTCAGATTTCAAGATCTCCACTCTTCTCAAAGTGGTCATATAAATAAATGTAATTAGGAATAATTACGTAAAAAGCTAGACAGTAATAGAACACAGTAGAACAATAATTCCTGTATGGTTATCCATTATACTATCTATCTATCTATCTATCTATCCATACACAATACACTTGCAGCCCCATTAAATACCAAGCCCGTAGCAGCAACGGCACACGCACATAGTGTGCGGGCTTGAAATTCTGCTATGTTGCAGTAGCGGGATAGTTGAATGTAATAGCTTATTACATTCAACTATCCCGCGACCAACGGGCTGGAGACGCAAACCAGTAAACAATTGTTGTGCTGCCAATGGCAAAAGAGATCGTCATCATTAAGTCACTGAAAAATAGAGGTTAGATTTCAAAGCGTTACGAGTTTCAATTACGCGTTTCGATCTGACCTGCATTCCAGAAATAATGCAATATTAATAAATCAGTAAATCTGATATTCTATTACATGTGAGTTCCATTATATGTATTAACACATTGATTGCCGGAATCGATATAACACAGAAATTAAACAGGAAAAAAAAGTATTGCATATTGCAGATTTGCGAGCTTGAGCATGTTGTGCTATTAATTTCAATACCTAACATAATTTTCCCTTTAAGTACAGTATTGTGTTGACATTTGCATTTACAGTGCTACCGATAGGACTTTAACCCCCTTGCCGGTCCTCTTTAGTACCAGTAGGCTTTTTGGCTCCATTTGCGGGTTACGGGTTTGAATGCCAGGGGATAGCAATTTAATAGAGATTTTCAAATGTGACAGTTAAGGGCTTGACAGATCAAGGGATTTATGGCAATGGAGTTCAGATTTCGACACATGTAACCCATAACCCGCAGGTAGCTTGTGGGTAGCTTTAAGAGGCCAATTTAATAGCCATAAGTCTTGTGGGCTACGGTTTTACACGTTTGGGGAATTTAATAGACTTTCTCTATATCTTCTGCCATTTTGCTAGATTCCTTTTGCACATTCAATCACTACTTTTCTTCTCATTTCTCACTTGTTAGAATTTAAGGGCTCTCTCCAGGTGTATAATTTAGCAGCTTTCAAGCTGTTATTGACCTCTGACTAATGAGAATGGAAAGCCCACAATGTCAGACGGATTGCTACTCCAGAGAAAAGTCTCTTAAGGATGGATACCGCGCAGTAATGACTGCCTTTTACTTTCCTGAATGACATTTAATTTGGCATTTAACTATTCAATAGCTTCAGGTAGAACTATGGACTCTGAAAGAGGCTGAATACTAGGCAAATGTCTTCTGTGAAGGTCTGCTATACATAACTTGATACGTTTAAAAATACATTGCCTTGAATTCACCCCACTGTACTGATATATTATTTATATATACAACACGCTATATAACACACTCATATTTACCACTAATATTTCTACTGAGTTTCTTTTGGCATTTAATCATAAAAAATCAAACTAAAAAAGGGTAATAATCATATAGTAATGTTTTTTTAAAATACTTACCTTTGGTTGTTCCATCACACAAGGCGGAGGGACCCCACCCAATCTATCGGCTCAGCGGGACGGCAACGTATAGAAAAACACAGAGCCTGGCACAATCCAAGTCAGAAGTCAGCGACCATAAGGTGAGGTCCCCATGTTTATACCAAAGCAGAAACAGGAAGTTATGGTGGTGATTATTGTGCATTTTCTGTTAAATTAGTTTCAGGGGCCATTACAGGGTGTGATAGTTGAACAAGGCACTTTTCTTGATACAAACTCATGATATTGCATGATAGTATAAATATTTCTCTTAAATATTTCACTAGAATATATATATTTTTGAAAAGTTTAATATAACCGAAAAGTAATTTCACTAATAGCACTATCAGCCTCATTAAATTCAGGCCCATAATGCTGAAAGTAGAACTTACGGCTATTAAATTAGCCACGTAAAGCAGGTCACCACCAACTTGCGGGTTACGACGCAGGACAGCCGAAAAATGCCTACTGGACGTGAACGTGGAACTTCGCAGCCCGCAAATCCTTTGATCTGTCAAGTCCGTAACCGCTACAAATCCAATGCGCTTAAATTGCAATGAAGTCACCTGTGAGATAGCCCGCAACACACAAATGGAGCCTAAAGCCCAATGTGTGCTGGAGAGGGCTCGCAAGGGGGGTACGGTCTAATACGTAGCACTTCAAATGCAAATATAAAATTACCGTATTTTTCGCCGTATAAGACGCACTTTTTCTTCCCCAAAACTGGGGGGGGGGGAAAGTTGGTGCGTCTTATACAGGGAATATACCTTTTAAAACTGCCTCTCTGTCCTCTTGATCTTTTCCCACTCCTGATTGGCGCTTTCTACAGCACCAGCAGCATGCATCGCGTCGGCCGGTGCATCCTAGTGACGTCACACACGCGACGCTGCAGTACACGAGGAGTGCTGGTAGGAAGCGCTGGGGTGAGATCAAGATGGGCTGAGATCAGAAGAAAGGTGAGGATCAGGAGGGTCAGGGAGGGTCAAGGGCTCCCAAATGCTGCAGTATGTGTATGTATGTGTATGTGTGTATGTATGTGTATGTGTGTATGTATGTGTATGTGTGTATATGTATGTGTATGTGTATGTATGTATGTGTATGTATATGTATGTGTGTATGTATGTATGTCTGTGTATGTATGTATGTGTGTATATATATATATATATATATATATATATATATATATATATATATATATTTGTGTGTAATGTAGGTGTGTATCTGTGTGTGAAGTGTATTTGTGTTTGATTCAGATTTTTTTTTCTTGTTTTCCTCCTCTAAAAACTAGGTGCGTCTTATCTGCAGGTGCGTCTTATAGGGCGAAAAATGCGGTAATACTGTACTTTTATTAATAGGAAAAGTGATGTTAGGTCTTAGAATTAATAGCACAATATTCTAAAGCCCGCAAATCGGCCCCGAAAAATACTTTATTTAATGTTTATTGTTTTTGTTATATCAATTCCAGCAATCAATGTGTTAATACATACACTGTAATTCGCATGTAATAGAATATCATATTTACAGCTTTATTAATATTGCATTATTGTGGAATATAGGTCCGATCGCAACTTGTATTAAAGCCCGTAGGACTTTGAAATCTAACCTCCCCTTTTTCAGTGACGTAACGCTAACAATATATTTTTCCATTGGCTCCGTCTAAATCCGTAACTACAGTCTACACTAGTTGAACGCCTGCAAGGCCGCTAATCCAGCGTTCTACGAATGAACTACGATTTGCGTCTCAAGCCCGTAGCTCACAGCCCATTCTAATTTAATAGCAACATAACTCGCCCAAATTTCAAGCATGCAGCCATTATGGGCTTCGCGTTGGGGTTACTGGCTTGGAATTTAATAGGGTTGTATTTAAACCAAATGTCACAGTATTTAATAGCCCGGCAGTTCCCATATGGTATCCGGATTTAC
Organism: Discoglossus pictus; assembly: GCA_027410445.1. Classification (NCBI taxonomy): domain Eukaryota; kingdom Metazoa; phylum Chordata; class Amphibia; order Anura; family Alytidae; genus Discoglossus; species Discoglossus pictus. The sequence continues at coordinate 20,003,190 of CM050163.1, read as the reverse complement.
TTCAATGACCTCAAATATAGCCCTAGAGTCCTTAAAATGACCTCCCAGTGCTTTAAATTAAACCTACAATGCCTTAAATTAAGGAATTGATTGGCTGCAGATGAATAGATAATTAGGATAATTTATCCGAACAATTCAATATAATTTTCAAATTTTAGAGATATATATTGGATTGTGTTTTATTGAAGAGGGACATCCAACTTCAGAGACAAATTATGGGTATGGGGCTTAAATAAAATAAAACTGAAAAAATCCTCCTCCCAATGATTTTAATAACTTAAATAGATTTCTTCATAGTCATGGACTGTCCAATAAACTACTCTTGGAGTGCAGAATCCACTATTTGTGCAGTGAAAATATTTATTTACAATAATAAAGGAGCAAAAGTAATTTCCAATCAAAATTATCAACCTCATTACCTCCGAGGTAATAGTTTGGCATGAATTTTGCTTCCTTATTGGTGCTTAACTTAAATCCTAAACAACATCTGATAAGAAAAACCACTTGAGTACTAAAAACTGTCTTTATTATATGACATATTAAAATGTCACCTCTATAAATAAGGAGAGTGAACTTCAAATATGCTTTTTCCAAGATTTCAAAAGAATCCTAAAGCTCTCAAAAAAATATATTTATATTTTCTTAATATGCAGAAGTTTCTCAAATAGTGAGAAACAGAGAATGCTGATACTTGGAATGCAAACAGAGTCACGCAAACAGATACAAACAATATTACTGGGTGATGTACACCCAAAAGGCCATAACCCGCAAGATTTTTCTCAAAAGTTTGCACACTTGAAGCAATTTTAAAATGTTGGCATTTATCTTGAAAATATGACTGGTCATGCAATTTTTATTTTATTTTATTGAAGGATAGTGATCATATGAAGCTATTTATTATTTGCCTCCTTTCTAAATCATAATGATAACAGAAATCACCCAAATGGCCCTGATCAAAAGTTTACATACCCTTTAATATTTGGCCTTGTTACAGACACACAAGGTGACACACACAGGTTAAAAAGTCAATTAAAGGTTAATTTCCCACACCTATCGCTTTTTAAATTGCAATTAGTGTCTGTGTATAATAAGTCAATGAGTTTGTTAGCTCTCACGTGGATGCACTGCGCAGGCTAGCTACTGATCCATGGGAAGCCAAAAAAGAAGAGTCAAAAGATCTGTGTAACAAGGTAATAGAACTCAATAAAGATGGGAAAGGATATAAAAAGATATCCAAAGCCTTAAAAAAGCCAGTCAGTACTGTTCTGAAGTGGAAAATTCAGGGATCTCTTGATACCAAGCCAAGGTCAGGTAGGCCAAGAAAAATTTCAGCCACAACTGCCAGAAGAATTGTTTGTAATACAAAGAAAATCCCACAGGTGACCTCAGGATAAACACAGGCTGCTCTGCAAAAAGACAGTGTGGTTGTCTCAAGGAGCACAATATGACGATACTTGAACAAAATTGAGCTGCACGGTCGAGATGCCAGAAATAAACCTTAACTGCGCCAATGCCACAAAAAAGCTTGGTTACAATATGCCCGACAACACCTTTACATTCCTCACAGCTTCTGGCACACTGTAATTTGGAGTGATAAGACCAAAATAGAGCTTTACAGTCACAACCACAAGCGCTATATTTGGAGAGGGGTAAACAAGGCCGATAGTGAAAAGAATACCATCCCCACTGTGAAGCATGGTGGTGGCTCACTGATGTTTTGGGGGGGTGTGAATTCTAAAGGCACAGGGAATCGTGTGAAAATTGATGGCAAGATGAATGCAGCATGTTATCAGAAATATGACAATTAACATTCTTCTGCACGAAGGCTACACATGGGACTCTCTTGCACTCTCCAGTATAACAATGACCCTAAGCATAAGGCCAAGATGACCTTCCAGTGGTTACAGCAGAAAAAGGTGAAGGTTGTGGAGTGGCCAGCACAGTCTCCTGACCTTAATATCATCGAGCCACTCTGGGGAGATCTCAAACGTGTGGTTCATGCAAGACAGCCAAAGACTTTGCATGACCTGGAGGCATTTTGCCAAGATAAATGGGCAGCTATACCACCATCAAGAATTAGGGGCCTCATAGACACCTATTACAAAACACTGCACGCTGTCATTGATGCTAAAGGGGGCAATACACACTATTGTGAACTAAGGGTATTTAAACTTTTGATCAGGGTCATTTGGATGATTTCTGTTACCATTATGATTTACAAAGGAGCCAAACAACTATGTGATAATAAGTTGCTTCATATGATCACTATCCTACAACAAAATTTTTTTTTTTTGCATGATCAGTCATATTTTCAAAATAAATGTCATCCCTAGACAGACTTATAGGTTGTCCCCATATGCCCTGATTAGGGAACCTCACAAGTGTTTTTGCTTAATAAGGGGTGTAACGGATCTACTGGCACCCCGACCGGGTACCTCCGTTGATGGATGCGTCCTAGCTTGCGTCGAGGCCTACAAGCACCGCACCGGACACCAAAACCACCAGACTCCAAGGATAGTACATCAGGAACAAGCGTTCAGTGGTTACAGCTCAAGGGAGTATGCAGAAGCATAGCAATCCCCAGTATGATAGCGATCCCCTCAAATAACGAGACAAGGCTACGTTTTGAAGGGTCAAGAGGAACTAACTTTTAATGACAGGAAATCTCCTTTTATGCAATGGTGCCCTCTGAAGGGCTACACCCACATAATTATCACAACAGCCAATTATATACATGGTTCAACCCCCACGTCTCCTCCCCTCAGATAACAGGTAACACAATTAAAACAGACACAATTTTAACCACATTCTGGATGTACCCCAAATACAGGGGGTACACCTTTAAGTCCAGCACCATTCAATATCTCTCACCCAGGGGAACAACATATACAAAAATGGCATGAATCAGACCAGGGGTTCAAAAGTTAGTAAAAGTATGTTTTTACACATAACACACAGACATTGCACATATCCCCCATACAATACACATATAGGACAATAGGTGAGTCACACCTCCCTGGCAACTTGGATACAATCAGACATTAATTAGATCATTCTTATCAGAGAATGAAAACACTTTGGAAAATGCAAGGATCCTTTACAACTTTCTTATCTCTTGAATCTCTGTAACAGGATTATCTATTAGCCTAGGTCTGCAAAAGTCTGGCTAATATTCTGAGCCAATATATTCTGTAGAACATAAAACAACATATCTACAGTACAGCAATGTGATCATATTTTAACCAAGAATTAAATAATCATAAAACAGGGTAAAACAGTGATGGGTTCCGTTACACACCTCCCCCGTGACCATAAGCCGGCATACACGGTCTGATCCCAACGGATCGGCCTGGGGATGTCCGGACAAAAGTATTTGTTGGTCAATTCTCTAGTTTGACAACCCATCAGCATTACTGGAATTCACATTGACTCACATTTCCCATATCCCCAGATAGCTGGGATCTGAGCGCACAAAACTACCGAATAGCGCTCAGATCCTCTTCACACAGTTCAATTGCCATGTAGCTAAAGTCTTTCCCATAGTCTTTCATTATATGAATGGGCTTCATGGCACAGTTATCTGGGGTATCATGGTTCATACAGGGCAAGTACCGAATGACCCCCCTGTATGTAAAGCGCCAGAATGAGTGACATACACTCTGGTATGGCCGAACACTGGTTCCAAAGGGCAATATGTCCCAGGGCCATAGTTGCAGGGCAGGAGGCTGGCAAACAGTCCTCTCCAAGACAAAGTGGCGAAGGGCACTTCGTCACACATCTCCCCTTTGGGGGGAAGTCTAACCAGGCACCTGACCTTCTGCCGGTCCGTGCCTCCGTTAGAGGATCCACCAACCCACAATAAACCAGTGCTAGAGCAGCCCCCCCACAACAACAAAGTGCAAGAGCAGCCCACCCACAACAAGCCGTTACTGCAACTGGATATTTCGCTGTGGTGATGGGGCAACACGCTGAGGGGACTTGAGGGGCAGAGGCCAGCAGCACTCTCCCTTGATGCCAGCTCTTCTGCTGGGGTATTTGGGACATATTCCAGCTCAGTAGCTAGGGAAACGTGGGGGTCAGTGGGGGTTAACATTTCCTCTGTTAACCCTGGGGCCACATTAGAAGTTAGCTGGGGAAGGGAATTTGTACTTACCCCCTCCTCCGGTTGTCCCAGTGAGGGTAGTTGGGGATCTGGACAGGCTGTGGGCACAGAGACCACGGTCCCATCTGCGCCGTCTGGGAGATTGGTGTCTCCCCTTGTCAGGGTAAACTGTCGCTGGGAAGGAAGGATGACACCTTCTGCCCCCTGTGGTTCACACTGCCGCTGGGGGGGAAGGACGACACCTTCTGTCCCCTGGGGTTCACACTGCCGCTGGGGGGGAAGGACGACACCTTCTGCCCCCTGGGGTTCACACTGCCGCTGGGGGGGAAGGACGACACCTTCTGCCCCCTGGGGTTCACACTGCCGCTGGGGGGAAAGGACGACACCTTCTGCCTCCTGGGGTTCACACTGCCGCTGGGGGGGAAGGACGACACCTTCTGCCCCCTGGGGTTCACACTGCCGCTGGGGGGGAAGGACGACACCTTCAGCCCCCTGGGGTTCACACTGCCGCTGGGGGGGAAGGACGACACCTTCTGCCCCCTGTGGTTCACACTGCCGCTGGGGGGGAAGGACGACACCTTCTGCCCCCTGTGGTTCACACTGCCGCTGGATGGGGAGGACGACACCTTCTGCCCCCTGGGGTTCACACTGCCGCTGGGTGGGGAGGACGACACCTTCTGGCCCCTGGGGGTCACACTGCCGCTGGTGGGGAAGGACGACACCTTATGCCCTCTGTAGGGCCGGTAGAGAGACCTGAGTCCCATCTCTACCTGCCATCTGGAGGTCATCCCAGGACCAGTCAATGAAGTCTGTTTCTGCTTGTCGAGTAGGTTGGGGCTGCACAAGGCTGAGCAGGTGTTGGTAGTCCTGCTCCAGCTCCCACTCTCTCGTTACCAGGTGGGTCATGTCTTTGCTCACCTCACCTTCGTTATCCCAGACATACATGCCCATCCGGTAGTCGTAGATGTCCCAAAACCTAGACCCCTCCGTGCTGCCAAGATCAATGTCGTCCTCCAAGGCATCCCATAATAATCCCGGGCCATCATAATCATCCCCCTCCGGTAAGTCGTGTTCAGAAGTCCAGGGGGTAAGTCGAACGGTATGCCACCAGAGGGCCTGGTATGCGTTGTCTAGCCAGAGCTCTCGCCATACCATTGTCTCTAGTCTTGTCACCCACTCATCCAGGGGCTGCTCTCCCAATAGATACATCCGCATCGCCACACGCTTCTGTAGCCGCTGCTCATCACTGGGGAGACTCTCACCTCGCCGCCATTGGACATCTTCCAGGGCATCATACCAGAGTTCCTTTCTGTCTGCATCCCTGTAGTCCGCGGCCGCCTCCACCTTTAAGTCCCGCACCATTCAATATCTCTCACCCAGGGGAACAACATATACAAAAATGGCATGAATCAGACCAGGGGTTCAAAAGTTAGTAAAAGTATGTTTTTACACATAACACACAGACATTGCACATATCCCCCATAAAATACACATATAGGACAATAGGTGAGTCACACCTCCCTGGCAACTTGGATACAATCAGACATTAATTAGATCATTCTTATCAGAGAATGAAAACACTTTGGAAAATGCAAGGATCCTTTACAACTTTCTTATCTCTTGAATCTCTGTAACAGGATTATCTATTAGCCTAGGTCTGCAAAAGTCTGGCTAATATTCTGAGCCAATATATTCTGTAGAACATAAAACAACATATCTACAGTACAGCAATGTGATCATATTTTAACCAAGAATTAAATAATCATAAAACAGGGTAAAACAGTGATGGGTTCCGTTACAAGGGGAATCAAAAGAGGGAGTATATAGCCTGAAATAAAATAGCCTAACGGCCGTTTCACCACTAATTTGGCTTTGTCAAAGGCATTATAGCCATTGCACAAGAATACTAAGGGCCTCATTCAATTGCGATTTGGCCTATATAAGCACATAGCATATTTGTTTACAGAAGTTTTTAGTTAGTGAAGACCTTGCTTTTGGATATAAGTTCACTAACTAAAAACTTCTGTAAAAATAAAATGCTATGTGCTTATATAGAGTCCTATTCAATTGGCCAAATCGCAATTGACTGAGGCCATATGTAAGCAACAGCAAAAATATAGGTGCTCAATCAGAGAACTAAAAGAGGCTGCGATCAGCGTGGGTTATCATGTCTATAGAACTAACCTATTATGGTTATTTAGTTAGTTAGTTCTTTGATTGAGCATCTCTATTTTTTCTGTTGCTTAATAGTAACTAATAATATAATAATTATTTTATATCAACAATGGAATTTCCCAAACAAAATTCTTGCAAAAAATGTAATGTACTATGTATATAATGTATCATTGCTTTCAACTATTTGAAGGGTAGTGAGTTATGTATCAATATAGTATATTGCGAATAATGAGGTGATGAACAGTTCCATTTTGGCCAGAGCATGGTGGGATTTGATAGATCCTGCACAGTGATCATATGTCTTGTCAACAATAGAATTAGGAGAGACACCTATGTACTTATATAAGACTTAAGTACAGTCTCAGTTATGCCATAAGGCCGCATCATCCTATAGGCTCTGACTGAGAATGCAGAGGGGCAGAAATAAATATAAAGATGCATACAAAACCATAGAAAAATTAATTTGATTAAGAACCAAGTAAGGCCACTCTAGTCTGTTCACACTATCTACCTAAACGCTTGGCGTAATTAAGGATCAGTTTGGGCTTATGCTTACTCCAGACATATTTAAATTCCTTAACTATGTTTAAATCTAAAATCTCCACTGATCTACCAACCTTTCTGTAAAGTACCTCTATATCTTGAAATTGGGTATGGGGCTGTATTGTAGGATAAAATGTAATGGATATGGAGGTTATTAAAACTACTATACATCATCAAATATGGAGGCTAGAAAATAATATAGGAAACCTATATATATATTTTAATTGATCAAGTTCTGACTTGGATATTGTCATAATTACTCATTTAGTCTTTATATCCCTCCCTCAAGAAACTGTATACATAGTGAGGTCTAGGTTGTGACTGTCACACAGGATTTGTGCGTACAGTTACCACATCTTCACTTTTTACATTTGCTGTTTATATCTGTTTTCTGTAAACTAAATAAAAATGAACATTCGAAAAGGAAACATTGGAAACTCATAATTTCCCATATCAAAGGTAGATACACTGTGCTATCTCGTTGCATGACTACTAAAAGGTACAAAAGAAAAGTATAACTAAAATAGGAAATACAGAACGTGCTTATCCTACTGCGCAACTGGCTCTAATAGGTGTCACCACATGGTAATTTTTTCAGCGGATACCGGGGAGGATAGTAGGAGTCTTAAACCCCTAAAAAACAATACTGGCAATTTCAGTTGCCTGTTAAAGCTGGTGTATGGTACTAGACAACTCTGGAAATGTATGTTTTCAGAGGAAAGATGGATGGAACTGGACAGGGATTTCCATAAATAGTGAAAGAATCGGAAGTAGATAATGAATGTGCAGATTTAGAAAAGCTTAATAACAATATCAACACATATAATTTAGTCTATTTATTTCATTGTATACATAAAAATATCACTAGAGGAGTTTTTTATAATTCCTCACTTGTTCCAAACGCAATTTTGAAAATTTGCTGTTTTAAATTTATCCCTGGAGGATATGTGTGTATCTGGTGATCGCCAGTTGACTTGCATTCCAGGGCGGTTCTTCACTCCCACATGGTGACCCAACCATCTGTGTTCATGTTGACCTGTCCCCTGATGTCCCTATGGTCAAGCTTCTTTCCTGACTGCTCCAGGAAAGTATTTGCATAAGAACTGAGAAATATAATTTCCCCACATTATTTAAATTCCCCAAGAGAAGGATGTTACTAACTAACTTCTCCTTAAGTCTGGTTGTGATTTTGATTTATGTTTAGGCTGCCAGTTTTCTTCTGTTCATTATGGATATTCTCCAGTCACAGGAACCATTACAGAAATGTTATTTACATCTCAAATGTAAATGAGTGGTACAAGGCACACTGGAATATTTTGTTTTGGAGCCAAACCAACGCTCATTTACATGCAAAATGAAAACTGAATGTTTGAAGCCGGGCAGAAGTCATAAAATTTGTTTAAATTTCTGGAAAGCAGGGCTTGAATATGTTGATGAAGATGTCTACTTCTTGGCCTGTGAGGTGATATAGGGGTGGTGTCAAATTCAATAAGATCAAACAAATCCTCCTCACTTCTCCCTCATCCCTCTTCCCCGACCCCTCGTCTTCTGCAGATGGAGAACACCCTTTATGACCCTATCTATCAGCAACTAATGAAACATCCAGAAGATAGTGTCTTCTACACATAATCAGTCTAAAGAATTCTGCTTGTGGCAAGAAGCAAGAACTCCCTGGGCTCACTGTAGGACATTGTGGAATAAAACACAAGATAACATGGTTTACAGATCAATTTAGCTTTTAAGATAGTAGGAAGAATCATTCCCTTTCAGAGGAAATGTATATACAACCATGAAGAGGCTTAAGCTACTATTAGTTGAAGTGGTAGGTACATGGTTTCCAGAGGAGGACTTGTTGCTATGAAGGTCGAGCCATTGTTTTTTTGCTGAGGGTATGTAATTTGAAGGTTGTATAGCATCAGTCCAATGACTCCTCTTCATATCTGTCTTCCCCAGGAGTGTCAGGGTTAGTTTTGTTTTTTTTCCCATTTTTTTTATACTGGCAGTATTTTAAATATTTTTTTCTGTACTGTGACTTTATATTCCATTAATTTTTTTGTAACTCTAATTGTCAGGTTGATTGAGTATTCATGTTATTCTTATGTTAATCAATTATATTGTAATACTGATACAAGTTTGAATATTTTGTACGTTTATTTATCCATGTTAGTTCTTTTGGAAGTTTGTAGTTTGGGAGTGTCCCTCTATGTCAGGACCATCATCAATGGGAAAGCTTGGAAGATCATGGATCTGATACGAGTGTGTAGAAAGTGTGCACACCTGCTAAGAGACTATGAACACACTGTGTATACCAGGAAAAAACATGATATGCTTCTGGGACCTAGGCCTTTTCTCATTTCTGTTTTTCAGCTTCACAGAGGTCTGGGTCCACTGGTTAGCCAGAGGTAGGGGCGTCGGCTCCATTGGAGCAGGAAGACACTGAGCAAGCCCCCGCCCAGCAAAATCTGGTGCAGGGGGAGGAGGGACCAGCACAAGCCCCATGCCCTGGTGTGGAGGAGGGGAGGAGGACTTCACCTGGGCATTGGGGGCACTGGCTAGACTGTATGCCACCCCTTGGGCCTTCGACCCCACTGCTCCCCTCCTCCTGCAGCTTCAGCCATCACCAGGGCACACATATTGGAGGGATGGCAGGGGGTATGCCCCCACCTTCTCTTCCCCCCTGCAGTTCGTTGGCTGGGCTGCCACCACCTGATTCACCACCACCAGATTGAGCCATGCACCGGCCAAGCAACAGCCCTTCCCCCGGGCCTCCACCAATTCCGCCATCTCCTTAACAATCGCCAATGGGCTCTGCAGCCAGACCTCCATCCCCACCACTACCAAGTCAGGCTGCTCAGGAGGAAATGCTGCCCGTGTCGGGGCAGATCCTGCACTGTAGGGTATCCAGATCAGTATCTCCTCCAATCACTGGGAGCTTATGAACAGCCTGGCCAGGTGCAATAGAGAGGAGAGGAGGCACCATCTCATGACTTGTACATTGCCGGGCTGCTCAGGATGGGCACGGTCCAGCAGGTTACAAAGGATGTAGTTAGCTGCGCTCTGTTCCCCAGCCCCGCCTCATGCACCGGCGGCATCTCCCATTCACCAGCACCCCGACCAATCCTCTCTACCCCCATACCTCCACTACCAGAACCGCCACTGCTTGTGCCGCACCTGTGAGACGAAAGCCGCCCATGGGGGATTGGGGCCCTGATACTAGGCGGAGGAGGATGTAGGGGCTGTGCATATTATTTTGCCTTCTCAACAGCAGTGACAATCTATTGGTCCCAATGTTAACCTAATCTAGCCTGGCTACAGAGTCTTAGATCATGGCCTATGTGGTGGTGATGGTGATGTTTTGTACGCAGATGGCTACCTCCCATCACATGGTCTATGATCCCCTTCTCTGTGGACACGTAGGGTCCTGTTGAACATGTCACAAATTGATGGTCACTGAGGAATGCTATTGAGAAGAGATGCTGCAGTCCCTAGATTTTTTTGAGGCCTAATTTTGCAGGTGTTAGGTTTTGGTTTTGTATTGTTTTTCCTTAGGTACAATTCAGGTCCATGATGGCATTTACTGCATCTGCAAGCATTGTGAAGGAAATGTATGAGGTATAAGGTTTTCACAGTGCCTCTCAGGTAGAAATTCCTTCAATAACAGCGATCATATAGCCAGATATCTAAGACATGATTGTTGTTAGCTTAAATGTAGACTAATACCGTTATGGCGGTGGACTTGCAGAGTCTCACAATGTCATGTTAATGACAGCCAAAATTAATATATGCACTAGTGAAGCAGGTGACCTTGACCTCAATATCAGTCTGAGAACAGATCCTTGGGTCTGGTGTAAGTAACAGTGAATCTGGCTGCTGACCTTTGTGTCCTCTCCATATTAATAGGTATTTTCCCCTATTGCTAATATCATGAGTATCCTTTAACATGTGCTAACAGCTGTATAGCTGATGGATGTGATATCAATGTTGATGAACAATATCATATGTAGAAGGTGATAGTACACTTTGACCGCTGACGCTGGTCACAGCTAAGTATTTATGGTAAAATGACACATCATTATTAATGGTCATTGCCAGTGAGTTATCCTGAGAACTAGCTATTGGTTAGTAATGCTTGGTATAGGTGAGTTAGTATATTGTTACAGTTACAGTATTTAGCACTGTACTGTACATGCATGTTTTTTTTTTTTTATCCGTGTTTGCCTTTTTCTTTTTGACCACTTCTTTTCAGATTTTTGGTTTGTCACCACACTGTATGTGTGAAGCTGGATTGGATTACACAGTCCAGATGTTGAATCATCTGTTTCATTGAGCAGATCTAGACAAGTTGTAAGTGCTATGCACATTAATGGTTTCTTCAATTAAATTTAGTGATTTCTGATGATTCTTATTTTTATAAAACTCCAGTTGCAGTGGTGTAGTGACCACATGTGACTCTGGTAGGTGCTATGCGTCATGCTTATTCTAGACTATGACATAACCCCCTTTAGGTATTCCCCACACCACACCCATGATATTCATGCAGTCTTGTCTATTTCTGTATGAAATAAAGCTTTGTTATACCGTTCTAACCGTGTCAGTGTGTTTTCAATGGTGTGGGTTTTGGGACATCCACATACATCACACTTGTGTCACATTCCTATATATTAGTAAACTAATGAGCCCTAGTCACTATGCAATAGGTTAATACATATGATAACAATAATAATAGTAATAATATCATAAGATATCATCTAATAATATATATCATATATAATAATAAAGGGTTAATACACATGCAAAGTCCAATTGGTAATACTGTGGAGTATCAACATCCCCCTGAGGGCCTAATAGTGACAGGTAATAGTGTGTAATGATCGATAGCAAAACACATAATTGGATGTCATCAGATGATAATGGGTATACATCTTGGCACATGGCCACCAGCAATGGCCAGGATGGGCATAGCAGAGATTATCTCTGATGAAGGTGAGTTGGCTGTTGCTCCACGTTTCTCTGCACAGCCTCCATGTGTAGGTGAAGGGGCTTGTGTACTTCAATTAAGCTATGAGCTATACCATGTAGGGTCACTCTAGGTGGGCAGATATGTCAGACAAATCACAGTCCATTGGAGAAGGAACTAGCAACCCACTTCAGTATCTTTGGCATGCACACCTTGTGGAACAGCACAGGTAGGGACCTAGCTAAATGTGCTGCAGTGCATAGGGTCACAGAGAGTCAGACACGACTGAAAGATGGAACAACAAATATTAAAATGTTCCCCTTGTGCTTGATATATGTGATGTTGCGGTGTAATATGGCCACTATTTATTTTCCCAATGTAGATGTGATGAGTGAGATGTATATACAATTATATTTATATTTCAGGGTCCACGTTAGAGTGAGAGAGAGTTAATATGGCAGGCAGTTTCATGTTTTTGTGTTGCATATGCATGAACATTCCAACATATGATGCAATAAAAAATGTTTTTATTTGTGGATTGTTGTGCAATGAATTGTAATGCCTTTCATTGCTTTCCCCATATTTTACAGTCCACTGGTGTGTTTATATTGTCTTTTATAGTGTTAAGAACTTGTCTGTAAACTCTTTGTGGGTCCTATTTGGAGACCTTAATATTTTTGGCTTCATTTGACGGTTACTGGTTTGAACGCCAGTGCGTCTTTGGGGATTCGTAGCAATTTAATAGATATTTGCTATAGTAACATTTAAGGGCTTGACAGATCAAATGCTTAGCTGGGACTCCAGATTTTCACGGCCCATAGGGTTTTTCCACCTGTAACCCGCAGATCATTTGCAGGTAGCTGAAAGAGGCCAATTTAATAGGTGTAACTCTTGCGGGCTCCTTTATGGGCTACAATTTCTAAAATTGGAGCAATATAGGGGCTCCTGGAATTCCTTTAACTTCCTTGCGACTGGAATACTTCTCGGCCTGCATTCGATTTCCTGACACTTTCAGACTATGATACATTCAAATAAAGCTTCCTGCTTACTGAGATTTAAAAAAAAAAAAAAAGGTATCAGTATATTTGCATTTTGTTGGAGGAATTATAGTACAAAATATTTTTTTTTAGCCAATTAGGGTTTGTGATAATTTGACTTAATTTACATCTCATTAAAATGTGTGTAAATAGTTTTTGATTTTTTGAAATGGAAGATTTTCTTGTTAAGATGAAGGTTATCTTATTTTGAAGATTTCATGTTTACATTGCTTCCAACATTGCTTCCTACTTTTTTATTGCTTTCTTATTGAGGTGAGGCTTTTTGTCCAATGAGAATAGAGGTGTCGGTTCTGTTCACTTAAGGGGGATCATAGTTTCTGCTCAGAGCACAGTAAAAGATAGATAGATAGATGACATGATATGTCAGCCTAAACAAATATATGTCACTTTGTAATCATAATGCAACAAGATAATCTAGGCACCAAATCTACACTGGGCTTTCTGGCATAGTTTCCCATAACATACATACCAACTGTCCAATATATGCTCTTTCTAGATATGCCTACACAACATCTGAATCTCTGAGTGCAATCTTACTACTTTTACTTGTGAAGTGTAAATGCACATATATTTCACTTGGCTTTCCTTATTAACTGCAGTAAAAGTTGCTATGTAGGACATCAGCAATAAGATATACAGCAAAGTGAGTCTGTGGATTTGTAAGAAGGATACTACATACTGCTCCATAGACCCCAATGCACCATGAAATATGCGGCCTATTGACTACAGCTGCTACATACTCTGCTCATTACTAATGCAGAAAACTGGAGAAGCCCATATAAACACAAAAATATATGGGCGAAAAAGGGGGTTAGTGGGTTTGAAAATTTGATTGGTTAGAAATGTAACCAACCAGATATGATGCAGAAGTAATTCAAATACTCAATTCCGCTTGACTGACACATATTTCAGTCAATCTGATTTTGCAAAAATAGTATACAAGGTGTGCTCAAAAAAACATTAGTTGTTGTAAGAGCTCCTCAAGGGATGCTCAATTAGGTGTAGTTTTCTTTTTTAGAGCAGGAGGGTTATTTGTTGGAGGCCCATTTCCACTGACCAAAGACAGAAGAGAACTGATTCTTCAATCAACATGTAAGTGCCTGCTTATCCTGGGCTAACGATTAAGGATAAAAGAAAGGCATCAAAAGGATAGGTACATTTATTTTTTCCACATTGCAGGCTTTATTTTCTTTTTATTTTCTGTAGTATTTTTTTCAATTTATTTAGTGTTTGGAGTTATGGGGATCAGGTTGTTTGGAGAACACCAATATAAACACCTGTGGTGGTAGGAAGGATGCAATGAGGGTCCTATAGCACAGCCGGAGCTACCGCCGGTGCAGCCGATGCTATGGACCAAGGCCCTTTATCTCCTGGGAGCCCCAGTCTCAGCCTCCGATTGCTCCCAGGCCATATCCTGGCAGCCCCTCGACCTCCTCCCCCATCCTGAGGGTGTCCTGCCTGTTGCCTGTCTTCCACAGTGCAAACAGGACCCCCTAGGGAGGATCCAGGATCCGAGGAAGGCTCCGCTGCAGTCGTGGGAAAGTGGAGCTTGCAAGAAACAGGTAAGTGATAGATATTAGAGACGGGAGAAATGGGAGAATGAGAGAAGAGGGGAGTGAGAGACAGGATAAAGGGGGAGAATGAGAGAGGAGGTGAGTGAGAGACAGGAGAAAGGGGGAGAATGAGAGAGGAGGGGAGTGAGAGAAAGGAGAAAGGGGGAGAAGGAGAGAGAAGGAGGGGAAGAGGCAGGTAGGGGGAGAGAAGGAAAGAGGGGGAGAGAAGAAAAGAGGGGGGGTGACAGAGAAGGAGAGGGTAGGGGGAGAGAGAAAAAGGGGGAGAGGAGGATAGTGGGGAGATAAGGAAAGAGGTGAGAGAGAAATAGAGGGGAGGGGAGAATGAGAGAGAAGGAGAGGGGAGGTGGAGAGAGAAAGAGGGAGACAGGAGGATAGGGGAGAGAATGAAAGAGGGGGAGAGAAGGAAAGAGAATGAGAGAGAAGGAAAAAGGTGCAGAATGACAGAGAAGGAGATGAGAGGGGAGAATGAGAGAATGAGAGAGGAGGGGGGAGAGAAGGAAAGAGGGGGAGAGAATGAGAGGGGAGGGGGAGAATGAGAGAGAAGGAGATGGGGAGAGAAGGAAAGAGGGGGAGAGTAGGAGAGGGGAGGGAAAGAATGAGAGAAGGAGAGAGTGAAGAGAGAAGGAGAGGGGGAAGGGAAGGAAAGAGGTGAAGAGAGGAGGGGAAGAATGAGAGAGAAGGGGAGGGGGAGAATGAGAGAGAAGGAGAGGGGGAGAGAAGGAAAGAGTGGAAGAGAGGAGGGGAAGAATGAGAGAGAAGGGGAGGGGCATTGAGCTTATTGTTAATTAGGTCAGTGGTCACCATTTGTCAGTGTCTGGTAGGTGGGCTCGGGTTATCCTGTGCTTCCTTAGCAGTTTTGGTATCATTGTATCAGTATTTTTTTTCTGTATAAAAATGTTCTGTTCGTAGGTAACACATTTGCTAATGTTGTTAACGTGTTATTTATTTCTCAAACACAAGCTTGTTCTTGAATTTCAGTGCTCATGTAATTATTTTCTCATATCTACACCACAGAAAAAACATTAAAATCATAACTTTTAGTGTGTGACACTAAACTGAAACCTTCTTAAATCCATATCAGTTTTCTGTGGTCTTGAGCAGCCCACTGTAGGCTAGCAGATCATGCAAAAAGGAAGTGAGTGGGCGGAGTTTGTAACCCCACAGCCAAACAGACTGTCAGCTTCTTGTAAGCATATTTTAAAGATTTTGCTTATTAATTTGCCTAGAAAAGTAATACCCAAATAATGTCTTTAATGACTTTAAGGATGATAGCTCTCATTTCTCATAACTCTCTCTCTATATATATATATAAAGCGAGGCGAGCCATTAAACCGTAGCACTAAGCCAATGCAAGCCTCACAAAGCTAGCGATCCGTTAAAATATGAGCCTCGGGACTTCGAAAACGAAAATTTACGAGACATGGGACATAGAAAAAAAAGATATGAGACGCAAAAATTTACGAGATTAGCGGCCGAACAAAAAAAAACGACACCAACGCAAATTTAACTCGATTTCGACGATTTTCGCCACATGAAAATTGCATAATCGAGTAAAAAAATGAAGGCGCTCATTGCGAGGCATGCAATGAGCACCAAAGGCGCTAAGTGCAAGCCTCGCAATGAGCGCTGAAGGTCATCCCAGTACAAAACGGTTTCAATTATGTCTCAAACAGCATTACCATGGCTTCAAATTGTATTGCCCCGTCATTTTTGACGGGCAAGTCGCTAGTTTATTTACTAGTTACAAAAAGTAAATGGTATCCCCATAAAAGATAAAGTGAATTTACTTTTTTTCTAATTTCTAAAACCATGTCACATAAAAATCTGAACTTATAAGCACAACAAAATAAACATATTTTTTTTTATTATTTTTACAAAATTACAATGTCAGATTACAATACTCAGATTATAGCAAATGTGTTTAAAATATGTCATGGTAAACCAGTAGGACTCACACTAAACTGTCTCATATGTGAGTAATTATGACACTTCCAACATACTGAGAATATTTTGGTGTTTAAGAACAAATCTGGTCTGTATCAAGTTCCACATGTTATTTTTGTAATTAGATTGGATGTATGTCAGAAGCAAGGAACATGCTGTTTAATGTATTATATACAAGATAAAATAGACATATATCTACAGTGTATTTGACAGGAATTAGAAATGTATTATCCAGTCTAAATATTCTGCATTATGTTATTAGTTTGAGCATCGATCCTACAATCATGATACAGCAGGCATATGCTTAAAGGAAGCCATGTTTAAAATGGTATTGGATTACAAGAGTGAAGACTTTGCATGTCCCTGCTCAGGCTCCCAGAATGCAGTGGAATCACTGTATTTCTTGGAATTCTGAACAAGAAATAAGTTGCATCTACTATAAATAAAGGTTGGGTAACTCACTTTTATAGAGTTGTATTTATTATTTTAAATTTTAATTCATTATTAGTATTTGAGTTAATCAACATGAACATGTAAACCTTGAGTTGTCTTCTGACTCTCAGTTCCCTTGGCCTCTGAAACAATACTTTCTCCTATCTTATCTAGATAAAAAATCCCTTAGTATTTCATATTTAGGCATGATGTCATCACTGCTACCACTCACTCTCAGTGTACCTCAAGATCCTTTGCTTTTATCAGTCTGCACTGTCTCCCTTGGGAAGCTAATAAGCTCTCTTGATTCCCAGATCAACATCTCCTGAGTTATCTCTAGTCACTCAAGTCACCAACATCTCCTCCTGGATGGGCTCCCGCCACCTTAAAACAAATATGTCAAAGAGTTCTTAATAGACCCACAACCTATCATATCCCCAGTATGAGGCATCACCCTTACACTAGATAACAAATCTACATTCAACGTCCACTTCCTTTGAAACATCTCCAAAATCAAAGCCCTCAACACCACACCCTCATACATATCATATCTAAGTTTAACATATTCCCCTAATTATTATCTTTTATTTGTAACGCGCCAACATATTCCGTAGCGCTATACAGGGGATAAAAACAATGACAAATACAGTATTAACAACCTTTCAAAAAATGGAGGACCCTGTTTTGAGCTTATAGTCTTTGCAGAAAGGGCTTTTTCCCAAAGCATCCTAGAAGACTGGAAACTCGCAACTTACAATCTAAAGGGAATGGAAGGGACTGAAACCAGGGAAAGATTAAAAAGATAAGGAATAACAAGGGTCAGAAAGAAAGTGAAAGTTAGAAAGGGGAAAGAGAGAGAACAGAGGTGAGGGCTCAAGCATTTAATATGTTGTCTGTCCCTAGTGGTGAAATAATATATGCAAGTAGGAAAGTCAGGTGATTCCCATTCCACTATAAATTTATTCTGAAATGAGGTGGGAGGGTGAGGGGCAGGGTGCCCCTAACCGCCCCCACTATGCCAACAACATACTATTTTTCTTCATCCATCTCCTCTTCCCAATCTCAACACATTTATGTTCTGTCCATACTCAAATTCTCTACCCAACTTAGTCAGCCAGACCCCCAATTATTCACAAATTCTGTCTTTGAAAACCATCTAATCAAATAAGCCCAAATAAGCCGGCCAATTTGTTTCCTAACATCAGCTGTTCAAATAAAACAGGAAAACCAATAAACCAACTGGTAAGTTGCGAAATGAGGAACAAGCAATTGGGGGTTCTCTCTGAAACATGGTGGTTTGCTTGTTGGATTTGATTCTGGTTGCTATAAAGTTTTTAATTTGTAAGTTGCAACTTATATATGATTATTGGGATATTTATCAAGTGGGGATATGCTGGTATATATACCAATAAGCAGAGCTAGTTGGAGTTATAAACATATTTTTATGAATCAGGGATAACATTTTACTAATTTTTGCTTCCCATAGAAAATATTTTTATCCCTACTTAATAAAAATACTCTATTTATTTTATCAACTATAATAGTTGTGGTAGTTACGAATTGTCGGTCACGCTATGTAAAAAGTTATGTGACCGACAACTTGCAAATTACCAAAACTCGCAAAAGTTGCGAGGTGCGCATGCGCATTGTGGCAGGTGGACTCGGGTGCGCAAGTGGGCAATCGGGCATGGGGAGAGACACGGGAGGGAGAGGAAGGGGGAGAGACAGGTGGGGGCATGTGCGTGCACGAGCGGACGGCGTGCGCATGCCAGCGGAGAGACAAGGGAGAGAGAGGAAGGGGGCGAGACACAGAGGGGGACAGACACAGAGGGGGGAGAGACACAGGGGGAAGAGACACAGGGTAGGGAGGGGAGGGGGAAGAGACACAGGGGAGGGAAGGGGGAAGAGACACAGTGGAGAGAGGAGAGGGAGGAAGGCTCGCAATGAGCGGTGAAGGCACTCATTGCGGGGCTCGCGATGAGCGTCGAAGGCACTCATCATGAGGCCGGTAAGGTAGAGGGTATGCAATGAGCGACAAAGGCGCTCATCGCGAGGTTCGAAAGGGAGGCTCTTGACCGCTTCCAAGTTACGGGCTTGAAAAAAAAAGCCGCCAAAAGACGTTCATTAATTAGAAAATTAACTTACAACCTCGCACACAGCACAGACTAATTTGATATTTAATTTGCGCTTTTGGGAGGTCTCAGATTGGCTAAGCGAGGGAAAAAATGGTGTCCGCAAAGATGTAATTTTGTTTAAAGCCTGTAACTGGGAAGAGCATTTCGGGCTTGGGGAAATGGATCAATTTCTCCAAGCCCGCAAATGGTTTCACACCCGTAAATGGCAAAAGGAGCATAGGGGAGGGAGAGGGGGGAGAGGGTGGAAAGAGACACAGGGGTGAGACAGGGGGAAGAGACACAGGGGGTATGGGGGAAGAGACACAGGGAGGGGGGAAGAGAAACAGAGGAGGTGGAAGAGACACAGAGGAGGGGGGAGAGACACAGTGGAGGGAGGAGTGGGGGGGAGAGACACAGTGGAGGGAGGATTGGGGGGGAGAGGTTCGCAATGAGCACCTCCTGTGAAGTAGCAGGGGGAGAGGCTCATAATGAGCACTGAAGTTGCTCATTACGAGGCCCTGGATGAGCGCCAAAGGCGGTCATCGCGAGGGCAGTAAAGTAGAGAGGGGGAGAGGCTTGCAATGTGCGCCTCACATCATGTAGATGGGGGAGAGGTGGGGGGGAGAGTAGCTCATTGCAAGGCCAGTAAAGTAGAAAGGGGAAGAGGCTCACAATTTGCATCTCTGTCAGTCGGCTTGCGATGGGTGCCGAAGGCTAGCAGGTTATGGGGGGGGGGGGGGGATTAAGAGCCTCGCAATGTGTGGCAAATACCATTGCCAGGCAAGTCGCTAGTTACATAATATTTAGTTTGTACTCTGGTGGGATTTCCTGTGTTCTTTCAGGTCTTACTTGGATGCTGAATTTAGTTGTAATGGTTCTTATCAAGTCTTTCGTAAGATACTTGTGTTTTCTATATAGAGCATTTCTATTTAGATGTAATCATTCAGTAAATGTAACACACTGGGATTTCTGTAGGGCTCGTAACACTTGTCGCCTTCTTCGGTGTCTGGTACTTTAATCTGCTTAATTCAATAACCAGCCACAAACTGAAGTGACCCTAAAGGTCAAGACGGCTTTCTGTTGGGTGTTCTCTTTAGATCTTCTAACAGTTCTATGTTTTAAAACTGTCAGTCACGATATCTGTAAAGTGAGCAGTGTTCAGTATATAACACTCTATCAACACATTGAGATAAATGCAAAGTTATAATTGTGTTTATTCTTATTACCTATTAATATTATGCCATACAAATAAAGTATAATAATAATAATAATAATAATAATAATAATAATAATAAGAAGAAGAAGTAGAATGCTATCAGATACCTTATACAGGCCTTGGACCTTGATCTATATAAGACAAAATCTCTCTGCAGATCATTTTAATGCCGGTTTCAATGGGGCCGCCATTGTTATTTTATATTTGATTGTTTGTTGTCATGTGGTCGGGGGCATGGATGAACACAGCATTTCCATAACATTTGATATAATGATACACACTTCATGCATTCAAAAATGGAAAGGTTACCAGCATCCTACATACTTTACCTGCTGCCAATGCAGCTAATCAAACACTTTAATGGCGGTTCCCTACACAGCATAATTTCACACAGTACATAATAAATATATTAATAAATTAAAATCTGTATTTAATTTTTTGTTCTAAAACCATTTGGCTGATTTAAAAGACTAGTTCTGAAATAACTTGCACTGCAATAAAAGTTGTCTAGAGAAGTCATAAGTAGGACTTTAAGACTCGAATTCTCTTATTAGAATACCAGTAATGGTGTTGGATTATATAGGTGGTGGTTTGAGACTAATGAATTTATTAAAATACTGATACTGGTAATGGTGTTGGATTCCATACGTGGGACTTTAAAACTATAATGATTTGATTACTATATTGATACTGGTAATGGTTTTGGGTTCCATAGGTGGGACTATGATTCTCTAATTCCCTTATTACTAATTAGATACTGGTAATTGTGTTGGATTCCTTGGGTGCGACTGAGACGCTAATGCCCTAATTCAAATAATGATACTGGTAATGGTATTGGATTCCATAGGTGGGAGTTTGAGACTCTAATGCCCCCTATTAAGATACTGGTAATAGTGTTGGATTCCATAGGTGGGACTTTGAGACTCTAATGATCTTAGTACAATACTGATATTGATAATGTTGTTAGATTTCATGGGTTGGATTTTGAGACTCTGATGCCCTTATTAAGATACCAGTAGTGAAACTGGATTCCATAAGTGGGACTTTGAGACTCTAATACCCTTATTAAGATACTGGTAATGTTGTTGGATTCCATTGGTGGGACTTTGAGACTCTAAAGCTCTTATTACGATATTGATACTGGTAATGGTGTTGGATTCCATCTGTGGGACTTTGAGACTCTAAAGCCCTTACTAAGATACTCACAATGCTGTTGGATTCCATAGGTTGGACCTTGAGACTCTAATGCCCTTATTATGATGCCGGTAATGGTGTTGGATTCCATCGGTGGGACTTTGAGACTCTAAAGCCCTTTTTACGATATTGATACTGGTAATGGTGCTGGATTCCATACGTGGAACTTTGAGACTTTAATGTAACTTATTAGGATACTGGTAATGGTATGGGAAACACATTCTTCAGATGTTGCCTTAATTATCTTGACCACTGTGGTTATATATTAAAATATACTATTTTGAAAAAAGTAAAAATGTTTTTAAACTTAAAAAAAAAAAGAATATAGCATTACCTATAATAGTTTTCATTGTGTGTAAATGTTAATGGCAATGCGCAATGTAAGTAGCGCATGCGCAATGCGAGGCGTGAGCCGTGAATGCGCATTGCACTCGATGAGCTCCGCATGTGCAATGCGGGCCGGGAGCCACGCATGCATGTGGTGCACAGTGAGTGGCGCATAAGCAATGAACAGGGTTAGACGCTCATGCGCATTGGGCTCTGTGAGGGGGGAGTAACGGGGAGAGGGGGGAGAGACAGGGGAGAGGGGGAGAGAGACATGGGGGAGAGAGACAGGGAGAGGGTGAGGAGGGGAGGGAGAGGAGGGGGAATAGACACAGGGGAGTGAGAGGAGGGGGACGAGACACAGGGGAGGGAGAGGAGGGGGAAGAGACACAGGGGAGGGAGGAAGAGACACAGGGGAGGGGGAAAGAGATGCATGGGAGGGAGAGGGGGAAAGAGACACAGGAGGTAAATAGACACGGGAGGGAGAGTGGGGTAAAAACACAGGGGAGGGAAATGGGGGGAAGAGACATGAGGGAGGGGGGAACAGACACAAGGAGAGGGGGGACGAGGGGAGGAGACACAGGGGAGGGGGGAACAGACACAGGGGAGGGACAGGGGTGAAAGAGAAACAGGGCAGGGGAAAGAGACACACGGAAGGGGGAAAGAGACACAGCGGAGGGGGAAAGAGACACAGGGGAGTGAGAGGTGGGGATGAGACACATGAGGGAAAGAGACACAGGGGAGTCAGAGGAGGGGGGAAGAGACACAGGGGAGGGAGACGAGGGGGGAAAGAGACACAGGGGAGGGAGAGGAGGGGGGAAGAGACACAGGGGAGTGAGAGGAGGGGGAAGAGACGGGAGTGAGAGGAGGGGGAAGAGACAGGGGAGTGAGAGCAGGGGGAAGAGACACAGGGAGGGAAATGGGGGGAGAGACACGAGGGAGGGGGGACAGACACAGGGGGAGGGGGGGAAAGGAGACACAGGGAAGCGAGAAAGAGACACAGGGGAGGGGGGAAGAGACGCATCAGAGGGAGAGGGAGGAAAGAGACACAGGAGGGAAAGAGACACAGGAGGGAGAGGGGGCTGGTACAAACACAGGGGGGGGGGGGAGAGAGTTTGACAATTATAATATGTGATATTACGTTGTTGTGGAATCTACAGTTTTGGGATGTGCTTATCAGGTACCTGACATGAGAGGAGATTTTGAATGCAAAGTAAGCTATCTGCACAATGGCACAATGGAGATGTGGCAGCTACTATTGCCAGTGCATTTTGGTAGTAAATAAAAGTTAATAGATACACCAGTTTATTGTATACCAAGTAAAATCCAGGACACTTCCATATCCCTTTAAATTGGATATGGGAACGTGTGCTCTCATTTTGTGCTGTCCAGGGAGGTTACAATATGTTTTAATGTAATAATAAGTGTAATTTTTGGTTGCTGTTCAATTTTAGCAAATGTGTCCCATTTAGTGGCAAATCATTAACTGAGCATTATTCAGATTGCTAATCCAAAAAAGAAAGTTCTAAATTATTCCTAACATAGGAGAAATTTTGTCAAACAACTTAATTATTGTAACTAATCAAATATGAAAGCAGGAAATGGCTGTCTCTGTAAGTAGTGAGGAGTACAGTCTAGTATTGGGGCTTTTGATGTAAAAGGCAGTGGTTATATCCATCCCTGATTTACGGCACGTGTATTACATGAGGATACATCACATTTGGAGACAAAAGAACATTCTCAGAATATTTTACAAAAAGAGATTTTCTTATCTATATAGAATAGTAAATTGTGATAAATATTTTATTAGATTTTTAG
The DNA here is from genome assembly GCA_027410445.1 of Discoglossus pictus. NCBI lineage: Eukaryota > Metazoa > Chordata > Amphibia > Anura > Alytidae > Discoglossus > Discoglossus pictus. Next base: position 19,979,739 of record CM050163.1, on the reverse strand, counting down.
GGAAAGAAGTCAATATACAGAACATAAGTGAAATTTTATTAAAATGTGAAATATATTTTTTAGATTTGAAGTTGGTGCAGGAGGGGCTGTGCAACGGTGCCCTCCTCTGGAGAGGGCCCTGTGCAAATGTATTTTTGTTTTTTGTTTTTATTTCTACCCCCCAAGTGCCCTCCCTTTGGAGCGGTTGTTGCAGGAAAGTGGGAATGCTTGCATGTCCTGTCCCTGTGGTGCCTCACATTTTCTGAGGTTAGTGGGAAGGGAAGGAGAGCAGCTATGGGAAGGGAATTTGGGGAGGGGAGCAGCTATTGAGGGGTTTTGGAGAGTGGAACAGCTATAGAAAGGGGTCTTTGAGATGGGAGCAACTATAAAAAGGGGTCTAGGAAAGGGGGGCAGCTGCGGGAAGATGTCATAAGAAGGGGCAGTTATAGAAAGCGGTGTTGAGAAGGGGAGAAGCTATGGGAAGGGGTCTTAGGCAGGGAAGCAGCTATGGGAAGGGGTCTTGGGAAGGGAAGCAGCTATGGGATGAGTTATTGAGGAGGGGACCAGATATGGGAAAGGGACTTGTGAAGAGATGCAGCTATGGGAAGGGATCTTGAGAAGGGGAGCAGCTATGGGAAGGGGTCTTGGGGAGGAAGACAGCCATGGGAAGGGGTATTGAGGAGGGGAGTAGATATGGGAACGGGACTTAGGAAGAGATGCAGCTATGGGAAGGGGTCTTGAGAAGGGGAGCAGCTATGGAAAGGGGTCTTGGGAAGGAAGGCAGCCATGGGAAGGGGTATTGAGGAGGGGAGTAGATATGGGAACGGGCCTTGGGAAGGGAAGCAGCTATGGGAAGGGGCCTTGGGGAGGGAGGTAGCTATGGTAAGGAGTCTTGGGGAGTGGAACAGCTATAGAAAGGGGTCTTGGAGTTGGGAGCAAATATAGGAATTGGTCTTTGGAAAGGGAGCAGCTGTGGGAAGGAGTCTTGGAAAGCGGTTTTGGAGAAGAGAGTAGATATGGAAAGAGGACTTGAGAAGAGAAGTATCTATGGGAAGGGGTGTTGGGCAGGGGAGCTGCTACGGGAAGGGGTCTTGGCGTAAGACAATGAAGAGGGGCCAACAGAGGAGGCTTGCAGCAAATATTATTTTGAGTTAAATGAGTTGGCACAGAGGGTGTCCAATTTTTTTCTTTGCACCCGGGCCCTCCATTCACTACCTCCGCCACTAGTATGGAGTTATGAGGATTTATTACATCTGGATATTTTTATTAGGGAGAATGGAAAGATTGGATGGACCATTTGTCACCAAAATATGTTTTATAATAAACATAAAAAACCCATAATAAGTAAAATGAGGAGATATAGTGGAATATTGTAGTATGAATTGAGCTATGATAATGATTGCAAATCATATACTGAGGTTTAAAGAACTTATGTAAAAATGTTTTATCCTCTACGGTAACAGATTTTTTGCACAGTGTATACAGCTAAATGAGAAAATGGGCTTAATTCACTAATTAAAAATGGTTTGTGATAGGCTTAAATGGCCACTGTGGTCATTAGTTAATATATACTATTTTAAAAAAAAACGTTTTAAATACGCAAAATATCTTTAAAATGGAAAATAAAATAGAGCAGCTGCTAATATTTTACTTGTTACGTCCAATTATGCTGATGTTGGATCTACCACTTCACATGAAGTTTAAAGGGATATAGCAGGGTTCTGGATGTTACTAGGTATATAATATCCCTGTGTATCGATTTACTTTTATATACTTTATTTTATTAAAAAGTCCTTATAAGCTGTTTTTACGCCCTAAAATAAAAATAAAATAGTCCCTGTATGGGTCTACCCACTGCAGTGTATTCAGACACAGACTCTGTAGTACTTGCTGCACTGTGTCTGCATATGCTGCAGAAGGCAGACCCATTCAAGGAATATTTGTCTATTATTTGGGACAAGTTAGCTACCAGCCCTCCACTGATGAGATCCATTTAAGATCAAGACAGCTGTCTGCGCGTAGGTCTCCGACTTCAAAGCTGTGTAATAAAGCAAGCATATTCTATAAGAAGCCATGTAGAAAGTGGTATTGGATTAAATAGTGAAACTGCATTGTGGACTCATTTGCATGTTCCTGCCCAGTTTCCCAGAGTGCAATGCAATAACTGCATTTGCAGGAATTCTGAGCAGAAAATATGTTTTTAACTTATTTTTAGATGTCCAAATGAGAACACAAATGTACTGTTTATTTACTTTACTCTGTATGTTGGAGGCTTCTATCACTCTTTTGCCCACCATAAACTAAATTATGTTAGTAGTTAGTTTTTACTATCTAAACACATTTTTGCCTTAGCATGTTTATTCATTCAAGGCATTATAAAAAAAATTGAAAACTGTCAAAAATGTAACATAACTTAGGGTCAATCATGCTATTGTACAGTAGACGACACTGGCAGACTAGTTCTGCAATGTTTCTTATCTAAAGTAAAGGTCTAACCTCTATGTGACAGCTCACAGCTACTTGGCCATGACTTTTGGCTCTTCAGGCTATATTATACCTTGAACATATTTTGGATGGATGTCTGGTGACCAAACACTGGTAAATATAAACCAGACTCATGGAATTCCTTCATTTCTAGTGAATTGATCAAAGTATTGGTGAAACCCAATGATGAAAGGCTAATGATGTCTGACATTAAGTGAACATCACTAAAAATGTTTACCCACCATTTGAAAACAAGATTTCTTCTTGATATATTCTAGTCCTCTATGATTGTATTTAAAGACCACTGTGGTTGTACATTTAAAGTATACTCTTTTGATTATATATATTTTATTTTTTTTCATCCCTTTTCTGTGTGCCTTTTATCTTTCCCAGCATCAGAGTCTTCTCTTTGTAATCCTGCCTTCTCATGATCTGGCCAAAACATTTGCGCTTTAGCCTCATGATCAAACCTTCCAGTGAACAGTTTGTCTTCATTCCCTGTAGTATTGATTGATTGGATCTTCTTGCAGTCCAAGGAACTCTAAGTAGTCAATGGCGTCAATTCTCCGGTGCTCAGCCTTCTTTATGGTCCAGCTCTCACATCCGTATGTTTCTACTGGGAATACCATAGTTCTAACTATGCAGACCTTTGTTGATAGTAATATATAATGCCATATTGCAAATAATTACTTTTTATTAATATTCATGAAGTCAAAAAGTTTAGAAATTTCACATCAGAGCTTCTTCACATTCATGTATAAAATAAATTAGTTTATAGAATAAACTCTAGATTGATTTTTCTGCAAAATACAGCGAGCCAGTTCTGGGACAATAAAGAAAGTATTGTGAATTATAACAACTTTCCTCTATGGTTTCTGTTCAGATTTATTAAACTATACATTTACCCACAAGAGCAAGTAAAAACCTTTCCTAAATATATCTTTATTCTAATATAACTTGGACAAGCACAGTATCCCTGGCCACTAATGTGCACAGTTGTTTTTGGTGTCTGAGACTCATAGATTGTAAAATTCAGTAATCACAGAAATATTTATATCATATTTTAGTCTCAAAATACAGATTTTATGAGTGTATTTTATATGTGCCTACATTAACGTAAATATATTAAATAATAAATTATTTAAAGAATATTGGCATCATTAAAAAGGTTCATTAAAGCCTTATATCTCTGGGTATATGAAGGCACAGCAGGAACTGCCAAGGGATGTATGTACAGAGAAAATTATAATGCTACTAATATTGTTGTTCAGTTTTTGCAGGTTAAAGGACAACTGTAGTGCACTAACAGAAGAGCATGTTGTTTACATTATATATTGATAATTAAATGTGAATCATACAAGGTGTTTTTAAGTGAGTCACTGACTCAGTAAAGCTATATTCCCTCATGAGGACTGAAGGAGAGGCATCTCTCTGCAAAGTTAATTAACTGCACCCATGTAATCCCTATTTAAGCCAGCTCCCGGAGTAGGGTGGGCAGCCAATGGACCGAATTGTATACAGTTATTGCAGACCTGTTAGTGAGACACATACACAGCATCCTTCAGCTCACCTGGAGCAACAGGGGGACATAGTCTTGGAGAAATATATAGGCCGGTGCATATATGGACTTATTATTTGTTTTGCCTCACCCAGGTTTAGCTGGAGGCGATCTGGTTATTGAGGAAATTGTATATCAGTTAAGTTAGGGCTTCAGTGGAAGCTAAGGATATTATTTTCTTTAATTAGTTTTTGTTTGTTATTTTGTATCACTGGCCAAATTGCAATTTGAAAACTTGGAAAAATACATACAGCCTCTTGTATTGTGTCCTACATGAGGGTGCCTGAAACATGGCACAATCCAAGAGGAGACTGGGAACTTGTCACACACTATTCAATATTAAATTCACTTTCAAAGATTATTTCAACTCATTGTCTCCACCCTGATAAGGTAATCTAGGGGAAGAGGGGGATGGCTTGATGTAGAGGCCTTTGAGAATAATGTAGTAATAAATAAACTTTTATATGTTTCACTCACAGGGAAATTGCTTTAAGGCAGCAAGTATCCAGTCAAAGTATTGGGTTGCTTATACTTTGTGCCTAAATATTTAGCAATACCTGCTTCACAAATCCACCTCCCCCAATTTATCTGAGGAGTAGTGAATTTTATAGTATATTTGAATAACTAGCGACTTGCCCATCAAAAATTATGGCAATAAAATTTGAAGCCTCGCAATGCTGTTTTCCACACAATGCGAGGCTCTCCCCCCCCAAAGCTTGCAGGCCTTCGGCACTCGTGATAAGCCTCTCCCCCCCCTCTACTTTACGGTCCTCACGATGAGCAACTTCGGGGCTCATCACGGGCCCGTAATGAGCAGCATTGCCGCTTGTTGACGGCCGCGGCATGCGCTGCACGCATCCGCAAGCATGTAACTTTGCCATTCATCACAGGCCTCGCGATGAGTGCCTTTGGCACTCATCGCGGGCCACCCTTGTGTCTCTTTCCCCCCTCTTCCTACCCTGTGTCTCTTTCCCCTCTCTCCCTCCCCTGTGTCTCTTTCCCCCCCTTTCCCTCCCCTTTGTCTCTTCCCCCTCTCTTCCTCCCCTGTGTCTCCCCCCCCCCCTCCACTCTCTTATTTGCGGGCTTGGTGGTGGTTGACTCTGTAACTTTTTTTCAAGCCTGCAAGACTTGAAGCTTAAATCGGTATTGGGCTTGAAAAAAGTTACGGGTTTAACGCCGCCATTTTTTTTCAAGGCTGTAACTCGGCAGCCGTTGGGAGGCCGCCAAAAGACGCCAATTGAATAGCAAATTAGCTTTCAACCTCATTTATGAACTCCCTGCCTTCGGCCCTCATTGCGAGCCTACCCCCCTCTAACTTACGGATGTGCGATGAGCGCCTTTGGTGCTCATTGCATCCCCTCTACCCTACGGGCCTCGAGATGAGTGTCTTTGGCTCTCATCGTGAGCCCTGCAACGAGCACTTTCGGCGCTCATTGCCTCCTCTCTTCTTTACAGGCCTCGTGATGAGCGCATTCAGCTCTCATTGCAGACCTCTGCAAAACCATAACTTTTGGCCTCTCGATGAGCGCCTTACCGATAAATCACAATTGCGTTACCGACAAATCGCAATTACGACAACTATTAAATGTGACTGCAGCTATCTCGTCTTTGTGAGTGTGTCTATATTTGGTAGTATCTTTTATGGTGTTTATGTAAGTGGGGATTTGACAATATTTACTAAATTTGCTAACGGTTTCCCATACATGATGCCATATGGTTTGCATATCTTGTGTTCATACATTCTTGTGTGGTTTCTTTGTACAAATTATGTTGTCAAAGCAAAACCAAAAACTGAAAGAGATGTTTAACCGATCTGGGGGCTTGCCCCGGTCAGCCAATGAGCAGTAATATAGATGTATGAGTGAATCTGCAAATTAATACATTTTACTTAATATTTTTCATGTAAAACATTGTTTTTGTCAATTTCCTGAGGAGCTTTATTCTTTACTGTAACTGAATGATTTATATGTAATTAAAAGCAATAGCCCTGACAAGTGACAACACATCACACAATGATCCACATAAAGGCACAATTAATTTCACAACGAGATTACATCATATATTGCAATTATCTTAACGAATAAAGTGAGCTCCGGACAACTCCTCTAACACTTGGAAACCTAAAGTTATATTAAACATCCAATGATTATCAGCATATGAGAGTCTAAACACTTCAGATCTATGATTGCTATAAAAACAGAAATGATTTATAGAAACAATTCTCTAGAAATGGGGAAAAATACTGATTTCACAGTGAATGTTCGTGGAAAAACAATATGTTATGGAAATTATATATTTTGACTTCTGCTGCTCAATGTTTGTAAATGTGAATCATTCCTGAGATAATCAGCAATATTTCTGTCATATTTTTATACAGTTGAGCAGCTCCTGAATACTAATTAGCTGCTTTGATGTGCTAATGAGGATTGATGTCTACTTTTCTGTCTCTGTGGTGACAAAAACAAAGCCCCACTGAAGTTAACATATGGTTAGATGCCCCACCCTTATCAAGCACCCAGAGCTGAAAACACATATAAATAATTTTGCTATTACATTCTGGACATAAAAAACCCTTATGTGTAACCCTTTGTGTGTGATCGCTACCTATAGATTTCTCCCTCAGTGGTAGAGCTAGAGAATGGAGGGCCCTGGTGCAAAAAAAAAAAAAATATTGGGCCCTCCCGCTCGAGTGCCTTTCCTTAGGAACTCTTCCCCAATACTCTTTCCCATAGCTGGTCTCCTCAAGACCCGATTCCTTAGCTGCTCCCATAGCTGCCCCCCTTCTCTTACTTCCTACCTGTGCAAAGATTCTCTGCTTGTTTCACAGTGCCAGGACTCACTTGCTTCACTTATACCATATACTATTTGGTAACAAGACTATGCATACATAATTTCAGTGTGTAAACTCAAACATAACTAAACTTCAAGATTTTAAATGTATAGCTCTTAAATATGTATTTTATCTGGTCAGTTTATCAGAATAAATATTAAATGGTGAAGGGATTATCAAATAATTGGACTCCTAAAATGGAACTAATACAAATAGTGTATAGTATCTACATATGTTATTCATCTGGTCAGTACACTAGAAGGAGTCACATAGGAGAAAGAAATCCCATTCACCTACACATAGCAAGTTTCATTGACATCCATACATTTATTATGGCAAGGCTTCTACACTCTATGACAGGAATACAAAAAAAAAATAGATCTGCTTATGTGACCTTATTCAGATATTACAGTAAGATAGATATCTATAGATATAATATTTCAATAGAACTAGACGGAAATGTAATCTCCATCTAAGGTCATCTTCCAGTTGATAAACCATCTTTAAAAAAGAACAAAATAAATGCTTTCTTACTTCACCATAATTGCACAGAAAGGTTAACTATTTTATTTTACTTTCCGATACACAATATCCACCTTAATTCTACAAAACAGTATATAGGAAATATGGAACAGAGTGGTCATTCCACAATTAAATATGTACATTTAAAAAAAAGGAAATAATAATGTGTATGGTGAAGTTCATAGGGGGGGGGGAGAACATTCTTGTGTGGTGAAGTTTTTGCTGAATTTAAATAAGAAACCAAAGCATTGTTGGCAGGGAGTACTTCTCTCTATATCTGAAATAATAAACTGAAGAGCTTTTTTAGGAAAGGTCCTTGTTTTACCATGAATATTACATGAAGTAATTTTTAGGCCTTGTAAACTGAAATACATGTCATTAAGTTCATTGGCCAACAAAGTAAACTGTGCCAAACACAGCTCATCTATGAAACATTCTGAGATCAGTTAACAAGAAAATTGAGTTCAAACAAGGGGGCTATCATGAGAAGAGCATCAAATTCTTCCATTTTGTTGCAAAGCAGTGAATAAAGAGTCTGTTTAAAGTTACTGAAAGTGAGGAGGAACTAAACGACCTATTAATGAGAGTGAAAGAAGAGAGTGCAAAAGCTGGCCTCCTGCTCAAAAAGACAAAGATGATGGCAAACCGCAATCTCAGTTCCTGGCAAATAGATGCAAAGAAGTGGAGGCAGTCACAGATTTAATTTTTTCTGGGCTCCAAGATCTCTTCAGATGGTGACTGCAACTATAAAATTAAAAGATGTTTGATTCTGGGGAGGTAAGTGGGGAGGTAAGCTATTTCAAGTTTGGACAAGCTGTTAAAAAGTAACATACAGATTTGAGAGCTGGACCATAAAGAAGGCTGAGCACTGTAGAATTGACGCCTTTGAATTGTGGTGTTGGAGAAAACTGCTTAAGACAAACTGTTCACTGGAAGGGTTATTCGTTAGGCTAAAGGTAAAATATTTTGTCCATATCATGAGAAGAAAGGATGGCCAAGAGAAGACTCTGATGCTGGGAAAGGTTAAAGGCACAAAAATAAGGGGATGGCAGAGGAGGAGATGGATAGATGAAATCATTAAAGCAATGAGCTTGAGGGAGTACAGAGGGGCAGTAGCTTACATATGTGAATGGGGTGTTAAGGTGCTTCATAGGGTCACAGAGAGTTGGACATGGCTTTAGTGGAAGCCATACAATGAGGCAGAGGGGGCTCAGTGGGGCCAGGTGGGACCAAGGGGCTGGAGTTAGGGGAGCCAGTGGGCTCTACACTACAGACATATATAAAAAATATATATAATAAAAAGAGACTCCACCTGTGGTAATTGACATAATTACCCTCCTCTCTCCTCTAATAAATTAATATTTCCTCTTTATGGCCAAGTGTTAAAGGGCCCTTCTCTGTTTTAGTTCCCAATACAGTAATAATAAATACATATTTTTGTACGTTTGGTCTAGAATCTAAAGACGTTTATGTCCAATTTTTTATTTTGTTACCTTTTATATGTAAATGTACGCAGTCCTGGTCATTTCTATTATTTTATTATAACACATTCTTATATCTTTGGACGTATATTCCCGATTAAGTGCATAGAAACCTCAGACAGTGAGAACAATCTATTTATTACAGTGGATGATTCTTTGCATTTTTATAACAGAGACAATTGATTTTACTTATCCAATCTTTAAGCAGCATGAAGCCTTGGAAGTTGAAAGTATGCAGGGCTGGCTGAGCTGATTTGGGTGCCCCTGGTGAGGCCTTTGATATTGTGCCCCATATAAGTTACAGTAAAATTTAAAAAAAATATTTAGCATTTCTGTGTTTTTTTTTACAAGAGACACAAAATGCAGCAATACTTTAATTGTAAGATAGCAGATTGAATACTTTACATTCGTGACATCGGGACACAGGACGAAAGATAAACTGTAAGGTGAAGGTGAGTAGAAGATTTTCCATAATGCTAAAACAGTTTCTTCCATGCAAACTTCTTTGCAAAGTCGCATATTATTTATAAGACCAATAAGTAGCAGAAATATAAAGAAAACTGAAACAAATGACAGTGAAATGCCAGTTTCTGGACGGATTATTTTTACATGTATTACAAAGCATGTATGTTTACTACAGGAAAGAGAGCTCAATTGTTACCAGGCACAACCTCTGTGAAAAATGTATGAACTTGATGACACCTTAGTAAGTTGGCAGCAGCAGATCTAGCAACGGTGCAGAAGATGCAGTGCACTGGGGCCCTCCTTGGGGGGGGGGGGGCCCAGGAGAAAAAAATTGCACCATACCCTTCATTCACTAGCTCCGCAACTCTAAGTTGATGCCCTTGGCAGCTGACTTTAGGGTCACGTTTTTAATCAGTTTGCATTTGTTATTCAATATGTACAGAGCACCAACAGCAAATTCCTAAACATGAGGTACAGGACTTACAGAGCACCCGAAAACTGTATACCTCAATATGATTCAAATGGAGATATTTACCAAGATTATATGTTAATCCTAAATTAATTTATTCTTAAATTTGGTTTCTCCAACCTTTTATCCCTTTGAATTTTGGGTGGTCTTCAAAGCTTTGCTGCTACATTATTTAAAGAGCAACTGTAGTGCTCTTACACATAAAGCTCATATGTTTGTTTGTTGGACATTAAAGCAGGAATGTAGTTTAAAATAAATAAAAGTTAATAGACACCAGGGATAAGGTACACACCTGATATATATATATATATATATATATAATCCTGGTTATCCGGCACCCAACTAACCGGAACTCTCAAGCAACCGGCAACCGGCATCAATTCCCCATTTAAAAAAAACTCCAGCTAAACCGACATAACTGGCACTATACGGCACTATCCGGAGTTCGAGACTGCAAAAAATAAAAATACTAACTTTTTTTCGAATAGTTTTTTTCTGCGCCTAATTGACCCTGTATAAGTGCTAATGCCTTTTTAAATGTATTTTAAAGGTTTTTTGGGGATCTAATGGTCATTTAGACCCTTAAATTTGGGGACTCCCAATTAACCTGCAACTAAACGTATGCGTCCCCGTGGGTGCCAAATAACGGGGAGTTTACTATATATATATATATATATATATATATATATATATATATATATATATAAAATAACTTTCCTTTAACCATATAATCTGGGGGGATTTGGCCATGCCCCCCAGATCGTATGTCCCTGGTGCCTGACACAACCATATTAAGTTTGTGTGCTAGAAAACGAGAATCTCGAGAGTCACTGTAATGTTGTTTTGGACTCCTTATTATACTCTAAAATAAGAGAAAATAATCCAAACCAAAAGCTTTTATCTCACATTTTTTAAACTCCTCGCCGTCCAAAAACAATGTTCCTTGGATCATGAAATAAGAACAATCCAAGACATGGCTCTCGCTGTTACCTACTGCCTGTACTGTTCTTATAAATATATAATTTGTGGGATGTTTTTCTCACTTAAAACTCAGATAGTGGCTTTTGGAAGAAGATCCAACATTTAATAAGGGACAAAGGATCATAAATGGTATGAAATTATAGATATTTGGGGTGTTAGAAGCAGAGGAATCTCTGTCCAAAGTATGTGGAAATGATCATTTTCATAAAATCATAATTTTGTGGTTTTAATAAAAACAAATGTTTTAGCAGTAGCAATGTTATTTGTGCTGACATCTCCCCCCCTCCATCTCTCTCCATCTCCTCTCTTTTCAATTATTTTCTTTCTTTTTCTCTCTCTCTCTTTTTCTTGCACTTTCTCTCTCTTTTCTTTCTCCATTCTCTCTGACTCTTTCTCTCTTTCTCTTTTTCTCTTTCTTCATCTCGCTCTTTCTCTCTCTTTTTCTTTCTCTCTCTCTTTCTTTTTCTCTCTCTCTTTTCACTCTTTCTTTCATTCGCTCTCTATTTATTTTGTTCTTTCTTTCTTTCCTTTTTTCTTTCTTTTTCTCTTTGTTTTCTTTCTTTATCCCCCTCTCTCTCTTTTTTCACTCTCCCTCTCTTTCATTCTCGCTATTTCTTTCTTTTTTTCTCACTCTTTCTCATTCTCTCTCACTCTCTCTTTCTCTTGCTCTCTCACTCTTTCTCTCATTCTCTCCCTCTCTCTTTTCATTTGCTTTCTTTCCTTCTCTCTCTATTTCTTTTGCTCTTTCTTTCTTTCCTTTTTTCTCGTTCTTTCCCCCCCTCTCTCTCTTTTTTCTCTCTCCCTCTCTTTTATTCTCTATATTTCTTTATTTTGTTCTCACTCGTTCTCATTCTCTCTCACTCTCTCTTTCTCTTGCTCTTTTTCTAATTCTCTCATTTACTTTCTGTCTCTCTCTCTCTTTCTCTCGCTCTCTCTTTCTCGGTCATTATTTCTCTCTTCTTACCCCTCTCTATCCATCTCTCTTCTCCCAGAATTCCCTGTCCCTCTTTCCTGACTCAATCTAGCCCAGTTTATACTTATTTTTGGGTGCATATCTTTACTATCTAAATATCCACTAAAAAAAATAGTCTGATCAGTTTCTGACAGCCACTGACCCTCTTTATTGTGTAAGAGACTGTACAACATAACTCATCTTGGAGGATAGTGCTGTGACAATGTGGAGCTATATTTACTTATATTACATCATCTGGTAACATCCCAGGGTGGCGGTTGATATGTTTACACCAACATTCTTCTCATAGTATTGTCCAAGTCCCTGGGGGATTTTATTTGTGTGCCTACCATCTCCAGCTTCTGGTTTCCTTCTTAATAGTTGCCCCCTTTATCCTTGTAGTCAAAGTCAATTATCCAGTTTTCCAAATGATAAATTAACCCAGGTGGCTCGGATAAATGTCTCCTGAAGATCTTACCCAACAACAACAAAGCCCTGCACATTAATCAAGAAAATCCGTGGTTTAGTAGGAAAAAAACAGATTTTTCTTAATGCTTTAAATAATTCTCTGTCTTTTATTACTCAGAGTATTGCAGTATATGGTGATACAATTGTAATATGTGTGGGAATTTACAAGGTGAAGGACACATAGAGAATTAACAATGTCTTTCTTATCTCTTGTCTCCGAACTTATGTATAGATCCACAAAACTCATCGAAAAAGTACTTTATTAATTAAATGATATTTCAGCAAATTGAAATTAATAGAATTTACTAAACACTTACAGTATATACAATATCTATAGTAAATGACTATCTCACTATAACATATTGCTCTTAAGGTGGTTGTGTTCAAGTAAATGTCGTAACATCCTTCTGCTTGCCTCACGCATTAAATTGTGCAACTTTGTTGCAATACATCTAATCTAGCGCAGATCATTTAGATACAAAGTATCATTTTAGCAATAAAATTAGTAATCTATGGTAGTGAGTAATGGTGAACACATACTTATCGTGAGGTATAAACCCCCTGATAAATACTCTGTATACTGAATAATTAGAATTTTCAATATTAAAGCATTATTTCAAAGCAAATTGACTTTGACACATAATGCGAACTCTAGATGCGATCTTCATCGTAAATATAATATACTACGTTATGTTACGTTACATATAATATACTAGCGACTTGCCCATCAAAAAAATTACGGTTAATAAAATTGTGAGGCTGGGAATGCTGTTTGGCACACACTAATTACAGAAAATAATAAAACCTTACTCACAAAAAAATAATAAAACCTAAGTCACAAAAAATAAAAAAGCCTAATTCACTGAAAATAAAAAAGCTACATTACAGAAAAGAAAAAAAATCTATATTACAAAAAAGGAAAAAAGCTACATTACATTTAATAAAAAAAACTACATTACAAAAAAAGAAAAAAGGAACATTACAAAAAGAAAAAAATGTACATTACAACCCCCCGCCACTACATAAAATTAAAAAAATATTACACACCTGAAAAGGAAATATATACAAAATATATACATTACATTACAATACAAATAAAATACAATAGCCCCTATGTAAAATACATACATACCCCGCTATCTAAAATATATTAAATCCTATCCTAAAAAAAAAAAAAACTAACTGTGCTCCACACTCGCAGAGCTCCCCAACCCTAATGAGCTTCCTATAGCCTTTTCTCCAAAAGAAAATTGGCAATGGCGCCTTCTGATTGGCTGAAAACACTGTCAATCAAATTTCAGCCAATCAGAAAGCGCCAAGGTGTGAGCCAATCAGAATGGGATACACCCCTATATACAATTCTGATTGGCTAATGCACCTGTCAATCTTTTTTTAAACCAATCAGAAGGCTCTATTGTCTTCAGCCAATCACAATGGGATACACCCCCATGGGGTGATTGGCTGGAGTCATCTGCACATTCTGATTGGCTGCAGTGACAACAGCCAATCAGAAGGAGCTATTCCCTTCAGCCAATGACAATGGGATACACCCCCATGGAGTGATTGGCTGAAGGCATTTGCACCTTCTGATTGGCTGTTGTCACTGTCAATTATACTGCAGCCAATCAGAAGGCACATATTTTTTCAACCAATCACCCCATGGGGGTGTATCTCATTGTGATTGGCTGAAGGCAATAAAGCCTTCTGATTGGTTTAAAAAATATTGACAGGTGCATTAGCCAATCAGAATGGGATATGGGGGTGTATCCCATTGTGATTGGCTTACACCTTAGCAACTACTGATTGGCTGAAATGTGATTGACAGCGTTTTCAGATAATCAGAAGGCGCCATTGCCAATTTTCTTCCGGAAAAGTCTGTAGAAGGCTCATTAGCATTGGGGAGGTTTGCATGTGCGGACCTCTGTTATTATTTTTTTTCTGGGCGGATTTTTCCAGGGTTCAGCTAGGGCAGAAGGGAAGGAGGCCGGGGACATCGCGGGGAGGTAAGTTCAATGAATATTATTTTTATGTTACTTTATTTTGTGTGTGTTTATATATTGTATTAATGTAATATTTTTTTTTTTACAGGGGCCACGCCAGAGAAGAAAGTAAGAAGGATGGGGAGGACATGCTGGAAAGGTGAGTAGAATATTTAGAATGTTTATTTCTGTAGTGTTATGTTAGTTTATAATTAGGTTTTGTGTATGGAGATAGGATTTATTGTATGTTAGATAGGGGGATGTATTTTAGATAGATAGGGGGTATGTGTGTATTTAGATAGGATGTAATGTATTTTAGATAGTGGGGTATGTATGTATGTTAGATAGTATTTAATATATTTTAGATATGGGGGTATTAATTGTATTTGATTTGTACTGTATAGTAATGTACTGTATGTATTGTGTTTGTATTTCCTTTTCAGGTGTGTCATTTTTTTAATTTTCTGTAGTGGTGGGTGGGGGGGGGGTTGTAATGTAGGTTTTTTTATTTTCTGTAATGTAGATTTTTTATTTATTTTATTATTTTATTTAATTTAGCTTATCTTGGATCTCTTGGGAAGATGTTTGGCAGTGTTTTTTGCGGTCCTGTGTCGTGGAGCCTCGTTCTCATTTTTTTTGGCCACTATTTATTTATCTCTTAGGCGATTTTTGAGTGCCGAAACTGGGGAAATTAGGGTTAAATTTGCGTTCAACCTCACTTACAGACGTCCTGGCTGTCCCCCAGTGCTGTGGGTGAGTGTGTTTTTTATTATTATGTTTTTCTGCGTGTTTTTGTGTTTTTGTGTTTGCACGGTTACGTGTTTGTTTTACGACCTTGTGTATTGTCCAGCAGTCATAATTTTGGGTCGCAGAGTATTTTTTTTTTCTAAGTGACGTGGGTCGTAATTTTGTGTCACAGGCAGCAGGCAATGAGGAAGAGGAGGAGGGGAAGAGAGACACAGTAAAAGAGAGAAACAGGGGAAGGAGAGGAGGAGGGGAAGAGACACACAGGGGAAGGAGAGGAGGAGGGGAAGAGACACACAGGGAAATGAGAGGAGGAGGGGAAGAGACACACATGGGAAGGAGAGGAAAAGAGACACAGGGGAAGAGAGACACAGGGGAAGGACAGGAGGAGGGAAAGAGAGACACAGGGGAAGGAGAGGAGGAGGGGAAGAGACACAAAGGGGAAGGAGAGGAGGAGGGGAAGAGAGAGACACAGGGGAAGGAGAGGAGGAGGGGAAGAGAGACACAGGGGAAGGAGAGGAGGAGGGGAAGTGGTCGTGCAGGGTCATAGGGATGAGCACCTACAGGCTCATCTGCACCAAAGCAAGGAGCGCTCCTGGCCAGCAACTGCGGCAGGTTCTCTATGCGAGCCCGCAAACATTAGCAACAACCCATATTGCTCACATACAGTCAGGTCCATAAATATTGGGACATCGACACAATTCTAAACTTTTTGGCTCTATACACCACCACAATGGATTTGAAATGAAACGAACAAGATGTGCTTTAACTGCAGACTTTCAGCTTTAATTTGAGGGTATTTACATCCAAATCAGGTGAACGGTGTAGGAATTACAACAGTTTGTATATGTGCCTCCCACTTTTTAAGGGACCAAAAGTAATGGGACAATTGGCTGCTCAGCTGTTCAATGGCCAGGTGTGTGTTATTCCCTCATTATCCCATTTACAAAGAGCAGATACACGCTCCAGTGTTCATTTCAAGTGTGCTATTTGCATTTGTTGCTGTTAACTCTCAATATGAGATCCAAAGAGCTGTCACTATCAGTGAAGCAAGCCATCATTAGGCTGAAAAAACAAAACAAACCCATCAGAGAGATAGCAAAAACATTAGGTGTGGCCAAATCAACTGTTTGGAACATACTTAAAAAGAAAGAACGCACCGGTGAGCTCAGCAACACCAAAAGACCCAGAAGACCACAGAAAACAACTGTGGTGGATGACCGAAGAATTATTTCCCTGGTGAAGAAAACACCCTTCACAACAGTTGGCCAGATCAAGAACACTCTCCAGGAGGTAGGGGTATGTGTGTCAAAGTCAACAATCAAGAGAAGACTTCACCAGAGTAAATACAGAGGGTTCACCACAAGATGTAAACCATTGGTGAGCCTCAAAAACAGGAATGCCAGATTAGAGTTTTAGAAACAACACCTAAAAAAGCCTTCACAGTTCTGGAACAACATCCTATGGACAGATGAGACTAAGATCAACCAGAGTATTTGTGGTTGCTAAGTCCGTAAATTTTGCGGTCGACGTGGGAGCCTCCACCTCCACAAATGCGGCCCCTCGCTTCGCGAGTTCCTCATAAGTTGAGCATGTTCCAATCAGAGCATCCTGATCTCTGCATCACTCACTGATCAGGATGTGGATGTGTAAGTATACGTATGTTCTAACGGAAAAGATCAGGATGCTCTGAGTGGAACATGCTCAACTTATGAGGAACTATTATCAGGTTATGACTGAATGGCAATTAAATGGTTACTCCATATGCTTCGGGTTTCATCATATGACCCAACTCTTTATGATCTGCCTCAGTAATTTGGGGGAATTTTCTTCCTGAATGCCCAAATCTCCTATTCTGCAGCAGATGGCAGACAGACAGAGCGTGATCTGATCTAGTGCTGGACTGGTAGGTGGGGTTCAAATAAACAAAGGCCAAGGAAAGCAAGACTGCCCCAAAACTGCCCATGCTGATACCAAATAATGCCTACTCTGAGCCCCAACACTGTTCATACTGAGCCCCAATACTGCCCACACTGAGTCCCTTCACTGACCATGGTTAGCCCCATAAGGCAGTATCTGAGCCCTCATACATGGCCACAATGAGACCAAGCACTCCCCATGCTGAGTCACAATACTGCCCACAAAGTCCCAATACTGGCCACATTGAGCCCCGGTCCTGCCCGCGATGAACTCTGAACAGCGCCCAATACTACCCTGGTTGATCAGAACTTACCATATAATATCATAGAAGCAGATGAGAGATGAGTGACAGCAGAGGTAGGTGTGATCAGTGAGTGAGGCACATCACCCTCCTTCATGCTCAGCTGTCACTCTCCTCTTTCACTCTCTTTCTCCTCTCTCACTTTCCTTTGTCACTTTCATCCTCAGCCATGACTCTCCTCTGTCACCCCATCATGAGACCCTTCCTTGCTTGTGCCTCTTGCCCCAGCCTGGCTGTTTCTCACATGTATGCCCCTCAGCCCCCTGGTGTATCAGGTGTGTGTCCTCCTCTTCTCTGGGCATTTGTGCTTAGGGCCAGCGCGCATTTGTCGACTGCAGGCTGGAATAGTGTGCACATTTGTGGGGTTGCTGCTCTGTTGGCGCGCATTTGTCTGTGCAGATTTCACCAGTGCGCTAAAGTTGTGCTACCAGTTTCATGGATTATGAATTCATCTGATAGAGAAGAATCAGTAGTGTATAAAAACATTTTTTTGCATAAAAAATCCCAAAATAAATATTAATAAACTCACCCTAGAATTTGTAAATTTCTTCAGTTTTCTAGCAGTTGATTTTAAGAAGGAACGCCCCTGAGAATCCAAGCTAAATTGGGATAAAATTAATAATTTGTTTTGGCCAATCAGAGGCAGTTACAACTTTGTTGCAATGTCTGAGGATTCCGCCTCTGCAGAAAACCATCATGGGATGTGTGGTCTTTGTTCTTACCACAAGGAAGCAAGGAAGGCTTTGCTGCTCTGGTTCTCTGCACTGTGCTGCTGTTGGCTTAAAAAATGTACTTGGATGCAGTATTTCTATTGGTTAGTAGCAGATGTCTATGTAAGCAGCTCTGGGGGTGTGGAAACCATTTTTTAAAATATATAAATCTGTATGTGTATAGAATGACTCCATGTAATGTGTGTTATTTATATAGATTAGAGAGACAGAAAACAGGGAAACTTGGATATACCTTTAAGGTGACTCTGGGGAACAAAACATTATTGCCCCTAAGCAACAAAGCGTTTCTTCTCCATGTTCTATTACATATATCTCTGTTCACATATTTTGAAAGTACTATTTAAGCATAAAGATACTCATCTAATACAATGGGAAGTTTAGAAGAATACGAACTAATAAAAAAGTAGCAAATAGGAAACGATCATGACACCAAGCATTTTACACATTATCAATTACATCCCTGCACCAGAACATACTATGAAGATGGGAATTCAAAAGTCCTCCAAGAAATTAAAATTACACAATATTTCCTTGGCTCATTATCATTTTGGGATTGTGTTGCCATTGTTAGAAACGCTACATTTCCAATTAAGAATGAATGAGATAATAAACTCCTCATGAGAAAAACCATTGGAACGAGTATTTCCCTTGGATGCGTTAGGACAGCACACATCGCTCTTCTCTGTATGAGATTCAGAAATCCAAAAACTCATTTGTTATTATGGGAATTTGTTATTTTTATGCAGTTTTACCCTAAATTTGAATTTTGTTTGATTTTGATAATAATTTGCTAAATATAATATTGTTTTAGCCAGAATGTCCCTATTGGATAAACAAAAACTAATAAAAACTTGACAACTATAATAATGAACTGTGATAGTGGAACTGATTAAAAGGACTGGAGCATCTTCCAAGAGAGGGGATGAGCATATATCTTGTGGTGGTAAAGGGGCTTGTGTACTTCAATGAAGCTGTGAGCTATTTCATCAGCCCTATTAAATTCCCTGAATGTGTAAAACCGTAGCCCGTAATGTAGCCAGTAAGACTTGCGGCTATTAAATTGGCCCTATAAAGCAACCCGCCAAAGCGGGGTAAGGGTGAAAAGACCCTGCGGGAGGTTGAAGATTGAACTCTGCGGTCGCAAATCCTTTGATCTGTCAAGCCCGTAACTGTTAAGTTCGAAAATCACTATTAAATTGCTACGAATCCACTGGCGTTCCAACCCGTAACCCTCAAATGAATCCAAAAAGCCAATGGTACTAAAGAGTACCTGCAAGGGGGTTAAAGTCCTATACATAGCACTGTAAATGTACATATACACACACTACTGTACTCATAATTAAAGGGAAAATGATGTTAGGTATTACAATTAATAGCACAATATTCTCAAGCTCGCAAATCTGCAATATAAAATAATTTTCCTGTTATATCGATCCCAGCAATCAATGTGTTAATACATATACTGGAACTCGCATGGATTAGAATATCATATTTACTGATTTAATTTTATTGCATTATTTCTGGAATGTGGGTCCGATCGTAACTCATAATTGAAACCCGTAACGCTTTGAAATCTAACCTCCATTTTTCAGTGACTTAATGATGATGATCTTGTTTGCCATTGGCTCCGTCTAAACGTGTAAGTATGGGTTTGACTAATTGATTTTGCTCACAGCCACACATGTAATGTGCGCAAGAATAGTTTACGGGTTTGCGTATACGGCCCGTAACTTGTGGCATAATGAAAGTTAATAGCTCTGGGCTTGCTGATGCTGCTACGGGCTTCAAATTTAATAGGGCTGCATCTATGGTCACTCAAGATGGCCAGGTGATAGCAGAGAGTACAGACAAATCACAGCTCACTGGAGAAGGAACTGGCAACCCACTCCAGTATGCCAAGAAAATTGTATAGATAAGCACAACCAGAGACATAATGATAGATGTACGACTAAACAACATTTTATTACACAGTGGTAAGGAAATAGCAGTAAGTAGCAGGGCTCTGCCGCTAAGAGTCAACCTAAATTTAAAGACTTTGCCTACTCATGATTTGGGCCTTGTATTTTCCACTATGGGGGCAGCTATTTTGCTAATTGCAATCTATCCTTGATAGCAAGACCACCATCTTGCTAATGCTACAGTTGCAAATTAATATGCAACAAAGGCCTACACATGTATTGTCCTGTGTACGTCACATTCACATTTGATGCGACTGATGGCCACTTTGTCAGCAATGGCATCAGAAGACCAAGTGAAATACATGGGCGCACGCATGGGCCTGTGTTGCATATCAGTATGCAACTGTAGTATAAGGAAGATGGAGGTTGTGCTATCAAGGGAGGAATGATAATAGCAAAATGGCTGCACCCATAGTGGAAAATAGAAAGCCTAAATAGTGAATAAGTAGTGTCATTTCTTTATCTGAATAATATAACAATACAATAAAACACATAATTTGATTAAACTGACATATTTTGCAGATTTCATTAGTCGTTTAGCTCTGCATATCCCCCTCATCCTACTTTAACTCCATTTCATAAATACAGTAAACTCCCAATTATCCGGCACATAACCAGATGGCACTCTCAAGCAACCGGCATCAATTC
The DNA here is from genome assembly GCA_027410445.1 of Discoglossus pictus. Taxonomy (NCBI): domain Eukaryota; kingdom Metazoa; phylum Chordata; class Amphibia; order Anura; family Alytidae; genus Discoglossus; species Discoglossus pictus. The sequence goes on along the minus strand of CM050163.1, from coordinate 19,959,269 downwards.
CCCATTTTATATTTACTCCTGCTAAACCAGCATAACCGGCACTATCCAACACTATACGGAGTTCAAGACTGCAAAAAAAAAAATTCTAACTTTTTTCTAATTATTTTTTCTGGGCCTAAATGGCCAAGTTTAGGTGCTAATGTCTTTTTAAAGGCGTTTTGAGGGGTTTTGGGATGTTTAAGGGTCGTTTAAACCCTTAAATTCAGGGACTCAGTATTAACCGGAACCTACACTTATACGGCAATAGGGAGCCCCGTAAGGGCCGGATAATGAGGAGTTTACTGTGTATACAAAGTTCAAGAAAGAAAAATGAACACATGAGGGAGAGTGTGAACCATGCATGCAACAAGTTTAATGCTCGAGCCATTTGTAGCCGACATGATTGCCGTAAACAGGAAGTGCAAGGGGTGGAGCTAGCAATTCTTTCCGCAGTCCATAGTATAAATCCTTTCTTTAAAAAAATATATATATTTTTTTCAATTCATATATTAGCAGCTTGTAAAAACTCTGTAGTAAACAATCTGTAACTTGCAAATCAACACATAAACAATTAAATAAATATGGATTTTACTAGATATATTATACACCTGTGTATCCATTTACTGTTATATACTTTTTTTTATTAAGAAGCACTTATAAGCTCTGTTTTACTGCCTACAATCATATAATTTGTACCTGCTTGGGTCTGCCCTCTGTAGCTCATGCAGTTCACGAATATTTAGTAATGTGTAAATACTTCAACCTAGCCTGTCATTGATCTCTCTCAAGTAGAATGTTGCAGAGTGTTACCACTATGAGAAAGTGCACGCCTGTACTGGTAAATCACTACCACCTATTCCAAAATAGAGAAAAAACAGACCTACCAGAAGTGCACCCAAATCCTGTAAAATGTCCAGAAATCGCAATCCACATGTAGCTGTCCCATTAAAATGTTCCCCAAGCCCATCACATTCTAAAACATGGCTTGTACGTCCTCAGATTGTCCAAAAATCCTAAATGTACTCTCCTACAAATGCCTCTGGGAAGCAAACAAGCGTCAGATCTGATGCTATTATCAATCTAACACCTTAATTGTGTTTCATTTGAAGCTTGATTAATCATATCTGGCCCATTTAAGAGATTAATAATGCCACCACATGAGCCCACCAATAGTCACTATCTAAAATTAGAGGGATTCCCCCAGTACTCCCTATAAAGCAGTTTAACCCAGGGTTTCCCCCGGCATAAGGACTATGAGCCGAGGGAGCTCTGGGGATTCCCCATTCCCATGCACTAACTTTAGGTGCCATGGGGGTCTATAGGGACCCCCATGGTTATAGTTAGATGGGTTGATGCCTGGAGATTACGCATGTGAAGGGGGAATCCCTGAACTCCCTTGGCTCATAGATTGTAGACATTGAAATTTCCAGGGTTCCCCTGGTTTATAGTAGGTATTGGGGGAATCCCATGGATCCCCAGGCTTGTAGAGGTGGCTGGTCATATGCAAACACTATGAATACTTTTAATAAATATTTAACTCCTTCCCTGCCAAATATAGATAGATAGGGATAAGGGAGAGTGTTAGGGCTAGGGAAGTGTGTTGTCTAGTGGGTACCACTCTACAGAATTGCTATGGAGACTACTGAGATTTAGTCTAAGAGTCTCCTACGAGCAGGCAGTGAGCACATTTTAGGGCTAGAGAGCAACGTGAGAACAGCCTTGGTGTGAGTCACCTACTTTGTGGATCTCTCCGCTATAAGGCTGAATCGAAAGGAGCCCATGATCAGTATGCCTTTAAGGAAAAATAAACTTTCCAAAAGAGAGGGGTCAACTTAATTTAATTTTACCTCTGAGACTTGAATATATTATTTTTCTATTTCTTCTTACTGTTTTATATTTATATAGAAAATATAACATTTACTATCCAGGAAAATCAATAAGACTCATCCAAATTTAGCAATGTTTATTAGGTTAATTGCTTTGCCTATTTTCAGAATATGTAGAATAAAGCAAACAAAAAAATACCAAATTTATCCTGACCCGCATTCAACTTGTTATTGTTTACTGTACTTTTTCTTTCAGGTTTATTTTTTTAATACCCATTTAAACTGTAACATTTCCTGTGAACAGATGTTGCAGCCATCCATCCATATGGCCTGGGTGCCATTTCCTGTACAGAACTAAAATAAAATCATTGAGAAGATAGCGGAAAGTTTCTGGCAATCAGTAATTCTCTATTTCAATGAAAATTGTCATTGTTAAGCCAATTATAAAATCTGAGAACTTCAGCTGTGGCTTAAATAGGATAGTTTTTTTTTTACAGCTTTTCACTGGTAAATAAACCAATTTACAACTATATTGCACAAAATGGTTTGTTTTTCACATTACAATTTACAGATGTTTACTGAATTGTAAGTATTTAGAAATACCATTGTTTTTGACATGGTTTTACATGTTAGCCATTAGGGTAGACATGATCATTTGTAAGACGTTTGTAACATTGAATAGTGCAAAATAGTAAAATAAGTGGGAGGAAACGGCTTGAAATATAATGGAAAATGAAAAAGGATAAGGTAGAAGGTTAGAATTTAAAGTGGGAGCAAAAAGAGGATACAGCCAGGGGCATAGGATCTTTGGGGATATGGGGATAAATCCTCCCCTCCTCCGCATATATGAACAGGGGACACATAAAATAGCAAAGTTAAGCTTAATCATATATTACTTGAATTTGCCACTAGAGGGCCCCAGCGCTATAAGGCCATAGGCAGGAACCCAGCAAGCCTTTGACTGCCCCCCCCCCCTTTTCAACTGCAATTCTGTATGATACAATGGGCAGCCAAGAAACAGCAGAAACAGTATTTGCTCAAAGCTACATACACCATTTTAATAAAAAATGGCTAGTATACTTTTTCAGGCATGTGTTTTTTCACCACAACACCTGACTTCTGCATGTTGTTTTTTACTCTTGCAATAGGTACAGTTGATTCATAGCTTCCCAACTCGCTTCTACTCTTTGTTCTTTATTCTTTTTTTTTTTCTTTCTTCACTTTTCCCCCTTTCTCAGTCCAAATACAGATGAATTATGAGCATGTTCAGGGACTCTTTAAACTTTATCCCCCCACATTTCTTTTTTAGCTCACTGAAGTAGGGGTCCATATTTATATTTTGGGCCCTCCATTTACTAGTTTCGCCACTGCTCTTGTTAGACTTTTCTTCAGTCCCCTGGCCTCGGAGCATCTTCTGTATATGGGAATGCTTCAAATTCCACTGCCTGTTGCTTCCAAGTCTAACAAATCAAGAGGACTCTTTATTCACATTCACCTGTAAACCTTAGATACGGTAATTACATTTATCAAAGGAAACTGTTTAGGTGAACACATAAGTACTTTAAGCATTGAACATGCTGAGAGTGGGACACAGAACTCCAAGAGTCCTTTAATGACTGCTAAGTTAGGAAATATCAAAAATCTGCTGATTGTAGAGCTTCCTTTGCATTCACCGCTTTAACTTGAGACTCCTTATGATTTCTCTTTCATCTTTATTTATGCAACATCATTTTGTGCTATATTTTCTCTCCCGCTGATTTACTGCTCTGCTCTGATATTTCATTCTAAAGTCTTGTCACTCCATAACTGTCAAATATTGCAATGGAACATAATTGTAGTAACTAGCACTTTCCCTTTTTAGATTTATGCACAAGGTCTTGATCACATTGCATCCATATTAAAATATATTATCTGCTTACTCGCAGGTGTTTATCAAAATATAACACTATTATTTTATTACTGACTGTGGATAAATTCGAGATCTGGCCTCTTCTGTCATTGTTTGCTATATATCTGAACTATGTTAACGTTTGGTCAGAGGCATAGCAAGGGTGGTGACCTCTTTGAGGGAGGCAAAAATGCCCCCACCAGCTGCCTGGGGATGTGGCACTCCTGTTCTTTCAGGCTCCCTTCTCCTTCCAGGCGCTCTCCCCTGACCCTGGAGAGGAGGAGCCACCAGGGGGATGAGCTTTCGGAGGAGACCCTGCATAGGAAAAGTCAGCAGACCCTACAGGAAGACTGAGGTAATATGGTGGGAGAGACCGAGGGGGAGAGGATGGGAGAGACAGAGAGGGGAGAGAGACAAAGGGGGGAGTGGATAGGAGAGGCACAGAGGGGAGAGACAGAGGATGGGAGAGATAGAGAGGGGAGAGGATGGGAGAGACAGAGGGGGAGATGATGGGAGAGACAGAGAGGAGAGGGACAGGGGATGGGAGAGAGAGGGGGGACATGATGGGAGAGACAGAGGGGGAGGCAAGAGATGATGAGAGGGGAGAGGATGAGAGAGACAAAGGGGAGGGAGGATATGAGAGGCACAGAGGGGAGAGACAGAGGGGGAGAAACAGAGAGGGGAGAGGATGAGAGAGACAAAGGGGGAGAGGATAGGAGAGGGACAGAGTGGAGAGACAGATGATGGGAGAGACAGAGAGGGGAGAGCATGGGAGAGACAGAGGGGGAGATGATGGGAGAGACAGAGAGGAGAGGGACAGAGGATGGAAAAGAGAGGGGGAGAGGGGAGAGATAGAGAGGGTACATGATGGGAGAAACAGAGTGGGGGAGGACGAGAGAGACAGAGAGGGGAGAGGATGGTAGAGGCACAGAGGGAAAAGACAGAGGGGGGAGAGGATGTGAGTGGCACAGAGGGGAGGGACAGAGCGGGAGAGGATGGGAGAGGCAGAGAGGGGAGGGGACGAGAGAGACAGAGAGGGGAGAGATAGAGAAGGGACATGATGGGAAGACAGAGGGGGGAGACAAGAGAAACAGAGAGGGGAGAGGATGGGAGAGGCACCCAAGTGAGATACAGATGGGGGAGAGGCACAGAGGGGAGAGACAGAGAGGGAGATGGTGGGAGAGACAGCAAGGATAGGGACAGAGGATGGCAGAGAAAGAGGGAGGAGAGGATGGGAGAGATTTATAGGGGAGAGGATTAGAGAGACATATGGGGAAGAGGATGGGAGAGGCAGAGAGGGGAGAGGATGGAAGAGACAGAGGGTGGAGATGATGGGAGAGACACAGGAGGGAGAGGATGAGAGAGACAGGGAGGGGAGAGGATGAGAGAGACAGGGAGGGGAGAGGATGAGAGAGACAGGGAGGGGAGAGGATGAGAGAAACAGAGGGGGAGAGGATGATAGAGACAGAGAGGGGAGAGTATGGGAGAGTCAGAGAGGGGAGAGGATGAGAGACAGGGGTGGGAGAGGATGGGAGAGACAGAGAGGGGAGAGGATGAGAGAGACAAAGGGGGAGATACAGAGGATGAGAGAGACAGGGAGGGGAGTGGATGAGAGAGACAGGGAGGGGAGAGGATGAGAGAGACAGGGAGGGGAGAGGATGAGAGAAACAGAGGGGGAGAGGATGATAGAGACAGAGAGGGGAGAGTATGGGAGAGTCAGAGAGGGGAGAGGATGAGAGACAGGGGTGGGAGAGGATGGGAGAGACAGAGAGGGGAGAGGATGAGAGAGACAAAGGGGGAGATACAGAGGATGGGAGAGACAGAGGGGGAGAGGATGTGGGAGACAGGGAGGGGAGAGGATAAGAGAGACAGGGAGGGGGAGGATGAGAGAGACAGGGAGGGGAGTGGATTAGAGAGACAGGGAGGGGAGTGGATTAGAGAGACAGGGAGGGGAGAGGATGAGGGAAACAATACAAATATCTTAACACAGGGTGAGATCTTAATGATCGTTTCAAACATGCAACTAAGAAACATATACAAAATTATAAACATAATAGGAAGTAGAGGCATGATGTTCAGACTGGCTTCTAAAGAGTCTCAAGGCTTCTAAAGGATCCAGTACAGATGAGTTTCCAACAACATGGAGATATTACATCTCACTGAGTCGTTTGCACCTTTTACCTTATTTCCTTAAGAGCATTGCAAAAGAAAATCTCAATTATACAAAGCAAATATAAAAACACAACACAATTTAAAAAGTAATTATAATAGTCCGATATGATGAAGTCTCTCAATAATAGCCCTTAGCACAAAGTTCACAGTCCAGATGTGAAAAGTCTGTTGAATGAAAGCTTTACAATCAGTGATTATAAAGCAAAAGCAAGAAGAAAAAAGTCCTGATAAAAAATAAGCCCATAAAAAAACAGTAAGTCCAAAAAATAAATCCAGATAGAAATATTTGAGCACCTGTTTGACCAAGTCCATATAACAAGGAAAGAGTTCAATGGGTTAGATGAAAACATCCACATATGCTGCTAAATGTTACCATGAAATAGACCAGATTGCGGTGCAATAGATTAAAAAGTCCAGTTATGTAAGAAAAAACACAATGTTTAATGGAGACAAAATTATCTCACTTAATACTCACAAAGCACCACCGAACCAGTTACCAATATCTAGACCATAGAACCAATTTCCCTTTATACTAATATGTCTTAATAACAAGAGTTTATGCAAGATAACGTCTTCTTTACCTAGTTGCTCTGCCTTATCAGATGTTAGTATGTACTAGATCCTAGTAAATTGATAGAACAAGGTGCAGAAGTGTTAGAAGCCAAACGACAGTAGAAAGAAAGAAAGGTATAGGAAAGAATAGAAAAAGTAAAAATGGCAAAACAATTAAAACATATGCTCAGACAAAGTTCATACAAACCCAGTTTTACACATCACACTTAGCCAGGCCCCTCTTTATCCATATGATAAACAATAAACAGGCGGATCACTTGCTTCTGGATACCGAGATCCTTGTCAAAGCAATAGACCATCATGTGCAGATATTCAGGCACAGGACAAGGAGTATGTGACTTTCTCACAGATCTTTACATATTTTCTCTTTGACAGTAGATACATGTATGAGTGTATTTTCATGCCAATGAACAATAGTTTGGCTTTTCCCCCTTTTTCTTGGGTGCAGACAAGATTTCTGTCTGGGTTTTGTCTTTAGTCAGCAAACTCTGTATCTGTTTCTGCATCTGTTATTATCTATTGTCATCAGGATAGGCACTTGGTAGAGACTTTCTCTCATAATATATCAGGGCTCGCTTGTTACTCTCTTTGTCTTTTCTTCTTCTTTACAGGCACGCACTCACTGTCATCTTCTTCTGGGGTAGGCAAGTGTGAAAAAAATTAAAACAAAAACAAAAATCCAAACATACAAGATCTGTCATACAAGAAACTTCCATACATCTTCCAGACATCCTCTCATCATGTACACCTACCATAACATTTTACCTAACTGTGAATTACAATCTATTACATCTATTAAATCATAAGCAACCAATAGTTTATACTCCTGCTAAAGCAGCATAAATTATCATTATAACAGTTTCAATATTACTAAATTACATCTTTATAAGTGATAAAACATTATTTGATTTATCATGTAACAGCTTGTAAATATAAAAAAAACTACTGATTATCTTACTGTTAATATACATTTACTAATAAAGCTCTAAAATAATTTTCTCAACTCATAATGTAATCCACCTCTTATCATGTTCCTTTCTTAGAGGCCTAGAAGTACCTTGAAGAGGTTTTCCCAATTCTCTACCGATTTGCACCATGGCCATCATCTGAGCTGGTGATGGGCCTGGAGGAATAGATGTCACAATGTCACAGCATTTATCCACCATGTAAAAACAAAACATAAGACACAAAAATAAAACAGAATTAGTATGATAAGGTTTTTTAACCAGATAAGATGTACACTGATTTCTACTGATATGGGTACTCTCCAATATCCACCTGTGCAGTAACCAGGAGATAGGGATTGTGCACAAACCACATTTATTCTGACAGAGGGAAATGTCAACATGAGGGCAGCTAAAATGAGCATTACAAATCACAAAAAATAATAAAAAATAACCTGGCCAGAAAAACAGACCAGCAAAAAAATCAAAAAAAGGGAAAACAAAACTTTAGAAAAAAGAAAACAAAAACAAAACACATTCTTAGTCAGTTGACATTTCTGACTATCCTTTATCTTTGGAACAGGTATCTGTGCTCCTAAATATTATTCTAAAAGTAGTATAGTTCACTATAATTCTACATGGGATAATAAAACCAATGTAATCAAATGATTTTTAGATAATCAATATTTAATTTTGGGTACAAATACTGGTTACCACGTAAGCCTTCCTTCTTTTCCTGTTAATACCACAACTGATCGTTTTATTAGATTGGTACCAAAATTATTAATTCTACCTGCCAATGTTTATAAGAATTCCATCTTATTTGTCATAACTTTATCACATCATAATGCGTTACATTTCAATTGAGTTTTCAAAAATTGAGATAACATAAACATTAAAAATCATCATAATTGTACAGTAGAAAAAGAATACTTCCTTAAAAAATAATATCACAAGTTGCTCTGGTCCCTTTAAGAAAAAATGAAATGGCTTTGTTTAGAAAAAATAAATATATCTGTGTACGACCTTGGAACTAAGACAGAAGCTTCTTCAGAAGCTACAGAACTTTAGCCAGTATCCAGCATAATGTTTAACATAATTTAACATAATTTACACATTATATAATCTTTTAAACAGTTTTAACTGTAATAAATCCTAAATAATCGACAAATTCTCTAACTTTTTCTTTTTTCTTTAACACAGTTATTTATTAATTACTATATTTACTTCTAACAAAATTTTCACTAATAACAACCCTTAAAAACTATTTAACATAAGTAGGAACCTGATTTAAATAAAACCTTTATTGATGATTATCCAAAATGGCTGACAGCATATAAAATACAAATATTAATCCGAAATTCATCAGATTTCAGATTCAATTATCCATAAACAAATTTACCACACTGTCCTTCAGAAAAAATGGACAATCCTTACAGAAATGTAATCATACAATCTGGACATTGGCTCCTATATGACCACCAATATTCAGTATATTATTGCAGGAGAAATAGCAAATCTCCCCTCAGAGCATCACAAACCACATCACAATCAGGACATAAATGAAATCCCCACCCATAGACACATCACAATCAGAACATACATGACATCCTAGCACATAGACAGCTCCCTTGAACAGTCAAATAGCAAAGTCAAGCAAAACAAACAGGGAGAAAGTGACAAACACAAAAATGGCATCATCTACAAGGAACATTTCCCCATCAGATAACAACACTCTCATGCCACTTTCCACTCCATGTTCACTCACTTAACCCTAATACTCGATCATACAGAAAGAAAACATCCACACATGGACATCTCCAACCACAATGCACTCCACAATGCTCCAAACAGGACCCCCCTTTTTCCACTGGAAAACATAATCTCTACATAAAAATGTCATACCGTCATAAAAATATGCTGAGAAACAGAATGAAGACAGGATCCAGACAAGACAGACAACACAGAACATATAACTAGTTAATAGTGAGCTCACTGAACATGTTACATGTGGATAGATCTCCTCAAATCACCCTTGTAAGAATCAAAACAAACACAACAAAATTTAGCAAATCATATACATATATACCTATAACTAATTCTAAACATAATTGGACCAAAAAGAATCAAAACAAGACAATAAATAAATAAATAAAGATAGCCATCAAACCTGGGAAAAATATATGATTAATTTCTCAAATTAAATATAACCCTTTATGGGGATTAATACACAATGTTTTCTATAATAACACAAAAATAAACATTTAACTTGCTTATTAAATCCTTTATCTTATCAAAAGTTCCATAAAAATCATTATTACTCCTGCAGCAGTGGTAGAGCTATTTCTGGTGCAGCAAGTGCAAAACACCTTGGAGTACAAAAGGGTAGGGCACTCTCTCTACTAGCAGCAAATAAGGAATACTTCTTATTAGGTGGGCAGGGTAGATAATTACTCTGTGCATGGGCGATCTGATCGACATAAGCAACTTGTTATAATACATTTTTACAGGGACAGCTTTCACTGTCCTCTCTATACCTTTAAGGATACAAGGGGTTCAAAAACCTTCTGGGGAAGGGAGGACACAACGGCACTTTGGCAAAGATGCTACACTTACAAGAATATCACTAAATCATAAAACCTTTGTTTCTAATTATTTCTAAAACATGACTAACCAACAGCTAGTTCCACAGAATGTCAAATTAAACAGACTATCTTATCAGTATAAACTTGTTACGGATATCATTTAAGGTGGTCTGGGCAGCCGCTCACATCTTTTCCTAACTTGAAACACAAATATGTCAATATCAATAATTGTCTATTAATCAAAACTTTATAAAACCAAACACAAGGCACATTAAATCAAAGGCACTCGTAAAAACAAAATGTAACACAATAAAATCTTTAACTCTAAAAATTGGATATCCTCAGAATTTTCACACCTTTTTACCAGCTGGATTTAAAATGATGGAGCAGAAAAAACATACATAGCAGAGCACAATGTTTCCAAAACTAATGCCATCCTCACCCTAATAATAAGTAATTTTTACATGAAATACAACCTTCATATGCAGAAACTAAAATCATATATCTACTATAAAAATCTATACTTTTCTCTTTGAAGTTTACAAATATGGACCTACCCAAAAATCTAACTTTAACATTACTGGAATCTAATTAATGCTCTCTGTACAGACGGCATAATCTCTACGGGGCAACTATATAAAAAATAAAAAGCAATCTTTTCCGAGAACTAGGAACAGACAAAAAAATAGCAAACTCAGAACAGACATCATGCATGTTTTGCAAAAGGAAAAATAACACTTTTAAGCACAAAAACAGAAAGCAATCTGCAAATTGAAAACATTGCAATGGAAATAGACTTAAAAATAATCTATACATTAAAAGCCTAGCAAAAACAAAATGCTCCATTGCAAAATATGCACACCTCTTTGTTAAAAATTAAAAATTAAATATCAATTAAAAATGTATACTGCACACAGAAATTAGCACAGAATCGAAACTGCCAAGATACAAGAAGCGGGGGTGGCGGCAGCGCTGGGGGAGATCGCTGCTCTATCACTCTAGTTAATCAGAAAACAAACTAGCCTTAATGGGTTAGTTCTATGGGCATGATAACCCACTCTGAGAGCAACCTCTTTTAGCCACTTGTGCCCTTCACAGGGAGAAATATCCTGTAGTATATCAGTCTGGTCCCACTCATTAGAGTGGTCCAGCCCCGAAATACCAAGCAATTCTACCACAAACAGGAGAAATAGTAAACCCCAGACATATGTTTCGTCCTTCATTGGGCCTCATCAGTGAGGTGTAGCTGAACTCCCTAAGGCACAGTGAGCAAGGGGTCCACGTCTGGAGTCCCCCTTCAGACTAATCCCTAAGGGTCATTTGCATAAACAAAAAACAAAGTTAGAGGTGCTTAATCAGAGAACAAACCTTAACCTTAATAGGTTAATTCTATGGATATGATAACCCACTCTGAGAGGGGGAACCAGACATGGACTCCTTGCTCACTGTGCCTTAGGGAGTTCAGCTGCACCTCAATGACGAGGCCCAAATGAATGCTAAAACGTGCGTCTGTGGTTTGCGGTTTCTCATGTTCAGGGTACAATTGCCTGGTATTTCGGGTCTGGATCTCTCTTTTGAATGAGACCAGACTTATATACTGCAGGATATTTCTCCCTGTAAAGGGCACAAGTGGCTAAAAGAGACCTATAGAACAAACCTACTAAGGTATTGCTTGTTCTTAGATAAGCACCTCTTCTCTTTTTGTTTAATTCTTAAAGCAACATGCAACAAATTTAACAGAACACAAAAAATAGCATTTGCTTAGCAATACAACAACAACAAAAAACAACCAGATTAGAACACACAGTATGAGGTCTTATTTCACCTCACACACTTCCAGAATACCGAAAAAACAAGCACTCTAAATGACGAACAGAACAGAGGGACAACCCTCATTTCTCTCTCAATTACTCACACCTCACTGCACATGGCACTCACACTCAGTTCTCACAACACATACATAGGCCCAAATTAGTTTGCGATTCTATCCCAACACTGTCCGTTTGACAGCAACGTCATGCGAGGGAAGGTATCAAATCTACACTCTTTCATTCATCTACTGTACTGCACCGAAATAAGTCTAGACAAATCCGTCTTTTAAAGGTAAGGTACACCTCTACCTTACCTTTTCTAGGTAAGGTAAACCTTTCCGCCTTTTCTAGGTAAGGTACACCTCTGTTAATCTATATCTACAGCGCTTCTTAAAGTAACACCTCATCAGGTAAAATATCTCATAATCCCAGTCTCAGTATTTAACACCTTTACAGGTTAAATATATCTCAATATATTCTACATCTCTTAATTTCACTTAATATCACTAATCTGCATTTTTAGGTTATCAACAACAAAAATGCAAGCATACCAGGTTCCAGGTAGAAGTCAGTCTGGGTGGGGTAATTTTGCTGCATCACTCATACAAGTTCCAGTCTCCCCTGGAAGAGATGCATGACAAGAAATCCTACATACTAATTATGTGACTTCTGAAGGTAACATACATGATTTCACAACCAGGAAGTAGCCAAACAAGCTAATACAGGGAAGCATGGTCTAACAAACGCAGCAAAGAGATATCTAAAAGCAGACAGAGGTAATAAATGATCAATATAAGTATAAGGGATTGCCAGAATTAAGAGAAACTCTCCAAATAAGACTGCATTTATAATATAAATGTTATAACTAATGGGATGGTAATATCAGAGCAAGAACAGTGGAATTAATAGTGCCACTACCAAAGAGCAATTCACAATACAAGAAAAGGGCATATGTACAATATGTCCAAAGTGGTATAATTTTAAAAAAATTGTGTCACAACTATAAAAGCACATTAAGGGAGTCTTATTCACACCACTCCCCTTAAGCACTAAAGCACTTTAAAAAAAAGTCACACTGACATGCAAAAAAAGAAGTACAAATTAAAGAAGCACCAAGAAAAATTCAGCGATAAGACACAGAGTGCTTACTACAGCACAAACATTGAAAAGTTTAAGTTTCAGTATAAAGAGATGTTATCAATTGAATACAAACACAAGCACTTTAGTTATTTAGCACCTTTGAAGCACAAAAGCATTTTTTTACCTCCAATAACTATAAAGCCTGCCTAAAAACAAAGACCTTTGCTAATATTTGAAAGACAGACAAATTATTCCTAACTAGGAATTAGGAAAGTTGAAACTCATTTTTAAATGTCTGAATTTTAAAGGAAAATAGTTTTTAAGGAAGTTATAATAAAAGTTACATTTTAAACAAATTAGTTGTGGTATATAACAAATATGATAACCACAAAAGTTGTTCTACTCATTTTTTAGAGTTGACTGTATCACCCTAAAAGAATATCAGAATTTGTATCAAAAATTAACACCTTATGGTTAAAAGACAATAAACCTAAAAAGGTGAAAAAGTGGTCACTAGAAAAAATAATTATCAATCCTACACACTAATCTTGTCCATGATCGGCTGTCAAGCACTTCTGCCATGAATTCCAGGGGCTCTGGGTGTTATTTATGGACGATTAGTGCAACACCTGGCTGTCTAGCCAAATGTCGAAGAAAAACCCAGTCATGATACCACAACACAGAGGCCTCTGATTTTCTTCAGTTTATTCACAATCATGGCACTTACAACAGGATTACTATACACAATATCTGCTGCTGGCACAATTACATAAACATCATGGCGCTCATTCAATTGCAATTTGGCCAATTGAATAGGGGTCTAAATAAGCACATAACATATTTTTTTAAAGAAGTTTTTAGTTACTAAACATCTATCTAAAAACAAGGTTTTCACTAACTAAAAACTTATTTAAAAAAAATATGTTATGTGCTTATTTAGAGCACTATTCAATTGCCCAAATCGCAATTGAATGAGGGCCCATATCTTTTATAACATTCCCACATACAGAAAATGGTCTGAACATTACCTCTGACATTCTAAGCCAATTAAAGATTATTTATATTTATAAGCCAAATAAGAGTCAAACATGTAACTAGCACGCATTAGCATGCATGTATGCGCAGATTACCTTATTTTTACAATTAATGTGCAGTAAAAAACTTGTTCTAGCCTTGAGTTGGGCCTTCCCTTGACAATTTTATTATGGATTAGAGGTGTTATTGTATCCTAGTAAAAAATGCTGATTTATAGAAAGTCGGAATTATTTGTTTCAGAGCTTGCATTTAGCCAAATACAAAGGTAATAAATGATATATATATATATATATATATATATATATATACAGTGCCTTGCAAAAGTATTCACCCCACCTTAACTTTTTACGTATTTTGTTACATTACAGCCTTAAGTTCAATGTTTTGTTAATCTGAATTTTATGTGATGGATCAGAACATAATAGTCTAAGTTGGGGAAGTGAAATGAGAAAAATATATACATACATCAATTTTTTAGAAATAGAAAACAGAAAATTGGCATGTACACATGTATTCGCCCCCTTTGTTATGAAGAGCATAAAAAGCTCTGGTGCAACCAATTTCCTTCAGAAGTCACATAATTAGTGAAATGATGTCCACCTGTGTGCAATCTAAGTGTCACATGATCTGTCATTACATATACACCCCTTTTTGAAAAGGCCCCAGAGGCTGCAACACTTAAGCAAGAGGCACCACTAAGCAAACACTGCCATGAAGACCAAGGAACTCTCCAAACAAGTAAGGGACAATGTTGTTGAGAAGTACAAGTCAGGGCTAGGTTATAAAAAAATACCCAAATCTTTGATGATCCCCAGGAGCACCATCAAATCTATCATAACCAAATGGAAAGAACATGGCACAACAGCAAACCTGCCAAGAGACAGCCACCCACCAAAACTCACGGACTGGGCAAGGAGGGCATTAATCAGAGAGGCAGCACAGAGACCTAAGGTAACCCTGGAGGAGCAACAGAGGTCCACAGCAGAGACTGGAGTATCTGTACATAGGACGACAATAAGCCATACGCTCCATAGAGTTGGGCTTTATGGCAGAGTGGCCAGATCACTATTCAATTGCCCAAATCGCAATTGAATGAGGGCCCATATCTTTTATAACATTCCCACATACAGAAAATGGTCTGAACATTACCTCTGACATTCTAAGCCAATTAAAGATTATTTATATTTATAAGCCAATTAAGAGTCAAACATGTAACTAGCACGCATTAGCATGCATGTATGCGCAGATTACCTTATTTTTACAATTAATGTGCAGTAAAAAACTTGTTCTAGCCTTGAGTTGGGCCTTCCCTTGACAATTTTATTATGGATTAGAGGTGTTATTGTATCCTAGTAAAAAATGCTGATTTATAGAAAGTCGGAATTATTTGTTTCAGAGCTTGCATTTAGCCAAATACAAAGTTAATAAATGATATATATATATATATATATATATATATATATATATATATATATATACAGTGCCTTGCAAAAGTATTCACCCCACCTTAACTTTTTACGTATTTTGTTACATTACAGCCTTAAGTTCAATGTTTTGTTAATCTGAATTTTATTTGATGGATCAGAACATAATAGTCTAAGTTGGGGAAGTGAAATGAGAAAAATATATACATACATCAATTTTTTAGAAATAGAAAACAGAAAATTGGCATGTACACATGTATTCGCCCCCTTTGTTATGAAGACCATAAAAAGCTCTGGTGCAACCAATTTCCTTCAGAAGTCACATAATTAGTGAAATGATGTCCACCTGTGTGCAATCTAAGTGTCACATGATCTGTCATTACATATACACAGCACAGAGACCTAAGGTAACCCTGAAGGAGCTACAGAGGTCCACAGCAGAGACTGGAGTATCTGTACATAGGACGACAATAAGCCATACGCTCCATAGAGTTGGGCTTTATGGCAGAGTGGCCAGAAGAAAGCCATTACTTTCAGCAAAAAACAAAATGGCACGTTTTGAGTTTGCGAAAAGGCATGTGGGAGACTCCCAAAATGTATGGAGGAAGGTGCTCTGGTCTGATAAGACAAACATTTTTACTTTTCGGGCATCAAAGAAAATGTTATGTCTGGCGCAAACCCAACACATCACATCACCCAAAGAACACCGTCCCATGGTGGTGGCAGCATCATGCTGTGGGGATGTTTTTCAGCAGCCGGGACTGGGAAACTGGTCAGAGTTGAGGGAAAATGGATGGTGCTAAATGCAGGGATATTCTTGAGCAAAACCACTCTGTGCGTGATTTGAGGCTAGGACGGAGGTTCACCTTCCAGCAGGACAATGACCCCAAACACACTGCTAAAGCAACACTTGAGTGGTTTAAGGGGAAACATATAAATATGTTGGAATGGCAGAGTCAAAGTCCAGACCTCAATCCAATAGAAAATCTGTGGTCAGACTTGCGCAAGCGCAAACCATCCAACTTGAAGGAGCTGGAGCAGTTTTGAATGGGTGAAAATCCCAGTGTAAGATGTGGCAAGCTCATACAGACTTATCCAAAGCGACTGGGAGCTGTGATTGCCGCAAAAGGTGGCTCTACAAAGTATTGACTTTAGGGGGGTGAATAGTTATGCACATTGACTTTTTCTGTTATTTTGTCCTATTTGTTGTTGGCTTCACAATAATAATAAAAAAAAAAAACATCTTCAATGTTGTGGGCATGTTCTGTAAATTAAATGATGCAAATCCTCAAACAATCCATGTTAATTCCAGGTTGTGAGGCAACAAAACACGAAAAATGCCAAGGGGGGGGGGGTGAATACTTTTGCAAGTCACTATACACTAAATAATGTATGGACATTTGTATTTCTCCACAACACTGTAACAGCAATTAAACACACATTACTGTACTTTAACAACACAGGAAGGCATGGGAAGACATTACAATTAATTGAATATTGGTCTCAAAATTACAATTGCAATATTTAACATATTTTTTATAAAATTTAATTTCTGAGTATATCGATCCAAGGAATCAGGGGATTAATGCATATAGTGAAACCCATATGGACTAGAACAGATGTTATAATGTATTTTATAAAGAGCTAGTTTTCTTGATTGCGAGCCTGATCGGTAAATGTTACTTATTGACACTCATTCATTTGTAGCCTCCAATTGCAGTTTACGTCTAATCGAGCAGGACTGTGTAGTCTTGTTACCTCTGGTACAAAAGATGGCGCAAAATATGGGTTCAGGTTAGAGACAACACCCAAGAATATGTGCGGATGATAATGCAGGAAGAATACTAGTGGTCTCGGAACAGGGCCACTCCCCACTCAGGATACAGGCACACAGTAAATCGTCTCACACCTTGTTTTATTTGAAAACTAGAACTGTCAACTTTTATTATGAACTATGGATATGTTTATACAGTTTCTCTAGTGAAGAACAACCATTCAGAGAATTGTGCATATTTTGGGGCCAAATGGGTGCAAACCTACATGTAAATTAGGACAATGTGCATTCTTAAGTAGCCAATAAAGGCATGCCTATGTGTGTTTCCTTTATGAACACATGCCTACATGTCAAACAGTGCAGCTCCGGTGTATGTGCAATACAACATCTGCTCTTAATAGCCTGGGTCACTATGTCAAGAGTGTTGACTTAGCACTTGACAGAAGGATAAGCCAGCTGGATGGGCCCGATTCAATTTCAAGCCCGCAACTCGATTGTTGTAGGCCGTATGTCTACGGGTGGGTTGCGGCCTCCTGTTGATCTCCAATTCTGGAGCTATTCAATTGCTCTAGCCCGCAAGTTACTGGCCCATATTTGCCTATGGGCTAAATGGGCTATAGCTCAGGGTGGCAGTATTTTAGGTTCAGCAAATCTCGGACGCATGTGTACAGTGTGTTCTTCACTTTATGTCACTGCTTCCTCACTACCTGAGTGGGATTTGCATGAATCCACATTAAGGAATCACAAGCGGTTCATCGGGGCCTGGTGGATGTTTGAGCAGTGGTTGCCAAACTGTGCGCTGCGGAGCCCAGGGGGGCCATGACTGCCCTACAGGGGTGCCGCAAACGCTTCACTTTCTCTGCTGACTCTCCTGCCCCAAGGCCCACTATGCCTCACCAGCCTGTGGAGGAAACGAGGAGCTGGCCGAAGGAGGAGCCAGCCTGGGAGGAACAACAATTGGGAGAGAAGCCTAAGGGTAAGAAGCTGTGTCCCCCTTAGCCTCCCTCGGCCCCACGTGCCTCCCTACAACCGCCGCGCCCCCACCTGCCTCCATGGCCAGATCTTTCATTTAAAAATGTAGTGTGCCCGATCCCCAGCCCTAGCTCCGCCCCCTCTCATGTCCTACTTCCTGTCATAAGTCTGATACTGCATCTGTGCAGTAATAGCAGTGTGGGAACCAGCCTGTGGCAGAAGCCCCGACCACGAGGGGCTCCTGAACAAGGTAGGCCCTTTTTGTGTGTCATCTGTTATTTTTTAAATAAGATAATTTGTCTGTGTGAGTCTGTGTGTGTCTGTGTGAGTGTCTGTGAGTTTGTGTGTGCCTGTGAGTTTGTGTGTGTCTGTGTGAGTATTTGTGTGAGTGTCTGTGTGAGCTTGTGTGTGAGCTTGTGTGAGTATTTGTGTGAGTGTCTGTGTGAGTTTGTGTGTGCCTGTGTGAGTATTTGTGTGAGTGTCTGTGTGAGTTTGTGTGTGCCTGTGTGAGTATTTGTGTGAGTGTCTGTGTGAGTTTGTGTGTGCCTGTGTGAGTATTTGTGTGAGTGTCTGTGTGAGTTTGTGTGTGCCTGTGTGAGTTTGCGTGAGTCTGTGTGAGTTTGTGTGTGCCTGTATGTGTCTGTGTGAGTTTGTGTGAGTCTGTCTGTGTGAGTTTGTGTGTGCCTATGTGAGTGTCTGTGAGTTTGTGTGTGCCTGTGTGTGTCTGTGTGAGTATTTGTGTGTGTGCCTGTGTGAGTTTGCGTGAGTCTGTCTGTGTGAGTTTGTGTGTGCCTGTATGTGTCTGTGTGGGTTTGTGTGTGTCTGTGTGAGTTTGTGTGAGTCTGTCTGTGTGAGTTTGTGTGTGCCTGTATGTGTCTGTGTGGGTTTGTGTGTGCCTGTATGTGTCTGTGTGGGTTTGTGTGTGTCTGTATGTGTCGGTGTGGGTTTGTGTGTGCCTGTGTGAGTTTGCGTGAGTCTGTCTGTGTGAGTTTGTGTGTGCCTGTATGTGTCTGTGTGAGTTTGTGTGTGTCTGTGTGAGTTTGTGTGAGTCTGTCTGTGTGAGTTTGTGTGTGCCTGTATGTGTCTGTGTGGGTTTGTGTGTGCCTGTATGTGTCGGTGTGGGTTTGTGTGTGTCTGTGTGAGTTTGTGTGAGTCTGTCTGTGTGAGTTTGTGTGTGCCTGTATGTGTCTGTGTGGGTTTGTGTGTGCCTATATGTGTCTGTGTGGGTTTGTGTGTGCCTGTATGTGTCTGTGTGAGTTTGTGTGTGTCTGTGTGAGTTTGTGTGAGTCTGTCTGTGTAAGATTGTGTGTGCCTGTATGTGTCTGTGTGGGTTTGTGTGTGTCTGTGTGAGTTTGTATGAGTCTGTCTGTGTGAGATGCTCCAATATCAGTGAGTTTAGGGTCAGCACAAATGACAATTCATATAATGTTTGCTCTATAATGGTGGATCTAATTGAGATCCATCTATGTAGCCTCTCACATCAGGAAAAAATAGGACCAATATGGTGAAAATAGGTAAAATAGCAGTAACAATAAAATAAATAATGAAATTTAATAAAAGATACAAAGATCAAATTGGATCCTACCAGACTTGGCCTTTCTCAATGGTGATCCCCTGATATTTGGGCTGTCTTTATGCAACATATCCCTTTAAATAGTAATTAAATGGTATTTTGTAAGCATTCTTATTGGCTGAAATATATGTCCATAATATTTTAGCCAATCAGAATGGTTTCAGAGATGTCACTCTGCTCATTTTCCTTCAGAATGCTCATATTGAGAAGGGGTTAAATTAGATACAATGAGGGTCCTTTAAGGACCCCCATGGTAGGTAGGAGTTAATAGGAATACCATGGGTGTCATTTAAGGACCCCTTGGTATAGGGTTAATTATTAGATGGGGGGTTATTTCTAATGGAAGGGTTACTGTTTAATAGGGAGTTAATATTTAATGCCACAGAGGCATTACCTTATAAATCATATTAAAATGGCTAAAGCTGGAATCCAGCTGTACCTTGCTATGTTAGTGCTGTAGTGAGGGGGCACAGTGCTGTTGCAACTGTATAGTTCAGACTTGACTTCATAACACACTTAGGTGACCAAAACAAGTATGGCCACCATTCCCAGGCTATAAAAGCTGCAGCAATCACATTATATGCAAATAATAAAGCAGGGCGAGAAAAGGCTAAGGGATGTGGAAATTTGGACTGCGCACCCGCAAATCCTTTGATCTGTGAAGCCCGTAACTGTTATGTTCCAATCACACTATTAAATTGCAACAAATTCACTGGAGTTCAAGCCCGTAACCCACAAATGGAGCTAAGAATCAAACGGGTAGCAGAGAGGGCCCGCAAGGGTGTAAAGTCCTATCGGTAGCACTGTAAATGCAAATAAACACACACTACTGTACAAATAATAAAAGGGAAAGTGATGTTAGGTATCAGAAGTAATAGCACAATATTCTCAAGCCGCAAATCTGCAATATAAAATACTTCTTTAATATTTAGATTCTGTGTTATATCGATCCCGGCAATCAATGTGTTAATACATATAGGAACTCACATGTGATAGAATATCATATTTATGGCTTTATCAATATTGCATTATATCTGGAATGCTGGTCCGATCGTAACTCGTAATAAAAACCCCTTAAGGCTATGAAAACCAACCTCCATTTTTCAGTGTCGTAATGATGACGATCTTTGTGCCATTGGCTCTGTCTAAACCCGTAACTACGGATTTGACTAACTGATCATGTTCACGGCCGCACATCCAACATTCGAAAAATAACTAATCTAATAGCTCTGTAACGCAGTTGAATTTCAAGCCCTCAGCCCTTGCGACTTGCCGATGCCGCTACATGCTTCAAATATAATAGGGCTGTATATCTCCTATAAACAAAATCCTTCAAGGATGAATTATCAAACATGTCTATTATCAGTTAATAATTGACTTTCTTTATCAGTGATACAATATAACAAATACAGTACTTTATAACAAAAAAATGCACATGTTTATACAGTATACAGAGGCATAATATATCCCTGCCTGAGACTACACTGGCCTGTCTGAGCCTCAGCAAGCTACCTTATATAGCTCTCTAATTAAAGCAGATCTAATCATTTTTGTTGGCATGGAAAGAGTGTGTTCAACAGGGGTGGAACGTGATGGACAGGTCCCCATCCTTACTGACACCTCCCTCGTCACTGACTGCCTCTTTACACCAGTGATGGGTCAGTACCCTCCATCTCATCCCCTCCTTTGCTTAAAATATTATTATTTTCAGTGGAGTTCACTGTGGTTTTGTGTACAGACCACAACTATTTACTGGCTACATATAACAATACCTTATTTTATTATGTTCTACTTTTTAATTTACCTGATCCACACAATGGCCCCTCAGCCTCTTAAGTGTTCTTCATACTCTTTAAAATGTTTGGAGGTATGGTGTTGGTATATATTTTGTTGTTGTTCAGTCGTGTCTGACTCTCAGTGATCATATAGACCAGGCACATCTGTCTGTGTTACTGGTTGTGCTTATGCATACGGTATTCTTGGCAAAGATACTGGAGTAAGTTGCCAGTTCCTTCTCCAGTGGGCCGTGATTTGTCTGACCTCACGGCTATAACCTGCCCATCTTGGGTGACCCTACATGGTATTGCTCACAGCTTTATTAAGGTACACACACCCCTTCAGCACAACAAGGTAGCGATCCAGAAGGTGTATATTACATATATTATTATTTTTAATATTATTCTACACAGTATGTATATATTTTTGCTAGAAGAGTATATGCCAATACAAGTTCATTCAAAATTTTCATTTGAAAATATTAATACATCTAATTAACAGTAATAGAGTGTTTTCATTATTATGTGAATCTGCAAATATATTTTAATAGCATTTTATCACAAAGAGTGTGTTGTAATTATTTGTATTTTTGGTAGATATGTATATTTATAAATCACTGTGATATATTATTCCATATATCTGTATTATAAAGACAGTTTAATCAAGATGACTCATTGATAGTGAATAGTGATGTCCCGAACAGTTCGCCGGAGAACTATTCGCGGCGATTTTCGCATGTTCGCGTTCGCAACGAACGCCGAACACATGCGCTTTTCGGTCCGCCCCCTATTCTTTATCATTGAGGAAACTTTGACCCTGCACCTTACAGTCAGCAGACACATTCCAGCCAATCAGCAGCAAACACTCCCTTCCAGGAACTTCCATCTGAAGGACAGCCTCCATTTTAGAATCATTCTGCAGCTACATTCGTTGAGAGAGGACATATATTCTACCTGCTGCTGATTTAATAGGGAAATAGATAGCCAGGCTGTGTATTTAGCTTTCACTACACACCTGAAGGACTCATTTGATATCTGCTGCAAGGACAGCAACCCAAAAAGCCCTTTTTAGGGCTAGAACATCATTTAACTTATTTTATTATTTTTTTCTGTGTAATCTAATTGCATATGCCTGCCTGCTAGCGTGTGTGTGAGGCCTATTGTATCTACTCTGCCAACTTTTGCCAGTGCACAGTGACACTCATATCTGGTGCAACCGTAGTGTACAGTGACATAAAACAACCCTTTTTTTTCTGTAATCGATTGAATATCAGTTGCCTGCCTACAGGCGTGTGTGTGAGGCCTATTACATCTACTCTGCCAACTTTTGCCAGTGCACAGTGACACTCATATCTGGTGCAACCGTAGTGTATAGTGACATAAAACAACACTTTTTTGACTGTAATAGATTGAATAGCAATTGCCTGCCTACAGGCGTGTGTGTGAAGCCTATTGCATCTACTCTGCCAACTTTTGCCAGTGCACAGTGATACGTCATATCTGGTGCAACCGTAGTTTACAGTGACATAAAACAACACTTTTTTTACTGTAATAGATTGAACATCAGTTGCCTGCCTACACTCGTGTGTGTGAGGCCTACAGCGCCTACTCTGCCAACTTTTGCCAGTGCACAGTGACACTCATATCTGGTGGCACCTTAGATTGCACGCGCAGTGCCCCAAATTCGAAGTAGGAGGTCCGACCAAGCATCTTTTTCCATCTCCTTGTTCCAAAAATCCATGCCATATACACGTTCCCTCATAGGTGACGTAACAGGTATTAAACTGATAGGAATGAATAGTACAACTTAATACATCACTCCTATCTGGTGGCACATTACATTGCACGTGCAGTGCCCCAAATTCGAAGTAGGAGGTCCGACCAAGCATCTTTTTCCATCTCCCTGTTCCAAAAATCCATGCCATATACACGTCCCCTGATAGGTGACGTAACAGGTATTAAACTGATAGGAATGAATAGTACGACTTAATAAACCACTCCTATCTGGTGGCACCTTAGATTGCACGCGCAGTGCCCCAAATTTGAAGTGGGAGGACCGACCAAGCATCTTTTTCCATCTCCCTGTTCCAAAAATTCATGCCATATACACGTCCCCTGATAGGTGACGTAACAGGTATTAAACTGATAGGAATGAATAGTACAACTTAATACACCACTCCTATCTGGTGGCACCTTAGATTGCACTCGCAGTGCCCCAAATTTGAAGTGGGAGGACTGACCAAGCATCTTTTTCCATCTCCCTGTTCCAAAAATCCATGCCATATACACGTCCCCTAGTAGTGGACGTTTCAGGGATTAAACCGATAGGGATAGTACTACTTAACAGTACACACCTTATAATAACGCAGACAGAGGCAACGCAGAGAGAGGAGTCTGAAGAAGAGGAGTCAGAGGAGGAAGGTGGCTTTGAGGAGGTGGAAGACCAAACACAGCAGGCGTCCCAGGGGGCTTGTTGTCACCTTTCGGGGACCCTTGGTGGCTGGGTGGAGGAAGAGACCTTCAATGACATCAGTGAGGACAAGGAACGAGACATGGCTAGCTTGGTATCCAACCTTGTGCAAATGGGGAGTTTGCGGTTGTGCAAAGGGACTGTTTGCGGTTGTTTGCGGTGCATTAAACGGGGAGATTGGTCTGTTACTGTGAAGCGGGTGTAACCCTTACACAACCTGATCGATACAACATCATACCTGATGTTTTAAAGCATGTTATTCCAAACAATTTAGGAATGTTAGGTGATTTATGCCCTTTATGGCTTAAAACCAGACTCTGCATCAACTATGTAATTTTCCATGGGAGTTTTGCCATGGATCCCCCTCCGGCATGCCACAGTCCAGGTGTTAGTCCCCTTGAAACAACTTTCCCATCACTATTGTGGCCAGAAAGAGTCCCTGTGGGTTTTGAAATTCGCCTGCCCATTGAAGTCTATGGCGGTCTATGGCGCCGATGTTCGTCCGTTCGCAAACATTTGATGAAATTCGCGTCCGCGGTTCGCGAACCGAAAATTTGATGTTTGCAACATCACTAATAGTGAACACAACTAACTCTAACAAACAGCGTGTTGTTTAACATTATATATTTGAGATGAGGTTTGAACCTCCCATGAGTTCAGTTTAAGAAATCTCTTATAATGTGTAGCACACGCCCACTCATGATGCTGCTAAGGCCACACCCTAACCACACCCCAAAGGTCCCTATATATATATATATATATATATATATATATATAGATAGATAGATAGATAGATATACTAGTCATCTGGCGGTCAAAAATGACGGTATAATATTGTCTTAAAAATTGTATCTTCTGTCTGTTTGTGCGCCCTCTCTCTGTGTACCCTCTCTCTCTCTGTGCTCACTCTCTCTTTGCATCCTCTCTCTTCTCCCCTCTCCTTGTCACTCTCTCCCCCTCCCTCTCCTCGTCACACTCTCTCTTTCTCCTTCTCCTTCTCTCTCTCTCCCCCTTCCTTCTCTCTCTCCCTCTCCTTCTCTCTCCCTCTCCTTCTCTCTCTCCATCTCCTTTGCTCTCTCCCTCCCTCTCACTCTCTCTCTCCTTCTCATTCACTCCGCCTCCTTCTCACTCTCTCCCTCTCCTTCTCTCTCCCTCTCTCTCTTCATCCCTCTCCTTCTCTCTCCTTCCCTCCTCTCTCAATCCCTCACTCTCCCCCTACGGCGCTCATTGCTAGCCTCACAATGGGCAGAGCGCATGCGCAATTCGAAGTTTGCGAGCAGTACACACAATTTCACAGTACAACAACTATATTAGTGATGTGATATATAAGGGCAACAGTGGGTTTGGCCTTTTCAATTGAAAGTAGAAATGTTATTCAATAGGAAAAACAACGTCGATTAAAAGAGTTTAAAAGGAAAGATCAAAAACAATATGAACAATGGTTCCTTTGGTAGCTACTGTAACCTTTATTGTCACTCTTTTATTTACCATTCATGGAGTGTGGTTACATAGCAAATGATTTTGCAGAGTATGATAGGGGCATTTGCTCACTCACTTCTGAGCTATAAATTAAAGTCCAAGGTATACTATGCTATTAAATTTATTAGCGAGTCATGCAGTCACCTATTAACAATTTCATATAGGTGGACAGGGACAGTGATATATATATATAAATTTATATTAAATAGGATATTTGTTGGCTAGTTTTCTTTTATGCTTTCTTGCATTATTTAGTTATGTTAAGACTGGTTTATCTTAACATACATTTATTTATATTTATAATTTAAATTAAATTCTGTGACTTAGCGACCACATCTTAATTGTTAGGTAGATGAAATGCTAACAAGGACATTGCAGTGAACGCCAGACTTGAGTTTATTTAGTAGCTTAATACTTGAATGTGAATCTCAGTGATTTCTTGCACATAAATGATTGATTTCATCTCATATGTTCTAAATTGTAATAGTATGTTAGCATAAATAGAGTAAAAATACTATGAGGGATAAGGTCGTTGGTAAAATGTATTCCCTTCAGCATAAACAGGAGACCTTTTATTGAAAATTAATTAAGATTAATGAAAAGATTTAGTTGATAGACACTGTAACCAATTTGTGATAGGTTTCAATCAAATTAGTTTTATATAAACAACTAGTCATTTGCCCGTCCTTCTCCCTCCCCTGTGTCTCTCCCCCTCCCCTGTGTCTCTTTCCCCCTTCCTCCCCTGTGTCTCTCTCCTCTCTCCCTCTCTTGTGTCTCACCCTCCCCTCCCCCTTTGTGTCCCCCCCTTCCTCCCCTGTCTCTCTTCCCCCTTTCCTCCCCTTTGTCTCTCTCCTCTCTCCCTCCCCTGTGTCTCATCCTCCCTCCCTCGTGTCTTCCCCCCTCCTCCCTCACCTGTATCTATTTCCCCCTCCTCCCGCGCCCTGTGTCTCTTCCCCCTCTCTCTCCTCTGTGTCTCTTCACTGCCCTCTCCCTCCCCTGTGTCTCTTCCCTCCCCTCTCCCTCACCTGTGTCTCTTTCCCTCCTCCCTCCCCTGTGTATCTTCCCCCCTACTCCCGCTAGCCAGCGTTACATACTACGGGAAACTATCAGCCTTATTAAATTGCGATTCAGCCAATTGAATAGGGCTCTATTTAAGCACACAGCATATATTTTTTTACACAAATGTTTAGTTAGTGACGACCTTGCTTTTGGATAGACGTTCACTAACTAAACACTTAGGCCCTCATTCAATTGCAATTTTGCCAATTGAATAGGGCTCTAAATAAGCACATAACATATTTTTTTTAAATAAGTTTTTAGTCAGTAAACATCTATCCAAAAGCAAGTTTTTCACTAACTAAAAACTTATGTAAAAATAATATGCTATGTGCTTATTTAGAGCCCTATTCGATTGGCCAAATTGCAATTGAATGAGGGGCTTACTGTGTGCTTTTATAGAGCCCTATTCAATTGGCTGAGTTGCAATTTAATAAGGCTGTATATTAGTGAAATATATTTCTGGCAAAGCACTGAAACATTCGTTATATGTGTTTATTAAAGGGATATTGAAGGTCCCTGGATGTTTTGTAGTTGTTGTTCAGTCCCTCAGTCGTGTCCGACTCTCAGTGACCATACGGACCATAGCATGCCAGGTACATTTGTCTGTGTGTCTGGTTGTGTTTATCTAAATGGTTTTCTTGACCAAGATGGAGTGGGTTTCCATTTCCTTCTCCAGTGGCCTGCAATTCTTCTGACTTCTCTGCTATGATCTGCCCATCTTACATGGTTTATCTCACAGCTTCATTGAGGTACACAAGCCCCTTCACCACGACAAGGTAGTGATCCTGAAGGGGTCCTGGATGTTACTCGGTATATAATATCCCTGTGTATCTATTTATTGTTATGTACTGCTATTATTATATCTGTTTTTACTGTCTAAATCAAACAAATAGTGCCTGTATTGGTCTACCCTCTGCAAAATATACAGACAGACTCTTTAGGGCTGGATGAGTGTAGTGTCATAGCCTATAAGGGAGCACATCTTAGTAGCATGTTGCAGAGAGATGGTCACAGATTGGTTAGTACGAGACACAGCTCTATCAGTAATACAGTCAGTTGGCATTCAATTCAAGCCCGCAACTCGATCGCAGACGGAGAAATGTCTGCGGGTGTGTTGAAGGCTCCCATTCGTCTCCGATTACGATGCTATTCAATTGCTCAATGGCCCAAAGCCAAAACCATAAACCATGCACTGGTTCGGAGCAGTTCAGGGCGAGAACATGATCAATTAAGCAAGCCCATAACCTCCCATTTCAAATCAGCCAATAGAAAATGAGACATTATTAAGCCAAAAAAACATGGAGGTTACATGTCAATCAATTAGGTTCGGGGGTCCAATATGCGATGGGAATCGCAAACCCTCAAAATACAGAATTATGGAAATTAATGCCAATACTGTTCTAGTCCATGTGGGTGGCCGGATATGTATTAACTAATTGATAGCCGAGATTGATATAACCCCGAAATGAAACATAAAGAATAAACGTTATTTCCTGGTGATTTGCGGGCTTGAGACTGTTGTGCAATTAATTCTACTGTCTGTCATCGCTTACCCCGTTATTTACAGTGCAGGATTGATGTTTTATTTGCATTTACAGTGCTACGGATAGGTATTTAACCCCCTTGTGCGTCCTCTCTAGCACTCGTGGGATTTTCACCTTCATTTGCCGTTTACGGGTGTGAAAACATTTGTAGGCTTGGGGAAGTTGAGCAATTGATTAGCGATTTGCGATTTTAGCCTTGCGAAAGAGACAATTCAAAGAGTTCTGGAGCCTGTAAGTTGCGAGCTTAACATGGTCATTTTTTCAAACCCGTAACTCGGAAGCCGATCGGAGCCCGCACAAAGATGCCAATTGAATAGCAGAGTAGCAACCTCACTTAAGGGCTCCCGGATCTCAAAATCGCTCAACTGAATGTGGCTTAGTGCACTGGCTAGTGAATGGAGGGCCTCAGTGCAAAAAAATACGTTTGGGTCCCCCAGGTGGTGGTGGTACAAATAATTTTTTTAGATTGTTCACTCGGTGCCCCACTGTGGTGCCAACAATACCTACAGTATATAATATATATATATATATATATATATATATATATATATATATATATATAAATATACCCACACACACACTATTTTTGTGTGTTGCCCCCCCAACTCACACCTCTCTCTCTCTCAAGTCTCCTCAATCTCTCTCTCCCTCTCCGCTTCTCTCTCCAATGTCTCCTTCTCTCCCCCTCTCTCTCCTTCAACCCCCTCTCTCCTTTTCTCTCCTGCTCTCCCCATTCCTATCTCTCCTTCTCCTCCCTCTCCTTCTCTCCCCTCTCTCCTTTTCTCTTGCTCTCTCCTTTTCTCCCCCTCTCTCTCCTTCTCCCCCTCTCTCCTTCTTTCTCCCCCTCTCTCCTTTCCCTCCCTCCTTCTTTTCCCCTCCCTCTCCCTTTTCCTGCCCCTGTCCTTCTTTCCCCCTCTCCTTCTCTCTTCCCCTCTTTCCTTCCCTCTCATCTTTCCTTCTTTTCACATCTTTCCTTCTCCCCATGCCCTCCCCTTCTCTCATTCTCCCCCTCCCCTTCTCTCTCATTCTCCCACTCCCCTCTCCTTCTCTCCCTGCTCTTTCCTTCTCTCCCCCTTTCCTTCTCTTCCCTCCCATTCTCTCTCATTCTCCCACTCTCCTCTCCTTCTCCCCCTCCTTCTCTCTCATTCTCCCACTCCCCTCTCCTTCTCCCTTCCCCTCTCCTTCTCTTCCCCTCCCTCCCCCTTTCCCCCCTCTTCTTCTCTCCTCTCATTCTCTCTCCCCTCTTTCCTACTCTCTCCCGCTCTTTGCTTCTCCTTCCCTCTAACACTCCCACTCCCCTCTCATTCTCTCTCCCCTCTTTCCTTCTCTTCCCCTCTCCTTCTCTCTCCTTCTCTACTCCCTTCTCATTCTCTCTCCTACTCTTTCCTTCTCACTCCCCTTTCCTTCTCCCCCTCCCCTTCTCTCTCATTCTCCCACTCCCCTCTCTTTCCCTCTCCTTCTCCCCACCCCCAGGTGGCGGTGGTCCAATGTTTTGTGTGTGTAGCCCCCTAACTCCCATCTCTCTCACATCTCCATCTCTCTCCCCCTCTCCACTTCTCTCTCCACCATCTCCTTCTCTCTCACCTTCTCTCTCATTCAACCCCCTTCTCTCCCATGCTCTCCCCATCCCTATCTCTCCTTTTTCTTCCTACCCCCTCTCCTTCTCTCCCCTCTCCCATTTTTCTACCTCTCTCTCTCTTACTCCCCCTCTCTCTTCTTCTCTCTCCCTTCCATCGCTCCTTCTCTCCTCCTTTCTGTCCTCCTCTCCTTCTATCTCCCTTTTCCTTCTCTTCCCCTCTTTCCTTCTCCCCTGCCCTCTCCTTCTCTATCATATTCCCCCCCCCATTCTCTCTCACTTTCCCACTCCCCTTCTCTATCCCCCTCTTTTCTTCTCTCCCCCTATTTCCTTCTACCCCTCCTTCTCTCTCATTCTCTCACTCCCTTCTCCTTCTCTCCCCCCTCTCCTTCTCTCCCCCTCTGCTTCTCTCCACCCTCTCCTTCTCTACCCCCTCTCCTTCTCTACCCCCTATCCTTCTCTCACATTATCCCCCTCCACTCTCATTCTCTCTCCTCTTTCCTTCTCTCCTCCATCTTCTCTCTCATTCTCCCCTCCTCTCTAATTCTGCCACTCCCTCTTTCCTTCTCTCCCCCCTCTCCTTCTCTCTCATTCCCCCCCTTCTCTCTCATTCTCCCCCTCCTCTCTCCTTCTCTATCCTCCTCTTTCCTTCTCTCCCCCTCAGCTTCTCTCTCATTGTCCCCTCCTCTCTTATTCTCCCACTCCCTCTTTCCTTCTCTCCCCCTCTCCTTCTCTCCCCTCCCTCTTTCCTTCTCTACCCCTCATCTTCTCTCTTATTCTACCCTCCTCTCTTATTCTCCCACTCACTCTTTCCTTCTCTCCCCCTCTCCTTCTCTCTCCCCCTCTCTCATTCTCCCCCTTTCATCATCTGTTCTCTCAATGGATTGCTGGGGAGCTGCGATATCACAAGACTGTGAGACAAGATACAGTGGTGCGTAGAGGAGTCTTTCTATTCTTCTCTTTCTCAAACACACAAACTCCCACAACGCAATGCAATAAAAAAATCTATCTATTTTGACAGTAAAAAAGAATCTCTGATGCATATAAATTGCAATGTTGGAACATCTAGTCGTTTCATCTAAAACATATCCTTTCTCTCTATTTAATGTAATGTAATAAATAAAATAAAAGTATTATTCCCTCTTGCACAATAAAACTCCATACTATAAATCATTTATATGTAGTTTTTTCATCTGGTGACAGACAAGGAGATACTCGGTCACACTATTGTGCTGTTTCTGGTTGTCCTACGTAGATTGTATGTTTCATCACACTCTCTCACACATTGCCTCTCCCTTTCAAATACTCATATTTACCTTTGTCATGAGCTAAATTGTATGTAGTTAGCAATAGTAGTAACACGCGGAAGTGAGAGATGGCTCATAAAGAAGTTTGAGGGCCGGAGAATTGACGCCTTTGAATTGTTGGGGTTGAGAAAACTGCTTAGTGTCCCTTGGACTGCAAGAAGATCCAATAAATCATTATTACAGGAAATTAAGACAAACTGTTCACTGGAAGGTTTGATCATGAGGCTGAAGCTCAAATATTTCGACCATATCATGAGAAGACCAGATTCCCTAGAGAACACTCTGATGTTGGGGAAGGCACATAAAGAAGGAGATGGCAGAGGTGCAGATGGA
The DNA here is from genome assembly GCA_027410445.1 of Discoglossus pictus. NCBI lineage: Eukaryota > Metazoa > Chordata > Amphibia > Anura > Alytidae > Discoglossus > Discoglossus pictus. The sequence goes on along the minus strand of CM050163.1, from coordinate 19,928,090 downwards.
TAGATGAGGTCACTCTAGTAATTAAAATGAACTTTAGGGAGCTCAGATGTTCAGTGGCTGACAGATGTGCCTGGTGAGCGGCAGTCTATATTGGGTCATATAGAGTTGGACATGACTAAATGACTAAACAACAACAACTCAACAGGGCATTATTGATAGCTCAGTGTATATGCAATTCTCAGACCATCCCAAAAGGATTCAGGTAATCTGTACATTCCCCTTCTGGATCTAAATCTGGACTGAAGGACTGAACAACAACAGTAATAAATCTGTACATTAAGTCATATAAACGTGAGCTTTTCTATACTTAGTCCAGGTTTGCAGTCATGTCTTAAGTACTAGAAATTAAATATACTGATCTAAACTATGGATGCACCAAATATCGCTGATATGGTGGGAGGAGCAAATGAATAAGAGGCATGAAGGAGATCAAGAGAACTTCCTTGTTGATTAAGTGCCTCATCATTAGCCAGAAGAGATTTCTCAAGGATGGGAACAAGTGCTTCTTCAGATATTTCTCGTTGTACAGTATAATTAAATTATGGCTACTCTATAGTGTGTAAATATGAGAGATGGGAAATTATCATATAGAAATATAGTCTGGAAATGTTAAGATTTAGAATAAACACTTCCCCAGTGATATTTTTCTTAACAGTCTTTTGAAGAACTAATCTTGATAATAGTAAACATTTTTGTTAGAAAGTAAAGAAATCCACAACTTTTATATTTGTAACTTTTATATGAAATTATTCCTTACCGAAAGCATGCATTTTTTGTTATGTGTCTGTCTTTTCATTTTTCAGGAGGGTGTATTCGGAAATATGTGGCACTTGAACATGCCACATTCCCATTGTGTAAATAGGTACTTCCTGTGCAATAAAAGTTAGGTAACTAAAAGTGGTAGGTCCCATAGCAGCATATAAAGAGTAATATATTATTATTATTATACTTTAATTGTAATGTGCCAAAACATTCTGTAGCGCTGTACGGTGGTTAAGTACAAATCAAAACATTTTTTATCACATTGCAAAAGAATGGAGGGCCCTGTCATTGAGTTTAAAATCAAACATACATTGTGCTTTCCCCAAAGAACCAAAATATGTAAAACTCGCAAACTTACAGTCTAAAGGATTCAGGTGAGATAAAGTGCTCATAGATGTGGATTTGAGGCAGGAGGATAATCTAGTGGAGCGAGGCAAGGAGTTCCAGCGAATAGGGGCAGAACAAGAAAAGTCCAGGAGGCAGGAGTGAGAGGAGGTGAAAAGTAAGGAGGATAGAAGGACGTCATTAGCAGAGAGCAAAGAGGGCATTTGGGAGAGTATTTTGAGATGAGAGCACTAATGTAAGAGGGTGTATTGTTGAGAGCTTTATATGTTAGAGTCATGATTTTGAATTTTATCCTGACGCTATGGGAAGCCAATGGTGAGTATGGAAGATGAGTCTAGTAGATGCATTTAATATGAATTGGAGTGGGGATAGAGGGGTGATGGTAAGGCTAGCTAGGAGCTAGTTATAGTAATAAGGGTGTGATATGATGAGAGAGTGAATTATAATTTTAGCTGCGTCTTGTGTCAGACAGTGACGGATTTTGGAGATGTTTTTTAGGTGAAAATGACAAGATTTAGTGATTGATTGATTGTATATGAGGAGTGAAAGAGATGACAGGGTCCAGTAGAACCCCAAGACAATGGGCCTGGGAGGTAGGAGTAATGATTGCTGTGATGAGATCAGTCTCGTCACTGCGAATTGGAGAAGTCTGGTTGCCCAAATCCTCCCTTTTGACTACGGCCCATGTTGATTTTCCCCCTACAAAGACATGGAAGCCATGCTTCATTTGGTCAGAAAGGACTATGATCTAACTTTTGAACCACTGGACCAATTTATATCATTTGGACATATGATTGTATTTGGAGTATGCTGATTCTGAAAATGTACGTTTTATACACAGTAGAGGGAGGGGCTACCTGAGGTCAGCCCCTAATGGCCTCTGGCCAATCACATAGTTTCACACCGTGGGAAACATGAGACTCCTCCCAGGTCCGCCCACTAGGTGTGGCTAATAGAGTCATTTGGCTTCTGACCACCAGAGAGGAAACATGGCCTTTGCTCTACCCTGTGCCCCTGCTAAGAAGGCTGAGAAACCCCATGGGGTTATGGAGCCGGTATGTCTGGAGCTCCCTTTGTTAAGCTATCTCCCCTGTTGTGCATGTAGATAACCTTTGCTCTCAACCATCTGGCCTTAGTGACTCATAGATGGGGGTGGTCAGAATCTGTAACACATTTCTACACATTTTTCATAACTTTAAAAGTATGCATCACATTCACATAAAACGTACATTTTCAGAATCAGCATACTCCAAATACAAACATATGTCCAAATGATATAAATTGGTCCAGTGGTTCAAAAGTTAGATCATAGTCCTTTCTGACCAAATGAAGCATGGCTTCCATGTCTTTGTAGGGGGAAAATCAACATGGGCCGTAGTCAAAAGGGAGGATTTGGGCAACCAGACTTCTCCAATTCGCAGTGACGAGACTGATCTCGTCATATCTGCATTGTTGATAGAGACTGAAAAGTGAGGAGTAGAGGTTGAGCAAGATGGTGGGAAGATTACGAGCTCAGTCTTTGACATGCTGAGCGTGAGTTGACAGGTAGACATCCAGGCGCATATGCTAGAGAGGCAGTTGGCAACTTTAGCTAGAAGAGAGTGGGAAAGTTATGGTGGAGAGAGGTAGAATTGAGTGTCATCTGCATAGAGATGATAGTGAAATCCAAAATATTTGATTAGGGTACCAAGGAATGATGTATAGACGGAGACAAGGAAGATGCCTAGGACTAAACCTTCTGGTACACCAGTGGTCAGAGAGCAAAGCGAAGAAGAAGTGCCAGAGAAGGAGACACTAAAAGTTTGATTTTCAAGATAAGATGTGAACCATGAGAGAGCAGTGTCACAGATGCCAAAGAGTGTAGTATATGAATAAGAAGAGGGTGGTCAACTGTATCAAAAGCGGCAGAGAGATCCAGTAGAATTAGAATGGGGAAATGACCACTTGACTTGGCTTGAGTAAGTCATTAGTGACCGCTATCTCTGTGGATTGTTGGGGCATGAAGCCAGATTGGAAGGGGTTAAGGAGGGAATTGGATGAGATAAACTGTGTAAGGCGATTGTGAAGCAGAAGCTGGATCAGAAGTGGGTTTCTTAAGAATCGGTGTAATTATGGCATGTTTTAAGGCTGATGGGAACAAGCCAGTGGTAAGGGAAAGATTGAATAGATGTGTGAGAGCTAGGATAAGTGTGGTAGAGAGGATCATCTGTGATGGAATAGGGTCATGAGGACAAGTTGTAAGACAAGAGGTTGTTAGAAGACTAGAGCCTTTATCCTCAGTTACAGGGTAAAATAAGTTCAAAATGGATAGGGGAAGGGTGAAAATAGTGTGCTATCAGTTAGTTGAGGGAATGATGAGATAGGAACATATTGAGTGGAGAGTTCATTACGGATAGCTTCAGTTTTGTTTTTAAAGTGGCTAGCAAAGTCTTCCGCAGTGAGACAGGAAGGGGGAAGGGGTGGCGGAGGGCAGAGAAGAGTGTTAAATGTGCCAGACAAAGTTTGGGGTTGGAGGACAGGGTGGATATTAATGATGAGAAATAGCTTTGTTTGGCCAGACTGAGGGCATTGCGATAGGAGCGTAGAATAAACTTGTAGTGAAGGAAGTCTGCTGAAGTGCGAGATTCTTCCATGATCGTTCCGCACCATAAGAGCATCTCTTGATGTAGTGTATTTGTGCAGTGAGTCATGGTTGTAGTTGAGAGCTCGGGCGTCTGCGTGTGCTTATGGGGGAAAGAGTGTCTAGTGTGGAGGTTAAAGTCAAGTAGTATTGTGCGGTGGCAATGTCAGGGTAAGTGAGGGTGGTGAGGGGACTGAGAAGGGATTGTGGCACATTGGAAAGATGTTGCAGGTCGTGTGTACTTTATTATTTTATTTTAAATTCTAAATGCATCTTGTATGTTTTCAAACGTATTTCTTCAAAAAAAATTATTTCGAATATACAATCAAAGTGGTCTATTTTTGTTTTATGCGTTGGTGACTGGACTATTGTAATCAAATATAGTTGTCAAAGTACAAATAGTTGTCATGCTTGCGAGCCTCTCATAGAGCGGTGAGGGCCTTAACTGCGAGCCTCGCAGGTGAGCCGTTGAAGCACAGAAGTCTTCCAAGCTCAGAGCACTTAGGCGATGAGCACCGAAGGCGCTTGGAGCACTTAGGCGATGAGCGCTAAAGGTTGCTCATTAGATAGGACGGAAAATGCTTGTGAGCCGCGTAACACATTGACAATCGCCGACATTTTACAACACTAACTTGCAAATAATAACATTACGAATCTAAAATGGCGCTTTACCCGACTAAACAAACGGTTTGGCCTTGTGCACTCAGCCTTTTTATACTGCACAATTGGCACATTGCTGACACTTTCTCCTCAGAACAGTCCAACTGTACATTGTATGTCAAAAGACATTGTTAGCTCTTCAGGATATTGATTGCTGGATATATTAATTAGAAATACATAAAGTATATTAATTTATTAAGTAATTAATTAATTAATTATTATTATTAAAAATATATATATATATATATATAAAAAACGTGACGTGGATGCAGAAGGGGAAGAAAGGAGAGCAGAAAGGAGCACTTAAATTACAGGAAGGATCAAGGGAAGAAAGGAGGTACAGTATTCAAGGTATGAGAGGATGGTGCGGGCGTCTATCAAGACCAATCAACGCCCACCCCATAGTCAGGGGAGGGTCAGGAGCAGAGACAGGAGAACCAAACCGGCAGGTTACGGTTCAGGGTCTGGTTGAGGGGTTGAAAGGGAGGTTTCTAGAATTGATAGAACACACAATATTGGCCCTGGGGTAGCATGGGTTGGACAGGGGGCAGCTGGGGGTGTACAGGTAGGCCAGGTTGATAGTACAATCTCAGCGGAGGTGGCAGTCCCGGAGGTGTAGGTAGTAAGTATTGAGGATGGGATGGGAACAGGTAAGGCTAAGGACAAGGAAGGGGGAAGGAGTAAATAAGATACAGTAAAGAAGAAGTCAGCAATGTGTTCCATTGGTCCAATAGGGGAGCTTGTATCGAAGAAAATAAGGGAAAACATTTGGAAAAGGGAGTTCATAGAGATATTCTCGCTGCTTTTTTTAGATAACTTTACTGAAATAAAACACGATGAGAAGAAAGAGAATGCAAAAAAAATGGAGGAGGAGCGTAGGAGGACACATAGTAGGTTTAGGCATGATTGCCCTAATGTGGAAATACACATCCGCTTTTTCGATGTTTTAAAAAAAGGAACGTTTCAGAAGCAGGGAGAGGCAGCATCAAAAAGGGAGGACTCCAGTAGTGTTAAAAATTATGGAGGGTTGGTTAAAACAGTATGGTAGACTTTCAGACAGCAAGGAGGATGCACAATTATTGTTTGCAGGTTTTAGTAAAGGTTTTATTATCCCCTCAGGAATCAAAGTTTCAAAAGGTCACCCACCCAACTTAAAATCTGCAAAGGACGGCTCGCAAGAGGTGTTGAACAAATTGATGGAGGAGGTTAAATAAGGATGCAGGACCCTTTGAAGCAGTTCCTTTAGATAATTTAAGGGTGTCACCATTAGGTTTGGTCCCAAAGAAGGAGGAAGGTACTTTTAGGATAATACACCACTTGTGGTTCCTCAGTAAATGATGGGATAGATAGGGATCTCTCATCTGTTACACTTCATTTAAACAAGCATTGAAGTTGGTTGGAAGGGCAGGTAAGGGAGCGTTACTGGCCAGCGTTCAGGTTGCTGCCTGTTCACCCAGATTCTCAGTATTTACTAGGTTGTCACAGTTTTGGAAAGTACTTTGGGAATTTGTGTTTGCCTATGGGATGCTCTATTTCATGTGCATACTTTGAAAAATTCAGTTCCCTCATACATTGGGTGGTAACTAAGCAGGCGGGCTTATACTCAGTGGCTCATTACTTAGATGATTTTCTTTTTGTGGGGGCAGCTGGTACGTCAGTGTGTGATACATTACTACATACTTTTCATTGTATTGCAACTGATTTTGGTATTCCCATAGCAGAAGGTAAGTCGGAAGGCCCTTGTACTTCTTTGTGTTTTTTGGGTATTCAGATTGATACTCGTTTGAATGCAGATTGGCAATTAAAGCGTCAAAAAAGGTGATATTGAGAGTAATGCAGTCATTGCTAGGCAAACTTAACTTTGCATGCAGAATTATTCCAATGGGCAGGATATTTTCTAGGAGATTGTCTTTAGCCACAACAGGGTTAACACAGCCACATCACCACATCAGAGTGACATGTTGCTTTAGCATTTCAATGGGGCCACATTGATATTGACAGAGCCTATAGACAATAATATCTATATGGATGCAGCAGGTTCTAATGGTTTTGGAATTTACTTTAGGGGAAAGTGATAGCCATTTTGTTGTGGGGAGATAGTCTGAGGAATAAGCATATGTTGTTCCATTGCGATAATTTGAGCGTGGTGCAGGCCATTACTTCTATGACAGCTTCTTCGCCTACTGTGGTCAGGTTGCTATTAGTGAGGGCATTGCATATCCCAGGAGTGAAGAATGTCGTAGCTGATGCATTAAAGCGTTTCAATTGGGTGGAGTTTCGGCGGATGCAAAATCCATAGGTTTTCCTCAACAGTGGTGGAACATAGGGAACTGACAGGGTATGGAGTACTGCCTGGCAAAATAATCTTCCTTCACTGTTATATAAGAATAATGTTAACGTACATTAAACTTTTCCTTGTTTTATCACTGTCGGGATGTTTAATGTTTTTTCGTTCGATTACGGATGGAGGGCGTCAGTTGGGTTTTCCAGTGGAGGCAGCACTGTTTAAGTGGTTTGGAGTTCAGGGATTAAAATGGGAGCAAGTTTTTGTCATGGTTGTGAGTTATACCAGGTCTTTCCCTCCTCTGGAAATATTAGTTATAAATGATTTAGGGACTATACCTTTAAAATAATTAGTTCCCATGATGAAAAGGGATGTTCAGACCTGCAAATAATATGGTCGCAGGTAACACCAGGATGAAATTGTGGGGGGCGTTTGAACACAAAAGGCTAAATAAGGCAAGGCTTAGACTAAATAAAATTATGTCAGTCTTCATAAGAAATATGGGAGGGTTTCAATTAGACACAGATTGGAAGTCATATTATTTACCTGATGGGGTTCACCTTAATGACATGGGACGTTCCCTCTTTTATTACACATTAAAGGAAGGTATTATGCAGGTCATGCTGTGTTTTGGCGGTGCTGAGCCCGGGGGGTTGGCGGGGGTGCTGTATCACCTTAGGTTGGAGCTCAGTAGATTGGAAGGTATCTGTGCTTGGCTGGTCCCCGAGGCCTCTTAGACATGGGGTTCCATTGGGCTCTGGGGTGGGAGTGGAGCTCCTTTCCTAGGTCTGGTGTACAGCTAGCTGTGATTGTAAATGTTACACGTTTTAATAAATCTGTGGCATTATAATTCCCAAGCAATGGTCTAGTGTCAATTAAATGGGTAATATGGGGTGGTGGTAGGATTTAGTATTTGGACGGACCAAGTCATGTATGCTTAGGTCAGACCTGTCAGCTTCCTTTGCAAAGGTATTACCACCTACCTTTTTGGACCCCCCTTTCAGGAGCTGGGGTTAGGGTAGTTGGGCGGAGACAGTGTACTGGTAGGCGTAATCATTTCTAAGTTTTGGGGAGTTAGGGGACTGCTCTAGCTTGCCAGTGAAAAATTAAATATTTTATTAGCATGGGGTTTGGGTATCAGAGTGTAACAGAGTAACTCATAATTTATTGTCAACGCAAAGATCAATGTGGATTTTTGCATTGCTTTTCGGCTTTGTGGTGCAGTTCTCTTGTAGCAGTGACCTGTAGCAGCAAAGACCGGGGCTTAGCAACAACCAATCAAGCGAAACAGCATCAAAAGCTAATAGAGGTACTTCTGACTGTCTCTATGACACACAGACATGAGGTCTGCTACAAGATCGAACCTGGGCATGGACCCTGATTGATAGTAAATTATTATTCACAAAATCCACAGGGGTTTAAATGTATTTATGAAAATTAAGTCAAGATCCAATGCCCATTATATTTGAATTATATACATTCAAATGTTTTAACACAATGGCACTGAACATTACGTCATGAAAGATTGCATAGGAAATGGTACCCAGTAAAAGGATACCATGTAACCAATTGCTTTTTTAAACATATGTAATCTTTAGTTGAGATATATAGGTTTGGAGGTTTTGGTTTACATTATTTTAAGTAAATTAAGGAGATATACAAAGATATATAAAGAGTAAAGTATATAAAAATGGGCAATCAACAAACTGACAAAATTAAAATGAGACAAAATATCTCAACTCTACTTGACTTACAATTGTGAAATACATCTCCATTTGGATGAAATCTGGACTCATAAAATTAAGTTGTTGTGAATATACGAAGTCACTAAAATATTAAACAACTTGGCAAGTGTCTGTCTTTAAGTCCTATATGTTTTTTTGCAAAAAATTTAGATTTTTAGTTATTAACTTAAGTGACGAGAGGTTGGGAGAAGTGGATTGGGAATAAAAAGTAATGGAGCAAGAGATAGAAGTGAGTATGATGGTGAGCGGAGACATATCGATTATATAGTCCTCAATTCCATAAGAGAATAAACAAGGCCACCATTCCATGTCTCCTGTAAGAGGAAGGCTGACCCCCAAATATGGAGTTTTAAAAAGCTAAGTACCGGAGCTATTCTATGGCTCATGGAAAATAGAATCTCGTAAAACGTGCCGACTCACACCCAGGGGGGTTTGCCAGGGGCTCATTTCCATGGAATGGAGACCATAGACAGAGAACAAAATATGGAAAGAATATATCGACCAAAGGGAGGAATATTAAGTCAAGGGATTGGACCACTGAAACATAATATTAACATCTTTTATTGTTTTCTATTTTGTTGGAATGGGTTTTGGAGCTCAGATGCCAGAACACAGATTTTATTCTATTTTGTGGTCATTGTGGGTTCGAAATGATGTACTTCTGTAGTTCAGCTGAACATGTTTGGCTGACAGGCAACAAAGTTGTTAAAACAGACTTGAAACAGATGATGAGGGATAATTATGAAATACGTTGCTTGTTTCTCCATTTTCTGTTGTACACATTTCAAATTCTGCCAATGCTACCACCACAGTTATGATTTGGTTTGGACATTTGCCTATTTCTTAAACATGAAAGATAATCAATATGCACTACAATATAAATAGACCCAAAAAATCTGGAAAAAACACATTCTAGTTATACGATACACTAGATATTATTCTCATGAGTGGCTCAATACACTGTGGAGAGGATAATTATTTGGATGATAATGCGGGAAGAAATCATTTTTGTTGCCAACAAACTGGCACCAAACTACAGATTTGGGGAGACCCCCCTTATAAAGAATAACCATGGAAGTCTTTATAGACCACCATAAAACCTAAAATGAACCCCTATGGTATATTTTACTATAGGAACCAAATTACACATATATTAAGCTGAACATTGAGGGCAATCCCTGAGCATATGCCCCGGATGCTGGCACCCATAACACTCCCCTCTGGTATTCCAGCTGCCCGGACACATAGCAGATGTTGGAGGGGGAGGTTGAGAGCCCCACCCATAATGTCTGTTGCCTTGGTGAACTGTTGATGCCTGGGTCAGTTTTAGGTCCAGCAGCTCCCTTCGTTTGGAAACATCCTTGAGTAGGCACCGGTGGGGTTCCTTGGCCCAGGTCTTCCTCTAGTGTCCACAAAATGATCCGCCATACTTGCTGCCTAATCCACTGAGGTTGTTTTTTTCTTCCTGGAGCCAAGCGCGTAATAGTAGTGGACACAGGTGCAGCAGCTGTTCCATTACCACTTCCTCCAGAATCGCCTCTGGTGGCTCCTTTAGCTGCCCACCATTTCCGACAGGCGTTCTTCAATCTACACATAACTCATAACTTCAGCATAGGTATCCCCTGGCCTGAGTCTTTTGATAAATGTCTCTGGCGTGATAACGTACCTTGCCAATAGCACCTAGTACACTTGCGTATAGTCTTTAGCCAGCTCTGTGGGCATAGCTCAGTGCTCCTCACTGGCCCTCCCAGTGAGTTTGCTAACTAGTAACTTTACCCATTCTGTATGTGGAATGTCATGCAAGTCACATTGTCGCTCAAACTCCTTGTGTAGCATAAAGATCTTTCTAAGTTCTGAAAATAACCTACTCCAGTTAACAGAATTCTCAGCATCAATAACTAAATCCACACTTTAATTATGTGAACTAGTATGACAACTTTATTATTGAAACCATCAGACATATTTATACCACATTCTAGCAACAACAGACCATCAATTTAAATGTGCATCCATCTAGCTGTTATTACTCCTGCCTGCCCGTCTAAGACAATCACCCATTGTTTTCCCTTGGCATCACTGTATTCTTGGTAGGGGGCAATTACATAGCATAGGCTTGGAGACACCAGTCTGAGGCTTGTGATACATAGAGAGAGATACTGGTGTCATGTGACTCCTAGGGGTCAATTATCTCCCTAATCTTGTTAATAAGGGACTATTCCATTACTATGAAATATTGGGCACACCCCAACTATAAACATGGGTACTGTAACGGATCTCCTGGCACCCCGACCGGGTACCTCCGTTGATGGACGCGTCCTAGTGTGCGTCGAGGCCTACAAGCACCGCACCGGACACCACAACCACCACAGACTCGTTACAGCTCAAGGGAGTATGCAAAAGCACAGCAATCCCCAGTAGGATATAGCAATCCCCTCCAATAACGAGACGAGGCTACATTTTGAAGGGTCAAGTAGTGTACTCTCTTTAATGACAGGGGGTCTCCTTTTATGCAATGGTGCCCTCTGAAGGGCTACACCCACATAATTATCACAACAGCCAATTCTATACATGGTTCAACCCCCACGTCTCCTCCCCTCAGATAACAGGTAACACAATTAAAACAGACACAATTTTAACCACATTCTGGATGTACCCCAAAAACAGGGGGTGCACCTTTAAGTCCAGCACCGTTCAATAGCTCTCACCCAGGGGAACAACATATTAAAAAATGGCATGAATCAGACCAGGGGTTCAAAAGTTAGTAAAAGTATATTTTACACATAACACACAGGCATTTCACAGGCAATGCACATAGAGGGACAATAGGTGAGTCATACCTCCCTGAGGCTACCTGCCAACTTTGATATAATCAGACAATGATTAGATCAGCCTTCTTTGTTCTTTTCAGCCTTCTTTGTTCTTATAAGACTTCCTTATCTGTAACAGGATTATCTCCCATGCCAAGGTCTGCACTAGTCTGGGACAATATTCTGCAGAGCATAAACCAACATACATGCAGTATAATAGTAGGATCATATTTTAACTAAAATAATCATAAAACAGGGTAAAACAGTGGTGGGTTCCGTTACACACCTCCCCCGTGACCATAAGCCGGCATACACGGTCTGATCCCAACGGATCGGCCTGGGGATGTCCGGACAAAAGTATTTGTTGGTCAATTCTTTAGTTTGACAACCCATCAGCATTACTGCAATTCACATTTACTCACATTTCACATATCCCCAGATAGATGGGATCTGAGCGCACAAAACTACCGAATAGCGTTCAGATCCTCTTCACACAGTTCAATTGCCATGTAGCTAAAGTCTTTCCCATAGCCTTTCATTATATGAATGGGCTCCATGGCATAGCTATCTGTGGTATCATGGTTCACACAGGGCAAGTACCGAATGACCCCCCTGTATGTAAAGGGCCAGAATGAGTAACATACACTCTGGTATGGATGAATACTGTGTTTAAAGGGCAATATGTCCCAGGGCCATAGTCGCAGGGCAGGAGGCTGGCAAACAGTCCTCTCCAAGACAAAGTGGCGAAGGGCACTTCGTCACACATCTCCCCTTTGGGGGGAAGTCTAACCAGGCCCTTGACCTTCTGCCGGTCAGTGCCTCCATTAGACGATCCACCAACCCACAATAAACCAGTGCTAGAGCAGCCCCCCCACAACAACAAAGTGCAAGAGCAGCCCACCCACAACAAACAGTTACTGCACCTGGATATTTCGCTGTGGTGATGGGGCAACACGCTGAGGAGACTTGAGGGGCAGAGGCCAGCGGCACTCTGCCCTGATGCCAGCTCTTCTGCTGGTATAACCTGCAGGACATCCTGCTCTGTACAAGGGACAAAGGGAGGGCAGAGGCCGACTGCACTCTGCCCCGCTGTCAGCTCTTCTGCTGGGGTACTTGGGACATATTCCGGCTCAGTAGCCTGAGAAACGTGGGGGTCAGTGGGGGTTAACATTGCCTCTGTTAACCCTGGGGCCACATTAGAAGTTAGCTGGGGAGGGGAATTTGTACTTACCCCCTCCTCCGGTTGTCCCAGTGAGGGTAGTTGGGGATCTGGACAGGCTGTCCAGCATCCCGGTAGGTCAGGCACAGAGACCACGGTCCCATCTGCGCCGTCTGGGAGATTGGTGTCTCCCCTTGTTAGGGTAAACTGTCGCTGGGGGTAGAGGGCGACACCTTCAACTCCCTGGGGTTCACACTGCCGCTGGGGGGGAAGGACGACACCTTCTGCCCCCTGGGTTTCACACTGCCGCTGGGAGGGAAGGACGACACCTTCTGCCCCCTGGGGTTCACACTGCCGCTGGGGGGGAAGGACGACACCTTCTGCCCCCTGGGGTTCACACTGCCGCTGGGGGGGAAGGATGACACCTTCTGCCCCCTGGGGTTCACACTGCCGCTGGGGGGGAAGGACGACACCTTCTGCCCCCTGGGGTTCACACTGCCGCTGGGGGGAAAGGACGACACCTTTTGCCCCCTGTGGTTCACACTGCCCCTGGGGGAGAAGGACGACACCTTCTGCCCCCTGTAGGGCCGGTAGAGAGACCTCGGTCCCATCTCTACCTGCCATCTGGAGGTCATCCCAGGACCAGTCAATGCAGTCTGGTTCTGCTTGTCGAGTAGGTTGGGGCTACACGAAGCTGAGCAGGTGTTGGTAGTCCTGCTCCAGCTCCCACTCTCTCGTTACCAGGTGGGTCATGTCTTTGCTCACCTCACCTTCGTCATCCCAGACATACATGCCCATCCGGTAGTTGTAGATGTCCCAAAACCTAGACCCCTCCGTGCTGCCAAGATCAATGTCATCCTCTAAGGCATCCCATAATAATCCCGGGCCATCATAATCATCCCCCTCCGGTAAGTCGTGTTCAGCCATCCAGGGAGTAAGTCGAACGGTATGCCACCAGAGGGCCTGTTATGCGTTGTCTAGCCAGATCTCTCGCCGTACCAGGGTCTCTAGTCTTGTAACCCACTCATCCAGGGGCTGCTCTCCCAATAGATACATCCGCATCGCCACACGCTTCTGTAGCCGCTGCTCATCACTGGGGAGACTCTCACCTCGCCGCCATTGGGCATCTTCCAGGGCATCATACCAGAGTTCCTTTCTGTCTGCATCCCTGTAGTCCGCTGCCTCCTCCTCATCCTCATCATGGAACGCTGTCCGAAAACTAGCCGGTTCCATCCTGCTGTAGCCAGGGGCGCTGTACGGATACTAGCGTTGCCCTCAATTTGTAACTCCAAACGTTACCAGTGTCTCCGGGCTGTTTTTCCTCGCACTAGGACGCCATCCCACCACTGCCAGCCAATGTAACGGATCTCCTGGCACCCCGACCGGGTACCTCCGTTGATGGACGCGTCCTAGTTTGCGTCGAGGCCTACAAGCACCGCACCGGACACCACAACCACCACAGACTCGTTACAGCTCAAGGGAGTATGCAAAAGCATAGCAATCCCCAGTAGGATATAGCAATCCCCTCCAATAACGAGACAAGGCTACATTTTGAAGGGTCAAGTAGTGTACTCTCTTTAATGACAGGGGGTCTCCTTTTATGCAATGGTGCCCTCTGAAGGGCTACACCCACATAATTATCACAACAGCCAATTCTATACATGGTTCAACCCCCACGTCTCCTCCCCTCAGATAACAGGTAACACAATTAAAACAGACACAATTTTAACCACATTCTGGATGTACCCCAAAAACAGGGGGTGCACCTTTAAGTCCAGCACCGTTCAATAGCTCTCACCCAGGGGAACAACATATTAAAAAATGGCATGAATCAGACCAGGGGTTCAAAAGTTAGTAAAAGTATATTTTACACATAACACACAGACATTTCACAGGCAATACACATAGAGGGACAATAGGTGAGTCATACCTCCCTGAGGCTACCTGCCAACTTTGATATAATCAGACAATGATTAGATCAGCCAAGGTCTGCACTAGTCTGGGACAATATTCTGCAGAGCATAAACCCACATACATGCAGTATAATAGTAGGATCATATTTTAACTATAATAATCATAAAACAGGGTAAAACAGTGATGGGTTCCGTTACACACCTCCCCCGTTACCATAAGCCGGCATACACGGTCTGATCCCAACGGATCGGCCTGGGGATGTCCGGACAAAAGTATTTGTTGGTCAATTCTCTAGTTTGACAACCCATCAGCATTACTGCAATTCACATTTACTCACATTTCACATATCCCCAGATAGCTGGGATCTGAGCGCACAAAACTACCGAATAGCGCTCAGATCCTCTTCACACAGTTCAATTGCCATGTAGCTAAAGTCTTTCCCATAGTCTTTCATTATATGAATGGGCTCCATGGCATAGCTATCTGTGGTATCATGGTTCACACAGGGCAAGTACCGAATGACCCCCCTGTATGTAAAGGGTCAGAATGAGTAACATACACTCTGGTATGGCCGAATACTGTGTTTAAAGGGCAATATGTCCCAGGGCCATAGTCGCAGGGCAGGAGGCTGGCAAACAGTCCTCTCCAAGACAAAGTGGCGAAGGGCACTTCGTCACAGGTACCATAGTATGGGCCAAATGGTACCCAGGCAACTTTAAACAGGCATAACAAATTCCCAATGTTAACCCATCTCAGTGGGCCCCTTTCCCCTGGCACAATAAGCCTATCCTATAAGGCTGAGGGCATCAGTCTGTATGGTATTGCACAGCTGGTGCCTTGGCATGCTACAGCCAAGACAAAGGGTATAGAAGCAAAAGAAGAAAATATAATTCTGCCACTATACAAATCCCTAGTACGCCCTCATTTGGAATATGGAGTACAATTTTGGGCACCACTTCATGAAAAGGACATTTTAGATCTAGGAAATGTACAGGGGAATGAGGTCACTAAGTTATGAAGAAAAAATAACCAAATTAAATGTATTTTCTCTAGAAAAAACTTACCTAAGAGGGGTTTTCTGTGGCATGTGGGTATATTACAGGACCTCCATGGCACATAGGGTTAATGTTAGTTGCCACAGGGATCCATTGGGAAATTCCATGGTTGGGAGAACTTGGATAATCAAGGTAGATACAGGTTACACACCCATACATGATAACTCACTATGAGCCACTATCAGCCATGATAAGCTGGCTATAACACAGGGAAAGGGGGCTTTAGTTGATCACATGGTGAGCTGAGAAGCTGGATGGTTGAATAATATCAGAGACCCATTAGTACCTGTGATTCATTAGTAAATTCCCACCCGTGATATTAGTAATGGAGTAATTAGGTAGATATAGGCTCTTATATATATATGGTAACTGAGAGTTGGACACGACTGAAGGACTGAACAACAATAAAACCATGTCACCACCAGTTTGCAGCTTAGTGAATCTAGACCTATGAATTATACATAAAATATGAGATGTGTAAAAATATTCAGTTCTTAGATTGTGACAGTCTGGTATTAAAATGTAAGGTCTGTTTTCATATCTGGCTCTGATGATGCCTCTGCTCCGTGTTCCAGTAACTACATAACCACAGACGTGGTGTCACGCGTGTACTGAGCGTGCCAGTGTTCTGCTTCATGTAAACATGGATATCAGATCCTGCTCTGCGGTCTAATGACTGCAAGAATGTATCTCTGATCTGGGTACAAAGTAACAACTCTCCAACCCAAACACTCATGTGGGGCTTCCAAATAAATGTCACATTGTAGCAAAACTTAAAGGGAACATGTCTGAAGAACTAAATGTCAAATAAACGATAATAATAATAATAATAATACAATAAATAAATAAATAAATAAAGCCTTTTTAAGGAATATATAAGGTCCCTGGATTTTACTAGGTATATAATATCCCTGTGTATATATTTACATTTACTTTATGTATCTATTTAATGTTATCTGCTTTATTTTATGAAGAAGTGCTTATAAGCTCTATTTTTATTGCCTAACATCAAACAATTAGTCCCTGTAAGGGACTGCCCTCTGCAGCTCATGAAGATACAGACTCTGCTGTACTTGCTGTGCTGTGTCTCACACTAACTAGACAGTGGCCATCTCTCTGCAACATGCTGCTAAGTCGTGGTCCCTGATAGGCTAGGACACTACACTGAACCTCCAACCCTACAGAGACGGTGTCTGCATATGCTGCAGTGACCATTCAAGGACTATGGGCCTCATTCAAATGCAATTTGACTAATTGAATAGAGCTCCATATAAGCACAGAGCATATTTTTTTACAGAAGTTTTTAGTTAGTGAACTTCTATCCAAAAGCAAGGTCTTCACTAACTAAAAACTTCTGTAAGAAAATAAGCTCTGTGCTTATATAGAGCCCTATTCAATTGGTCCAGTCAAATTTGAATGAGGCCCATAATCTGCCACCATGTATCTGAAAAATTGAAAAAAACATTTTTTTTGCAGATTACCAAGTAATATCTTTCTGGATCGCTACCTTGTCATGGTGGAGCGGCTTGTGTACCTCAATGAAGCTGTGAGCTATACCATATAGGGTCATCCAAGATGGACAGATCATAGCAGAAAGGTCAGACAAATCACGGTCCACTGAAGAAGAAACCGGCAACCCACTCCGGTATCTTTACCAAGAAAACCATGCGGATGAGCCCAACCAGAAAAACAGACAGATGTGCCAGATATGGTCACAGAGAGTCAGACACAACTGAAGGACTGAACAACAACAACAAAAATAACTATTGCTTTAGTGCACTATTTGTTCTCTTTGTTAGTGACAACTCTATTAAATTGAAATGTTTATTTACTCCAGTGGGTACAAGAAAAGTGATTTATTGTCAAGAAAACACACAACACTTACATGAGACTGGACTTGATAAGAACTGTAATTTGCTAAATTTTTATCTTATTTACAAACATGCTGAAAACAGACTAGCTATTCAATGGCTTCTAATCAATAGTGAGGTTGTCAGCATTGCCGTCAACTCTGTTTACAATAATCTGTTACTTTGGTACACAAAAGATTGGCAGCAGCAGTGCCGTTGCAAAACCCTAGATGGCGCTGCCGATTTTGTGAATAGTGCTGCCCAGTGCATGTAAGGAGCGTTGAGTGAAAAGGCCTTGAGCTTTAAGAGGCACGCCTGAGGCCCGAATGCCCCCGCTGAGCATATCGATGGCCTCGCTGTCCATTCAGCGCCGTTGAGTTGCGCCACATCGGAGGGGGGAATAATTATAGGCCTTCCCTGATATCTGACGGCACCATCTAGCAGATACTTGCTGGCACTGCAGCTGTCAGTGCTGGCAATGTGTTTGAGCTTAAACAACGGGATAGATCCATTACTTTTCTTTTATTTGTTTTTGTTTTGTTTTTTCAGTTCTTTGTATGTAACCAACGATTCACTTATATCTTTTATTAAAAAATAATAATATTTTTTTAAGTAAAAATCATGTGTTTTATATTTGAAGTGGCGACTGGCGTGCTCTTATCCATGGAGGTAACAAATGAGTGCTATGAGTGGCTTTTTACCCTACTGTTTAGTCATTTAGTCATGTCCGACTCCCCATGACCATACGAACCACAGCACCCTATAATGGCTTGCAAATCCTGCTTGTTCAGTAAAAGTTGCAGGTACAAAAGTCTGACTTAAGACTCACTCCTGCTTTATTCAAAAGTCGCTTAAAAAACGGGGGGACCGCCAGGACATCTTGTAGGGAGGTTGCATGACAATGCAAGCACAATTTACTGATTTTCACCACTCGAAAATCGTTTAAGCGGACAAAAAAATGGTGGATAAAAAATGAAAACGAGGCTACACGACCTCAAAATACGCAAAACACACCGCCAAGCACATACGACTTTTACCCAGGAACGTTCGAGGGACAATGGAAAATGCTCGAAACACATGTAACGCATAGACAATCGCCGCCATTTTACAACAAACTTACAACTAATAACATTCCCATTACAAAATGCCTAATTACACAGCTACACTAACGGCTTCCCCTCGTGCACGCAGCCTATTTACACTACACACTGCACACATTGCTCACACTTAAACCTCAGCTCAACATCACTGCAAATCTACATTGTATGCTGCAGGAAAATTGTTAGCTCTTTAGGATATTGATTGCTGGATATATTAATTACAAATAAGTATATTAATTTATTATTTTATGAATTAATTAATTATAATTAAAAAATATATATATATAGAAAAATAAAAAAGGACCAGGGCAGAGGATCGCAATGAGCCACAAAGGTGCTCAGCGCGGGGCTCACAATGAGCGCCGAGGTTTCTCAGAGGAGCAAAAGTACACGATGGGACAGGCTCGCAATGAGCGACCAAAATCCTTACATTGTGTGCCAAACAGAATTCCCAGCCATACAATTTTTTTTGATGGGCAAGTCGCTAGTATATATATATTTGTTTGTCCATTGCCTCCCCAGATTTGTTTCAGCTCCTAAGCCTTTGTCTGGAAGAGATCTCCTATGTCAGATATAACAGTAAAAATTAATTGTGCATAATATTATAATTCATTAGAAAAAGTATTCAGAAAAACTTAATTATAAAATAATTGTAATATTGACAAATAAGACCGACATAGGGTCATATCATTATTTAATATCTTGCTATCCCGATAACTTAATTCATTTTCTAATGTACATTTTCTGGGCTCACTGACTTTTTCATTTTTAATTTTCATAGTAATTAAGGTTGAAAAAAGACTTTCAGTCCATCAAGTTCAACCTTTTAAGATTTCCTCTGATCTGCAATATGCGGATTAAATATTAATTAATTAGGTGTTAATTATTTATTAATCAATTTTTTTTTTTATTATTAATTAATGCAGAGGAAGGCAAACAGAAAAAATAACCCAACTGAGACTTAGCCAATCGTCTCAAAGGGAAAACAAATAAATTAATTCCTTCCTGACACCAGATACTGGTGATCGGATTTCTCCCTGGATCAATACTGTCTCTCTAATTATCCAGGATAACCCTGAATTCCCTTTTTAATTAGAAATAAATCCAGTCCCCTTTAAAATACTTTATCATTTCATGCAATGGAAATTCACCTTCCCAATGTCAGCTGAATCACCGACCAGTATTAATTCATTCAGTTTGCTATGTCCCTGCCCTCTGCATAGCTATCATTTACTTTCTTAAGTCTAACTATTTCTCCTTAATAAAGTTTTGCTACCTGCTTTAATTGATTGTGCTGTTTTGCGTCCTGCGTGGGCCAAGCCGACAAGCTGACAAAATGATTTAAGAAAAGGAGCAGAAATACTAAACGTCGGTCCCATCCATTTATGGTAGCGCAGCACAAGGCAGCAGTAGTGGCGGGGAGCATCCACTAGATGGCGCTGCCAATATTACCGTGCCATATCATAGCGTCAAGGCTTAGGTAAACTGTTAGGGTTAGGTTTAGGCTAACATTATAAGCTTAGAACTTCTCTCACATATCGTCAGCGCTGCAAAATATCAGCAGCGCCATCTAGCGGTTGGAGGCTGCACTGCAGCAGTGGACCTGTCCCAACACCATAACAGGATAGATCCTAGGCTACTAATGAAACCCCCAGTGGCTTAACACTAATAATTGAATTAATCCAATCAAAATTGGGTGTTTCTATAAAAACATGTATTTATTATTGTCATATAACAACTGCACAAATAGTTAAAAACAAACAAAAAAAGAGTAGAAAAAACACCATATATCCGAAAACAAAAATGTTTTATATGCATAATGGCTTTGTTTCATATTAGAAATGTGTGGAAAGGGTTAAAAGTATGACAAATGTGACTAAAGAGGTGAGCCACTCAACCAATTTGGGGTGGATCGTTTTGCAGCTCCAAAAACAAACACCTAATTTGTAACAATGTGTAAGTATCTCCGAGTTATTGACATTACTTGCACTCTGTCTTCATTTTGAGCCAAGGCAGCGGCTCCTTGGGATGGAGACAGATGACATGTGGGCAGACCAACATACCATAAATACCATTGTACCATGCCCATTACTTCATCAGTCTCCATCATCAGTCATCATCACCACCTCTAGTGATGAGTTGTATGTTCACTAAACGATTGTCACGTGGACTTCTTCGCTCACAATAACATTATTCTCACTCACAGTTTAACCTTCTCAAAGGAGCGTTTTAGCAAAATATGGAATGCAGGTTTTCCTGAAGGATTGCAGACAACATGGTCCTGTCGTTTGCAGAAATGGATCTAATTTCCAGTGCCCTATAGTTGTTACCCACTCAATATCACAACCCACCTGGGCTTTTTTGGCAATGGCGGGCATGTATTGTGTTCAGACAAATGGGCTGGATTAATCTTCATTGAAATAATTTATTAATATTATTATTATTATACTATATACGTAATGCGTCACTATATTGCGTAGCGCAACTTTAATTACGCTATTTAAATGATATCATGCCTAGAACAATGAACACTGAGATGGCAGTTTAGGAAAATAGACACATAATACCGATACGAGACTTGGGACACATTAAAAGATATAAAACATATTGCCCCACTGTATTTATTGGGTTAGATAAACAATGTATTATATCTTTTTGTTTAAGGCAATGGGAATTCTTTCTTTTAACACAATCAATGACTAATTACAAGCTGTGCAATGCACCGGGACCCTTCACGGGGGGCCTCAGCGCAGTCTAATTTTTTATATACATTTTTATTACATTTCTGTATAGTAGGACAGAAATAATATGGATTTATTATATATAATAATAAATATCCACTGTTTGGTACCCCTGCATAGCACATGTGTTTATCATTACAATATCAGTAAATTATATCCAGTTTTAAATATAAACTAGAACCTCACACATGAAAATTAACATTACAGGAATGAGATTACACCCTCTTGTGACACAAACTCAAAACTATACATCTCTACAACCATTTGTCTTTAATTCTTTGTAAAATTATTTACTATAATTGCATTTGACTTATAGTAGAAGAACATTTATAAATTTCTAATTTCCCTGAATAACTAATGCAACTCATTTTAGACAGAAATGTTTAGTTTAGAAATTATCTAAGTCATGAATTAATGTTTTCCTGAGAAATTATCTGAGCATGAAACATGGAAATATCAGTATTGGGTACCTGGTCAGAATTTGAAGATTTGACATACATGGACCCTTTGCTCAGTGTGCCTAGGGAGATCAGCTACACCCTACTGATGAGGCCCAACTAAGGCTGAAATGTACATCATTGGTTTGCTGTTTCCACTGTACAGGGTAGAATTGTCTGTTTTTTCTAGTGAGTGAGACCAATATTATTATTATTTGTAGCATTGTAGTGCTATGGGTAAAATTAACACACACATTTAGTATGTACATTCATTTTAAATGTAGTATAATTTAGACAAGGCAGCACAATTTTGATACAGTGCTGCATGGAAGTCTATTGTGCAAACTAAGGGATACAGGAATTGCACTAAATATCTGCTCATGGATTGAGAGCTGGCTAAAAGACGGGAAGCAAAGGGTTGTGGTAAATGGAACATACTCAGATTGGACTAATGTGGTAAGTGGGGTTCCTCAGGTTTCAGTATTAGCCCCTCTCCTTTTTAACATATTTTTTTAATGACTTAGAAGTAGGATTGGAAAGTAGTGTTTCCATTTTTGCTGATCTCACCAAGTTGCACAAGGTAAGTAAATCAAATTATGATGTATTTTCCCTTTAATGGGATTTTCAAAAATAAAGGAAATGGGCGCCTAAATGGCAGATTAGACTTAATATGAATAAATGTACAGTAATGCACTTGGGAAGGAAAAACAGCCATGCAATTTATAATCTTAACGGAGCAAATCTAGGGGTATCAGAAATTGAAAGGGATTTGGGAGTGCTTGTGGACAACCACATAGGTAGCTCAATGCTAAGCTGCAGCTGCCAAGGCAAATAAAATATTAGCATTTATTAAGAAGCGTTTAGAAGCCAGGGAAGCAAATATAATTCTGCCACTATACATATCCTTAGTACACTACAAAAACTATGTTTCACTCCCTGCACATCTTGAAAAGTGCTATATAGGAGGGGTTAAGAACCGGGAAAGTGAGGAGCATACAAGGAAATAAGGCAACAGATTAGAAATACTGATTTTTCTTATAGAGGACACTTTTCAAACACAAAGACCAGCTAAGTAGAGAGCATTACATTTTTTACAGTAGATCCTCCAAAAAAAGTATAGTATTTTTACTTTTTTGTGTTAATAAGAGAAAATACATTTGCTAAGCAGAACGGTTGATAATAAATAATTCATATATTTATTGGTGTGAATTTCTCTACTACAAAGACTATTATCTCTTATGTATAATAGGGTACAGACTGTATTTTTTGTATAATGGAAGAATGATATGGATAAAAGCAAAGTAGCTGCCAAGCAGAGAACCTGACAACTTCATCGCCACCACATCAACATTTACACACATTGGTTATACAATACGGTGTTATAATAAGGATTTTCCTTGTGTCTTTATCTCCTATTTACATTACAGTTTGAAGCAACAATTACATTTATTCATATTTAGATATCTGACCACCTCAAAGTCCCTTCTTTTTGATGCCTTGGCCAGTTTGATACCTTCCCAAACAGACCGGTATCAACTAGATGTTACGTTAAGTGTTGAGTCGATTTAGATAGATGGTCCATTGTACAAGTAGGATTTCACAATATGTATAAAAGAAACTTAAGAAAATCATTAAAAATACATAAAAAAATAAAAAATCTGGATCCTGGGTTTTATGGTGCACAGTCTATAATATAAAATGAATTATAATAGTTAAGATGTAGACAGTAAACATGGTGGCACTTAAGCTATATTCAGGGGGTTCATCAGTTTTTAAGTGGACTAAAGAAAATAATTTAGTTTCAAATACATCGTTCTAGTGTATACTTGTTTTACATTTATGATGAGATTGTTTTAGTCCATTTCCATAAAATTAATATCTAAGCTGGAGCTGACATGTTTAAGGTGCCAGGCAAATTCATTCTGTGCACTGGCACCTAAAATTTCAAGGACCATTACTGGGCTGGCAATTGACCACCCCTAGACCACAGTGAAGATGTCTTTCAATGCAAAAAGTGTAAAAAGTACTATTTATTTACTGTACTCTATACGGTTTAGGCTTCTATCACTATTTTGTACACCATAAAATAAATGATGTCGTGGTTGTAAAGTAGAAAAAAACAGACAGAAAAACCCCATAAATTCCTAATTGAAATTTTCAATTATTATTTACCTGCAATTTAATCTAGAATTTGTGTTTATATTATTTATATAAGTACCCAAACTTTGTTATTATTTGGAACAATTAGAACAATTAATCTGTTTTGTCAAGCCATTATTTAATATTATCTTATATGTTGTTTGTGCCATTAAACTAATAAGTGGCTTTGTTCTTGCCGTATTTAACCATAAGCCTTCTTTTGTTCATTGTTTTGTTTTTTAACAAGTTTTTAGACATGTTTAATTGTTATTGAACTCAACAAAATGAAAATGTCTAATTGGGAAGAACAATGTCATTAATATTGATTGTGTAGACCTTTTGGATTAAGGAACATATTACATTACATGGGTTATTGGCCATGTTAGCAAAATTAGCCAATTTAACAGTAAATGTTAATTATACATATTGATGACAGAGCACAATAGATATTATTAAAAAATAGATCCATGGACTGGTTTGAATTTAAAGCCGGTCTGCATGAACATAATGATAGTTAATGATTTATTCATCCAAATTACAAGAATGCTCCTCTAAAGGGATTGAAACATAATCACTTCTCACTCAGCTTAATGTTCTTAAAATTTAACAAAACCCTAAAATAATATCATTCATGCTTACAGAAAACAGTCATGATTTTAATTAGTTTTCAGTGAACAAAATGCTTGGTGTATCCAATTGAAATTGTATAATTAATCATAATTTAAGTGTAACCAGTAAATCCTGCTACAACAATTATCAAAGAGAAGATACAAACAAAAAATGTAAAACAATCAAGGAGAAAAAATTAAAAGAAAAATGTATTCATTGCAAAAAGGCAACCAGACCCTAAAAGGAGGGCACTAAAAGTATATATCCTGGATTTTATGGTTTATATGTGCACAGTCTATAATATTGTAATAGTTAAGATACAGACAGAAAACATTTTCAAGTGGTCTGCCTAGACCTGGTCAGTTTTTGAAAAGGGTGCACAAAAAAAATAATTTAGGGACCCAATGTTCTAGCTCATAGTCTAAAGTCCCAAACATCAGTTTACAACAGAAATGTAATTACAAAACATATTTCCTTTTAGATATTTTTACAAATACTCTTGAAATCCCAGTTCTAAAAGAAATGAAGTGTACTGTATCAATTCATCCTGTCAGTAGATAACAGTAATTTTGATTTATCTGTGCCCCTAGGGGTAGTTTTGCATATTTTACATCATACCATCTCAATGGAGATGAATCATGGCAGATAAAGTCAAAATATTGCCTTTTGCTGTTTCTTCGCTTTTTAGACATGTTTTACAATTTCAGGTAGAGTTGTTCTAGTTTTACTTTTCTTGATATTAACCCCAATTACTCCAAGGCATTTAGTAGCAAGACGGTTTCATTGGATGTTATTAGAGTACAATTCGTAAGGTTCTGTTAATGGTTTAATTATAATCACATTTTTCAAGACTTTATAACTTTGGGTTGGTTTGACGTATCTGTTTGAAATTTTATAACTGAGGAGTAATTGGGGGCCCCATATGCTGCTTATAAATTACAACCCTTGTGTTCATTTTTGTTTAGCCTACCGAGAACATTTACAAAGCCAAATATGTTTTACTCTGATTTCCTTATAATATATCTGAATTAAAACACCAAGCAAAATCCTTATGTTTCCTCCAAACAAACTACTAAATTACAAAAAAAAATCTTTCTTGTAGCAGTTAAAAGGATTTGTTATCTTTGTTTCAGTCTATGTGGAGAGAAATAGATTCCTAGCACCCTCTGAAATATAATCTAACACCTTCTCTGGGGAAAAATAACATTTCCAGTAAGATCGTGTTATGGAGGTTTATTAATGCACTATCCACTGCAACAAGTTCAATCTGAAATATAAAATTCTCTGAAGTAAGTTTGATTAACTAAATATTTTTTTCTCAAACTATATTGTGTATTTAATAATTTGTTAGGCTGGCTCCTAGTTCTAAGACAACTTTGTCAAGCCCTCCTCTGATGATATTTAAAGAGCATGCCCACAGCACTGTTCTTTATTAGATTGTCTCCCAATGTTTTCTATTTGGTAATTCCCCATCGGTGGCTCCAATCCATCCCTAACATGGGTGGAGAAAACAGGAGCTTATGTAGCCTGGAAGAGACCAATAAAATATAAATTAATTGCTTAATTTTAAAGTTGTTATTATTGTGTGTTATTTATTTTAATGAAGCCCTCACAATTCTTTAGTGGTCCTCAAATATAAATCAATATACCTGCTGTTAATTATACTTAAAGTATTATCTGTTATTTTATTATTCATAATTACACTCAATTGTAGTTACATATAGAGATGTTGCCAATAGTTCGCCGGCGGACTGTTCCCGGCGAACATAGCATGTTCGCGTTCGCGGCGAACTGCGAACATATGCGATATTCGACCCGCCCCCTATACTTTATCATTGAGCAAACTTTGACCCTGCAACTCACAGTCAGCAGACACATTCCAGCCAATCAGCACCATACCCTGCCTTCCACACCCTTCTACCTCATTGACTGCTTCCATTTTGGAATCATAACTAATTTGCTATCTTACTGAGAGGAGGCTGAGTGTAGGTTATACTGCATCAATAGGGAAAACTATAGCTAGGCTACTGTACCCAGTGTGCAATACAGTACTGAAGGACTCTTTTGATATCTGCTGCAAGGACACCCCTGTGTCTCTTCCCCCCTTATCATCATCCTCCCCTCACCTTAGCACCCAACCCTAACACCCCTCACACTTATCCATAACACCCATCAACCTAACACATAACCCTAACACCCCTCACACTTATCCCTAAGACCTAACACCCCTCACACTAATTCCTAACATGCCTCACACTAACACCCCTTACACTTATCCTTAACACCCCTCACCCTAACACCTAACTCTAACACCCCTCACACTTATCCCTAACACCCCTTACCCTAACCCTAACACCCCTCACACTTATCCATAATACCTAACCCTAACATCCCTCACCCTAACACCTAACCCTAACACCCCTTACACTTATCCCTAACACCCCTCACCCTAACACCTAACCCTAACACCCCTCACACTTATCACTAACACCCCTCACCCTAACCCTAACACCCCTCACACTTATCCCTAACACCCCTTACCCTAACCCTAACACCCTCACACTTATCCCTAACACCTAACCCTAACATCCCTCACCCTAACACCTAACCCTAACACCCCTTACATTTATCCCTAACATCCCTCACCCTAACACCTAACCCTAATACCCCCTTACACTTATCCCTAACAGCCCTTACCCTAACACCTAACCCTAACATCCCTTACCCTAACACCCATCACACTTATCCCTAACACCCCTTACCCTAACCCTAACACCCCTCACACTTATCCATAACACCCATCAACCTAACACCTAACCCTAACATTCTCACACTTATCCCTAAGACCTAACACCCCTCACACTTATTCCTAACATGCCTCACCCTAACACCCCTTACACTCATCCCTAACACCCCTCACCCTAACACCCCTCACCCTTATCCCTAACACCCCTTACCCTAACACCCCTCACACTTATCCCTGTGTCTCTTCCCCCCTTATCATCAAGGGAGGGGGGAGGATGATGAGGGAGGGGGGAAGAGACACAGGGAAGGATGATGAGGGAGGGGGCAAACAGACACAGGGGAGGATGATGAGGGAGGGGGTAAAGAGATACAGGGGAGGGTGATGAGGAAGGGGGGAAAGAGACACAGGGGAGAATGATGAGGGAGGGGGGAAGAGACACAGGGGAAGATGATGAAGGAGGGGGAAAAGAGACACAGGGGAGGATGATGAAGGAGGGGGGAAAGAGACACAGGGGAGGATGATGATGGAGGGGGGAAGAGACACAGGGGAGGATGACGAGGGAGGGGGTAAAGAGAAACAGGGGAGGATGATGAGGGAGGTGGGAGGATGATGAGGGAGGGGGGATGAGACACAGGGGAGGGTGATGAGGAAGGGGGGAAAGAGACACAGGGAAGGATGATGAGGGAGGGGGTAAAGAGATACAGGGGAGGATGATGATGGAGGGGGATGTTAGGTTATTTATGCCCTTTATGGATTAAAACCAGACTCTGCATCAACGATGTAATTTTCCGTGGGAGTTTTGACATGGATCCCCATCCGGAATGCCACAGTCCAGGTGTTAGTCCCCTTAAAACAACTTTTCCATCACTATTGTGGCCAGAAAGAGTCCCTGTGGGTTTTAAAATCCGCCTGCCCATTGAAGTCTATGGCGGTTCACCGGGTTCGCCGGTTCGCGAACATTTGCGGCGGTTCGCATTCGCGGTTCACGAACCGAAAATGTTATGTTTGCGACATCACTAGTTACATAGTAATTGATTTTGAAAAAAGACTTTTAGCCCAACCAGGTTAACCTTTTAAGATCTCCTCTGATCTGCAATATGTGGATTAGTTGTTAATTGATCCAGAGGAAGAAAACAGAAAAAACCCAAGTGAAACTTTGCCAATTGTCTCAAAAGGGAAAAAAAATAATTCCTTCCTGACCCCAGATACTGGCAATCGGATTCCTCTCTGGATCAATGCTCTCTCTCTAATTAACCAGGATAACCCTGAATGCCCTTTTTATTTAAAAATATATCCAATCTTTTTTTAAAGTTATCTATTGAATCCGCTCCTTTGGTAGAGAATTCCACAGATTAACCACCCTTACTGTGAAGAACCCTTTTCTTTCTTTAAGGTGGAATCTTTTTACTTCTAACCTCACAGGATGTCCTCTTGTCAGTTGAAAACCTCTTGGCACAAAAAGCTCCTTTGACAAATCTTTATATTGACCCTAGATGTATTTATATAATGTAATCATATCTCCTCTTAGATGCCTTTTTTGTAGAGAAAATAAGTGTAATTTGGTTAGTCTGTCTTCATAACTTAGCCTCTCCATTCCCCTTATTAGTGTTGTTGCCCTTCTCAGTACTTTTTCCAGTTCTAAAATGTCTTTTTTTATAAAGTTGTGCCCAAAATTGTACTCCATATTCCAAATGAGGACGGACTAGGGATTTGTATAGTGTCAGAATTATATTTGCTTCCCTGGCTTCTATACCCTTCTTAACACATGCTAATATTTTATTTGCCTTTGCAGCTACCTCTTGGCTTTGACCACTGTTACCTAGGTCGTTGTCCACAAGCACTCCCAAATCCATTTTAATATCTGATACACATCAATTTGCTTCATTAAGATTATAAATTGCATGGCTATTTTTCCTTCCCAGATTCATTAACTTACATTTATTTGTATTACATCTAATCTGCCATTTAGTCGCCCATTTCTCTAATCTATGCACATCCCTTTGGAGGGAAAGTACATCATTCTCTGATTTAATTGCCTTGCACAACTTAGTGTCACCAGCAAAAATGGAGACAATACTTTCCAGTCCTACTTCTAAGTCATTAATAAATATGTTGAAAAGGAGAGGACCTACTTCTGAACCTGAGGAACCCCACTTACCACATTAGTCCAATCTCAGTATATTACATTTACGACCACCCTTTGCTTCCTGTCTTTTAGCCAGCTCTCAATCCATGTGCATATATTTACTGCAATTCCCGTATCTCTTACTTTGCACAATAGTCTCCCATGTGGAACTGTATCAAAAGCCTTTGCAAAATCTAAAATGATTACATCAACTGAGTTGCCTTGATCCAAGTTCCTACTAACCTCCTCATAGAAACGAATTAGATAAGTTTGACATGACCTATCCATGTTGACTCCTACTTATAATCCTGTTTGAATAGACATATTCTTGTATATTATCCCTCATTAACCCTTCTAAAAGCCTTCAGAGAACAGAAGTGAGGCTTACATGTCTATAATTTCCTGGATTTGCTCTTGCTCCCTTCTTAAATATAGGTATCACCTCTGTTTTTCTCCAGTCATCTGGTAGCGACCCTGTGTTGAGTGAATCTTGAAAAATGTAATATAATTTTTTGGTTATTACAGAGCCCAGTTCCATTAGTACCCTTGGATGTATTCCATCACGACCTGGGCTTTATTAACATTTATTTTTTCCAACCTCTTTTGGATTTCTTCCTGCATTAACCAGTTATTTGGTGAAGGTAGTGTAGCCCCATTATGTTGCCATGTCCCAACCACTGGTACCTCCCTTGTGTATACCGAAGAAAGGCTCATCTGCCTTTTCCTGGTACTTGTCAGACGGCTTGTGTCACATTGTAATGTTCCTACAGCTTCCTTCCTGGCCTTCTTCCCATTAATATACTTAAAACATATTTTAGAGTTAGTCTTACTCTCCTTTGCAACTAACTTGTAATTTTCTATTTTAGCCAGTCTAATCACCCTTTTGCTGTCTTGTTGATTTCCTTGTATTCCCGTAAAGCAGTCTCTGTCCCCTCTTGTTTGTATAATTTAAATGCCTGTTTTTTACTCTCTATCTTGAATCTTTAAATCATTGTTAAGCCACATTGGATGGGATTTAATCCTTTTAATTTTATTCCCACATGTTATATGCCGATGTGTATGTATATTTGGTAAGGATTTAAATGTTGTCCATTTAGGCTCAGTATTTTTACCTGTCAGTTATTTGTCCCAATCTATACTTTGTATTGCTGCCCTTAAAACCATTAAAATTTGTACTTTTAAAATTAAGAGTTTTCGTTAGCACTTTACAGTTTTGTTTTTTAATTCAATCTCAAATGAGACTGTGTTGTGATCACTGTTTCCCAAAGGTTGCCCTATTTCAACATTTGATATTATATCAATATTATTTGTGATGACTAAATCCATGATAGCCTAATTTCTAGTAGGATCTTGTATAACCTGGGCCAGATAATGATCACTGCATGTACTCAAAAACCTGCTCCCTTTACCCATATTGCTGGTTTCACTCATCCAGTTTATTTCAGGGTAGTTAAAATCTCCCTTTATTAGAACTTGCCCATGCTTAGCTGCATTTCCAATCTGTAATAATATTTGCATTTCCTCACTTTCAGTTATATTTGGGAGCATACTTGCATACTCCTACTAATATTCTTTCGGAATTTGCTGCTCCGCTATTTAACTCTACCCACAAACATTCAATATTATCACTAGTTCCAGCATAAATATCTTCTCTGACTATAGGCTTAAATTCAGGCTTAACATACAGACAAATCCCTCCTCCTCTTTTACCATTGCCCCATTTTAACTAAATAGGTTATAACCATCCAGATTAACAGTCCAGCCATGATAATTATCCCACTATGTTTCAGTAATGCCTATTAAATTAACTGCTAATAATTCTAACTCTCCCATTTTTCCTGGCAAGCTTCTGGTATTAGCAAGCATACACTTTATATTATGAGTTTGTAGTTTTGGAGAGCCTGCCATTGTACTTGAGTTACTTAGCAATACCCCCCTGACTGTACTAATCCTCCCCCATCTCCTCCCCCATGAGTAGTTAATTCATTGCTTATTCCCCTCTACACTTTCTACCCCAATACTTCTATCTAGTCCCTTCCCTTAACCTATTAGGTTAAAAACTCCCCCAGCAATTCTACCATCCTTTCCCATGTCATATAGAGCTGTTTCTCTTGCAGACTGGATTGTAATTCCAATTCTTATTCACAAGATGTCACTGCGGGATGTTGGGGTAATTACAGGCCCTTTGTTCTGTTTGCCGCTTTGATTCTCTGTGGGTGCGGACCAGTGATCCACCCCCAAGCCAAGCCCATAGTTTTCCTGTCCCCTGACTGACCCCTCATCAGGCAGCCGGCCACATACCGCAGAAGGCATGGCTATTATTGGGTGATGCAAATCTGGACAGGGGATTTGAATATGTTCGGCCCACCATGATGTAACTGTAGAGATATCCTTTTGTGTAGTTGCTGCTTGGAAATGCTGTGGGAGAGTCCATATTAAACCATGCTTTCTGGAAAACATAGGGAATGGTGTAATTTCTTTAAGAGGGAAGACATTATTTATTTTGCTATGCTAGAAATTACTTTGCTATGCTAAGCCTGTGATCCTGATATGACTGCCGGTCACAGAGAGGCCCATTCCTTCTGAGAAGATTGCCAGCTGCTAGAGGGGAATTCCTGTAGCTCAAAGGCAGAAAGTGCTGATGCTGAATTAGCGCCCCTATCTGGGATCTTCTTACCTCTGGCTTATGGACATAGCTGATTGGGGCAAGTTCTACAGTTCCATTTAGAGCAATGCACTGCAGTAACAAGAGCACTAACTTTTTCCCAACAAGCTTCTGCTAAATAATTACTCTATAATACTGACTTTTATAAGGGCACCTACTGTCTTCATTAATTTGAAGGTAAGCCTGACACATTTGTGCATCCTTTTTTATGATGTTTACTATTTCTGACAAGTGATAATTGCTGTTTATAAATACGTTTTTAGGATGTGCTTAAAGGGATATCCAAGTGAGCTGGATTAATACATTTCTGCACTCTACAGGCAAAAAGCAGCCTATATGCATACAGCACATCAAAGTAATGTAGGACTGCTAGGTTCTCAAGGTATTTGCTACCCACACATTTTCTAGTATGTATACAAGTTGGGATGAAATAGTTTAAAAATAGAATTTTTATTAGTAAGGGATAACAACGGCGATAAACTTTAAAAACAACAAGGTATTAAAAAATCCCGGATTGGAGAAAAAAGTTAAAATGGGCTATCTAATGTGTGAAACTTTTACCCGTTTGGTATTATTTTGGACTCTTAATAGAGGGGTAAGTGGTTCACACCTAACAGTACTTCAAGGGGATGGTAAATAGCTTATCCAATTTAGTATGTCCTGTCTTTTTACTTGTAAACACAATTAACATGCAATAAGAGTTAGTGGATATGATGCTGCTAAGTAAATGCCATAGAGATGACCCTAATTTGTTAGGATTCACAAAGCTGATTCACAACACTGACCCTTGTTTTCTAGGGTTCACAGTGTGGAATTTCAAAAATAGCTTTAAATATATCTCTAATACATGCTGTATTGGGCTTCTAGAGGACTTTGTTTAAATAGTATATCAGTTGTTTTCCACAAGTCTGAGCATTATGTCTTCATCTGTCTTGTAAACATGCCACAATTTAATCACAGGAATTGCTGTCTCTTGTGCCTAATCGGGGTAGGATATAGTTAATGTCCTCATAACAAAAAAATCCTCTTTATAACGATACACTTGTATTGTGTTTGTATCCCATTGCAGGGAACAGCATGATGTGGAAGACAGAGATACTAAAATAAATGATATTCAGCAGGTTATCTCCCACTCTATGTTCTGTCAAAATTTTGCAAAGTCTATCTCATATGGAAGTAACAGCATTCACACATTTGGAAACGGACAGGGAGGGTAAGCATACATTCTATAGATTTCTAAAATACAGTACTGTTAGTAGAATTGACGCCGGCGTGCCCTTAGATGTAAGGCATGCCACGTCATCAAAGGCCGACGCGTTTCGACGTCATCAGACGTCTTTGTCAAGGTGAAAGAACACTGAGCCGTCTGGCCCTCTTTTAAACGCTGCCGTAGCTACGGCAACCAATTGGCATTATTCGGACATGCGCAGTAGATTCCGGAGGCGCATAGCGCTATGTTGTTATGCAAGTATCTAGTAGATGCGCAGATAGGAGTTTAGGGGATATTAATAACGTTATATATATACAGAGAGCGAGTGTGAGATAGAAAGCCCATGTTGTTCATAAGGGCACATATAAGGAATGGGTATATTATCCTAGATAGATGAAGGTGGGAGCAGGCCCCCCTCTATAATGCAGTGCATTATATAGTGAAGCGATTGTTTGGATGAAAATAATTCTTGTGTGACCAACTTATTAATAAAGGAGGAATAATAATCCTCTAGTTACCAGAAAGGTCTATTGAAACCTAATAATATTTATTAAAAAATGATAGTGCTGGGAGAAATATATGACAACCTATTATCATAGATAGATGAAGGTAGGGGCAGGCCCCCTCTATAAAGCAGTGCATTAAAAGTGAAGGGATTGTGTTGATAAAAATAATTCTTGTGTACCGATTTATTAATAAAGGAGGAATAATAATCCTCTAGTTGCCAGAAAGGTCTATTAAAACCTAATCATATTTATTAAAAGACAATACTAGTGCTGGGAGACAAATATGACAACCTATAAAGTGAAAATTAAAGATGTGAATTATATAAGTGAAAAGTGAAAAATCTTCCATAAAAACTGGAAGAAATGGGGAAAGGGGGGAGAAGACTCAACCCCTTTATGTGTGTTAAATAGGAGATTGACTCTCTCCAAGAAAATTGAATAAGGGTAGGAATGGGTGAATATACCTAAGGGTTAACCATAAATAAGTGCTTGTCATGTGAATGTGAATCCAAAGAGGGGACAAGATTTGACTATAATTTCTCTTGGTTGTCCTATTTAACACACATAAAGGGGTTGAGTCTTCTCCCCCCTTTCCCCATTTCTTCCAGTTTTTATGGAAGATTTTTCACTTTTCACTTATATAATTCACATCTTTAATTTTCACTTTAAAGGTTGTCATATTTGTCTCCCAGCACTAGTATTGTCTTTTAATAAATATGATTAGGTTTTAATAGACCTTTCTGGCAACTAGAGGATTATTATTCCTCCTTTATTAATAAATCGGTACACAAGAATTATTTTTATCAACACAATCCCTTCACTTTTAATGCACTGCTTTATAGAGGGGGCCTGCCCCTACCTTCATCTATCTATGATAATAGGTTGTCATATATTTCTCCCAGCACTATCATTTTTTAATAAATATTATTAGGTTTCAATAGACCTTTCTGGTAACTAGAGGATTATTATTCCTCCTTTATTAATAAGTTGGTCACACAAGAATTATTTTCATCCAAACAATCGCTTCACTATATAATGCACTGCATTATAGAGGGGGCCTGCTCCCACCTTCATCTATCTAGGATAATATACCCATTCCTTATATGTGCCCTTATGAACAACATGGGCTTTCTATCTCACACTCGCTCTCTGTATATATATAACGTTATTAATATCCCCTAAACTCCTATCTGCGCATCTACTAGATACTTGCATAACAACATAGCGCTATGCGCCTCCAGAATCTACTGCGCATGTCCGAATAATGCCAATTGGTTGCAGTAGCTACGGCAGCGTTTAAAAGAGGGCCAGACGGCTCAGTGTTCTTTCACCTTGACAAAGACGTCTGATGACGTCGAAACGCATCGGCCTTTGATGACGTGGCATGCCTTACAGCTAAGGGCACGCCGGCGTCACTTCTACTAACAGTACTGTATTTTAGAAATCTAGAGAATGTATGCTTACCCTCCCTGTCCGTTTCCAAATGTGTGAATGCTGTTACTTCCATATGAGATAGACTTTGCAAAATTTTGACAGAACATAGAGTGGGAGATAACCTGCTGAATATCATTTATTTTAGTATCTCTGTCTTCCACATCATGCTGTTCCCTGCAATGGGATACAAACACAATACAAGTGTATCGTTATAAAGAGGATTTTTTTGTTATGAGGACATTAACTATATCCTACCCCGATTAGGAACAAGAGACAGCAATTCCTGTGATTAAATTGTGGCATGTTTACAAGACAGATGAAGACATAATGCTCAGACTTGTGGAAAACAACTGATATACTATTTAAACAAAGTCCTCTAGAAGCCCAATACAGCATGTATTAGAGATATATTTTAAGCTATTTTTGAAATTCCACACTGTGAACCCTAGAAAACAAGGGTCAGTGTTGTGAATCCACTTTGTGAATCCTAACAAATTAGGGTCATCTCTATGGCATTTACATAGCAGCATCATATCCACTAACTCTTATTGCATGTTAATTGTGTTTACATGTAAAAAGACAGGACATACTAAATTGGATAAGCTATTTACCATCCCCTTGAAGTACTGTTAGGTGTGAACCACTTACCCCTCTATTAAGAGTCCAAAATAATACCAAACGGGTAAAAGTTTCACACATTAGATAGCCCATTTTAACTTTTTTCTCCAATCCGGGATTTTTTAATACCTTGTTGTTTTTAAAGTTTATCGCCGTTGTTATCCCTTACTAATAAAAATTCAATTTTTAAACTATTTCATCCCAACTTGTATACATACAAAATGTGTGGGTAGCAAATACCTTGGGAACCTAGCATTCCTACAATACTTTGATTCATAGACTAGTGGTTCAATCCACACAAAGGAAGCACCAGAAAATAATAGTTACAATCAATATTATTTTATCATTTGGCACAAAGGACTAGCACTCTATTGAAAAAGATTTATATCCCAAGACATACCCCTTCTTTGTTCAATATGACTAATATCCCTATCCATAATATGGACATTGAATGTCTCCTAAAAGAAGCTGAAGAAAGCTTCAGCGGAAATCCACAATCAATAACTGAAGGTACTAAAGATATAAGAAATACCTATGGAGATCTTCTAAAAGTAATGAGAAAGCAAGTACGGTCAGTATGGGAAATAAGTAGCTTACAAAACTATCTTAAGAACAAGTATGTTCCCAGAGGCCTAAGACTACATCTTAATCCTGCAATAAATTTGAGTGATGAAACTTTCGTAAATAAATGGAAAGAAATCCTTTTAAAATGCTCATCTGAACTAATCAGTCTAATTATTGAGACAGAAAAGCATAATCTAGAATTGCTAAAACCTAAGATTATACTATGTCAGCAGGAATTCAACAAACAAAGTGACTCCACAGAGTATGAGCTACTATGCAAAAAATTAAATGACAATATTGATAGATTCAAAAGAGACATAAAAGACCGTAAACAGAAAAAAATTCTTAAGAGATAAAACGGATTTTCAAACAAATAGGATTTTTAAGAAATTTCCCACTTCTATACCGATGCAAAGAAATTCGGACATAAGCTCCTCAGATTATGACAATTCAGACATAGATGAACATTCTATCCATAGCTCAAGAGGCAGGCGACCTGGTATGCACTATAGAAGGGAGGCATATAACACAAGAAAATTTGCACAGACTAGAATGCCAAACAACTACAATAATGAAGGTTTTTTAGAGGAAAGCCAGTTCCCGGTGAAAGGCCCAGAGAGGAGGGACCTAAGGAAAAAGAACTAAAGGCTGAGAATAAGCTCAATAGTGGTCCTATAAAAGACCAGAGTTTGAAAATTATCAATTTATCAGACTTTACCATAAATAATGACCACGAATCAGTACTAAGAAAAGGCCTTAGTTTTGTTCCAACATCAAGATCTGACAAATTCACTCACATTAAGGATATAAATCTTTTTGCTCGGAAATTGGTCCTTCAAAAATTCTTTAAAAACAAACAAGATAAAGAACATATGAAGCTAGGTATAAATAAAGAAGATATTGAAACCTTCAAACTCCTAATGTCTTTGCTAGAAGAAAATGCCTCTTTTGAGCTAGGTAAAACACATGAGAAAATAAAAATATGGAAGAATAAAAGTTGTTTCACACCCTTTCTAAAGGAATACTCTAATATCTGGGTTTTCCTACAACAGGTAACAAATGATATAGAAAGTTTAGATTTTAAAAAACTGAAAAAAACTTTCAATTTGACTAAAAAGGAATACCAAGCCCTTGAGGAACTCAAGTCATGTAAGGATATTCAAATTAAGCAAGCAGATAAAGGGGGCAATCTTGTAATACTGAGCAACGTTGAGTATATAAGGATGTGTAATAGAATTTTGGATGATAGAGTCACTTATGAAGTACTAACGAAGAACCCAAATCTTGAATATAGACTATCTTTAAAGGCTATATTAGAAAAAGCTAAAATGGAAAAGATTATTGATGAACAAACATATACTTTTCTCTTACCAAAATTCCCCAGTATCTCGACCTTCTATGCACTACCAAAAGTGCACAAGCAAACAGTGCCTATCCCAGGTAAGCCTATAGTGTCTGGAACGGGAAACCTGTCATCCAATGCCAGTATTTTTGTGGATCACTATTTACGTGATTTAGTACAGAATTTGCCCTCATATATACAAGATACTAATGATATCCTAAAACAATTGGAACACCTAACAGTACCAAAAGACACATGGCTGGCAACCATTGACGTTGAAGCACTATATAGCAGCATACCTCATAAATATGGCATTGAAGCAGTGAAACAATTCCTGAGTACAAAAAGTACTAATCTGAGGGAATTTAATAATTTCATCACTCTACTCTTAGAGTATGTCCTAAAACATAATTTCTTTTTGTTTAATGACAAATGGTTCCATCAGATAAAGGGAACCGCAATGGGTACCCCTTGTGCCCCTAGCTATGCGAACCTTTTTTTACGGTGCTGGGAGGAAAAGATCTTCTCAGACCCAGATATGGAACTTCTGTCTGTACATGCAATGATTTGGCGTCGCTATATAGACGACATCTTTGTAATCTGGGATGGTACTAAACTTGAGTTTGAAACCCTTATGAATTCATTAAACAAAAATGAGATGGGTTTGAGATTTACACACGAAATCCACAGATCAGAGATTTCATTCCTAGACTTACTCATCCAAAAAGATGATGAAGGAAATATCTCAACTACCACATTCAGAAAAGAGACAGCTGCAAATACGCTATTATTGTGGGATAGTCAACATTTTGAGCCCTTGAAGAAAGGTATACCTAAGGGACAATACTTAAGAATTAGGAGAAACTGTAGCTCAGAAACTCAGTTTAAAATGGAAGCAGATAAATTAAAACAGAGATTTCGAGAGCGAGGATATTCAAATAAATGCTTAAAGAAAGCATTTCAACATGCATTGAGTTGCAACAGAACAGAGTTGCTAAATAAACCTTATAGGAAAAACATTCAACCATCAGACAATACATATCCTAGATGTATCATGACATATGGGTACGAGTCCGCCTCAATTAAAGATATTATATCCAAACACTGGCACTTATTAAGAAGTGATGAGGACCTGGTAGACATACTCCCACAAAAAATACCAATTACATACCGAAGGGGAAAAAATCTTAAAGATACACTAGTACATAGCTTCTTTAAAGAGAAAAAACATAACAATACATGGCTCAATCCCCCACTGGGATATTTTAGATGTGGGAACTGTAAATTTTGCAGATACATCAAACCCACAAAAATATATGAACATCCATCCAGTGGGGAAAGATATGTCTTAAAAGACTTCTCAAATTGCCGTACTACAAATGTAGTTTATGTGGCTACGTGCCTTTGTAAAAAGATCTACGTAGGGAAGACGCGACGCCAACTGCGAAGACGCATTGGTGAACATATATATTCTATTAAGAAAGATCTTGACACCCCTCTAGCACGCCATGTTAAAATGATTCACGGTGGAAATAGTGAAGTTTTAACGTTCACAGCTCTTGAGAAAGTCTACCAAGGCCCCAGACAGGGTGACCTAGATAAAAAACTTCTCCAACATGAAGCTAAATGGATCTATAAATTAAAAGCTTTATCCCCTAAGGGATTAAATGAAGGATTTACATTTTTACCCTTCATTTAAATAGGTATGCCAAAGGAGAAACCTTTCATAAGAGTCAACATCACTCATTATTTGCCAAGTTCTAGGTAGGCCCAAATTTTTCATTTCATTCTAGCTATAGTTTAGGAGTACCACTCTATCTAAGTATAATTAATCCTCTTAAGTTTTTACAACCAAGAGAAATTATAGTCAAATCTTGTCCCCTCTTTGGATTCACATTCACATGACAAGCACTTATTTATGGTTAACCCTTAGGTATATTCACCCATTCCTACCCTTATTCAATTTTCTTGGAGAGAGTCAATCTCCTATTTAACACACATAAAGGGGTTGAGTCTTCTCCCCCCTTTCCCCATTTCTTCCAGTTTTTATGGAAGATTTTTCACTTTTCACTTAAATAATTCACATCTTTAATTTTCACTTTATAGGTTGTCATATTTGTCTCCCAGCACTAGTATTGTCTTTTAATAAATATGATTAGGTTTTAATAGACCTTTCTGGCAACTAGAGGATTATTATTCCTCCTTTATTAATAAATCGGTACACAAGAATTATTTTTATCAACACAATCCCTTCACTTTTAATGCACTGCTTTATAGAGGGAGCCTGCCCCTACCTTCATCTATCTATGATAATAGGTTGTCATATATTTCTCCCAGCACTATCATTTTTTAATAAATATTATTAGGTTTCAATAGACCTTTCTGGTAACTAGAGGATTATTATTCCTCCTTTATTAATAAGTTGGTCACACAAGAATTATTTTCATCCAAACAATCGCTTCACTATATAATGCACTGCATTATAGAGGGGGCCTGCTCCCACCTTCATCTATCTAGGATAATATACCCATTCCTTATATGTGCCCTTATGAACAACATGGGCTTTCTATCTCACACTCGCTCTCTGTATATATATAACGTTATTAATATCCCCTAAACTCCTATCTGCGCATCTACTAGATACTTGCATAACAACATAGCGCTATGCGCCTCCAGAATCTACTGCGCATGTCCGAATAATGCCAATTGGTTGCCGTAGCTACGGCAGCGTTTAAAAGAGGGCCAGACGGCTCAGTGTTCTTTCACCTTGACAAAGACGTCTGATGACGTCGAAACGCGTTGGCCTTTGATGACGTGGCATGCCTTACAGCTAAGGGCACGCCGGCGTCACTTCTACTAACAGTACTGTATTTTAGAAATCTAGAGAATGTATGCTTACCCTCCCTGTCCGTTTCCAAATGTGTGAATGCTGTTACTTCCATATGAGATAGACTTTGCAAAATTTTGACAGAACATAGAGTGGGAGATAACCTGCTGAATATCATTTATTTTAGTATCTCTGTCTTCCACATCATGCTGTTCCCTGCAATGGGATACAAACACAATACAAGTGTATCGTTATAAAGAGGATTTTTTTGTTATGAGGACATTAACTATATCCTACCCCGATTAGGCACAAGAGACAGCAATTCCTGTGATTAAATTGTGGCATGTCTACAAGACAGATGAAGACATAATGCTCAGACTTGTGGAAAACAACTGATATACTATTTAAACAAAGTCCTCTAGAAGCCCAATACAGCATGTATTAGAGATATATTTTAAGCTATTTTTGAAATTCCACACTGTGAACCCTAGAAAACAAGGGTCAGTGTTGTGAATCCACTTTGTGAATCCTAACAAATTAGGGTCATCTCTATGGCATTTACTTAGCAGCATCATATCCACTAACTCTTATTGCATGTTAATTGTGTTTACATGTAAAAAGACAGGACATACTAAATTGAATAAGCTATTTACCATCCCCTTGAAGTACTGTTAGGTGTGAACCACTTACCCCTCTATTAAGAGTCCAAAATAATACCAAACGGGTAAAAGTTTCACACATTAGATAGCCCATTTTAACTTTTTTCTCCAATCCGGGATTTTTTAATACCTTGTTGTTTTTAAAGTTTATCGCCGTTGTTATCCCTTACTAATAAAAATTCTATTTTTAAACTATTTCATACAGCACATCTCATAAAAACATTTTATTTTTTATTAATATCTAAAAATCCCTCTAATGATTGTGTTGACACCCCCAGGGGGTGTCTACACAACTTCCTGACCCCCACCCAATCAGCATGCATCATCCGGGAAGCAATATTAACCCACTATTACCCAATAGTACAGCAGTGTTGTCAGCCTCTTAGTCACTGCTGGGATATGACTCATCCCTGCTTCCTGTCTATGCTGTGTGCTGTTGCCATAGCAACTAACATAGTGCTTTGTCTCAAATCTTTCATCTAACCGGATTATGGAGGGGGTGTTAGCCTTAATTTTTAACTGTTAGAAATTACAATAGATTTTGCTAACTTTAAGGTAAGTGTTTAAATGTTTATTATGGTATTTTTCATGCAAACATTTTTTTACTATTAATTCTCCTCTATTAGATGCGTTCATAATCCAGGAAACTTACATATTCCTTTAATAAATGTTATGTTTTAATTCCAATAAGATATTAAATCTGTCACCATAACAATACATTAAGCTAAATAGATCAGTAAATAAAAAAAATATGCATGATATTTGTAGAACAGTAGAGTATCTTTATACTGGCCTTTGGATGGCTATTCGTGTCTGGGCACAGGGCCCTGGATTTGGTGAGCACAGTTATTTTTGGATACTATTTACTGTGGTGGCTTCAAGCCTGTTATTTTGTAAACGCTATTACTTTGAAAGCAACAAAA
Source organism: Discoglossus pictus (assembly GCA_027410445.1). Lineage (NCBI taxonomy): Eukaryota > Metazoa > Chordata > Amphibia > Anura > Alytidae > Discoglossus > Discoglossus pictus. The sequence goes on along the minus strand of CM050163.1, from coordinate 19,886,244 downwards.
AAATGCAAGATAAAGTCATCAGGACCGATCAGTAACTTCTGCAGGAGCTCAGCCAATGTCACTGGGCCTCATACCATCCATTTCAGCAGGAGCATCCACTAACTAACGTTTCTCTTAGTTCCGTTTACCTTGGTTTCTTTTTCCTCCATACCAAGAGCGTCAAATGCTTTCACTTTTCTGCCTCTGAACTCATGTAAAATGCCCTATAACGGAACACCTCCACCCACTAATGATTTCTGTTAATTTATAGTTCAGGTTTAGCACCTCCATTTTTCACAGCTGGTACACCCACAGACTTTTATAACTAATTAACTCTCTACTCTCATTTTAATTACCGTACTTGCCAAGCTCTTGTTTATTCCTTTTAATTCCTTCACCTTTTGTTTTATTAATCACTTTAGATTGTAAATTTGCGTGATTTCAATCTTATAAGGTGCATTGAAAAAAGCACCATGTACATAAGATTTTAAACTCAAAGACAGAGTCCAACTCTTTTTGCCATGTGTTTTAATATTGTATTTTTTTCTTTCTTTTGTAACGCTAGTATACTGCAAGAGAACATGTTGACATGTTACAAAAAATGGACAATAATAATATTAAATAACAATGTAAATACTGTTTTCATTTAGTTTAACCAGTCACTATCTTGTCATGGTGAAGGGACTTGTGTACCTCAATGAAGATGTGACATATACCATATAGAGTCACCCAAGATGGGCAGGTCATAGCAGAGAGGTCAGACAAATTGAGGTCCACTGGAGAGGGAACTGGCAACTCACTCCAGCATTTCTGCCAAGAAAACTAAATGGATAAGCACAACCAGAGATATAGTGATATTGTCCCCTCAGGTCAATAGGTGCTACTACATTATTGGGGAAGAGTGTATGGTGAGTATGAGTAGCACCAGATCTAATGAAGTGATTGGACCAAAATAGAGAGGATGCTTTGGAAGGGAAAGAAAAGTCAGCTACTGCAAAAAACAATTCAGCATATGAACCTGGATTGTTAGGACAATGAACCAAGGCCAACTGGACGTAGTCAGACATGAAATGACAAGGTTAAACATTGATATTCTGGGAATACGTTGGCCCCAATGTACTGTAATGAGACATTTCATATTACAAAACCATCAGATTTTCCACTATGATCAAGAATCCTAGACAAATGGTGTAGACCTAATAATCAATCTATACCTGGCCAAAGTGCTTGGTTAGAACCCAATGAATGATTTCAATTTAAATTCAAGCCATTTAACATCACAGTGATTAAGGTCGATCCTCCAATCATGCATGCTTAAGAGGATGAAGTTGTCCAATTCTACAAGGATTTGCGAAACCTCATAAATATAACACAAAAAAAAAATATGTTCCATTTATTGTAGGAGATTGGAATGCTAAAGTCGGGATCTTGGAATAACGGAGCAAGTTGGCCTTTTAAAAAATGAAGCAGGTCAGAGATTAATAGGATTCTGTCAAGATAATTTTCTGGTCATAGCCAACACCCTCTTCCAACAGCCTCAGAAATGACTCTACACATGGACATCACCAGATGGGCAATATAGAAATGAGATTAACTATATAATTTGTAGTCAAAGTTCTAGGAGCTCTAAAGAGTCAGCAAAAGCAAGACCTGGAGCTGACTGTAGCTCAGATCATGAGTTTCTTATTGTAAAGTCCAGTACTAAACTGTGGAAAAACATCAGACCAAGCAGATACAAAATTAATAATATCCTCTGTAAATATGCAGTGAAGGTACAAAATAGATTAGTAGTGGAGATAGGAAAATATTTGTCCCACTGAATTTAGAATTCCAGAAGATAGCAAGAAGAGATAAGGAGACATTCTAAAATAAACAATGTAAATCATAGAAGATAACAGAATGAGAAAGTCAAGAGATCGACGATAACATTGGCAATCTCATGGGAACCTTTAATGCAATAGTGGTGATAAAAGACAAAAATACAACAGAATTGGGTAAGATAAAGAGAGGTAGCAGGAATGAGCAGAATGTCTACACAGAAAGGATCTTAACAGCATTGGTAATGTCAATAGCCAGATATATTTGAGATAGAAATGAGATGGGCCCTAGGAAGTCTTGCTTATAACAGGACTGGAGGAGTTGATGGAATCCCAGCTGAACTGTTCAAAATACTACAAGTTTATGCTGTGAAAGAGTTGCCTGCCTCATGCCAACAAATCTGGAAAACTCAGCAGTGGCAAGTAGCATGGAAACGTACAGTCTACATCCCAATCCGCAAAAAAGACATTGCCAAAGAGTGCTTCAATTTTGAAATAATTGCAATAATTTAAAATGCCAACAAGGTAATTGCATTTCAAATGTTATAAGTTAATGCTTAAGGTCCTGCAAGCTCAGTTCCAACAATATATGGACCAAAAACTACCAGATGTGCCTCTGTGAAACCGAGCTTGCATAAGAGATCAAGTTGCCAAAGTCCTCTGGATAATACAAAAAGCAAGAAAGCCGCAGAATAAAAAAAACATTTGCCTCTGCTTAGACTATTTTAAAGCCTTTGACTGTGTGGATCTGCACAAAATTTGGCAAGTTCTTAAAGAGATGGGAGCACCAGATCATCTCATATGCCTCCAGAGGAATTGGTATGTGGACCAAGAAGCCACGGTCAGAACCAAACATGGAACAACCAAATGGTTCAAGATTGCAACAATGTTGTAAATTGTCACACACTTTGTCAAGCAGTGTAGACAGAGCACATGATCCTGGAATACACATTAGGCAAGCCTATGTGGTTGGCCATCAGAGAAACGTTTGTAGTATCTCTGTAGCTGATCACATTTTAAACATTATTTTTTATATATGAAAAATAATTAATCTATAGTTTATTTTAAAAAAAATCCTGATATGCTACAGGCAACAGAGGGGCAGTGAGCCTTATGTGTCTAAAATGCACATTAAACAGTATCTTCATGAGTCCTTGTTTACATTTTCTTTTAACTCACCAGGAGAATATCTTATGAAATATTGAAGAATTGTAAAAAAGAAATGTTAACAAATATTCCATGAGGAAGTATCCCAAAAAAGTGCTTGTCTACTTCACAAAATACTGTAACATTACTTTGTCTTGCAAGTGATATGGAAAGAATTGCTGAAATGCACTTGAGTGGAGTGTCAGGGGATAGCCTAGACATGATGGATTGCCTATACCTGAGCCAGGCGACTTGTAGTAGCCAATGGGGTGATGTCTAACAGAACATTATTTCCTCAGTATGTCCATATGTTAGATGTTCTATGTAGACCACATCTTGCTAGGTTGAGGGTAGAAGGTTGAGTAGTATCAATCTATGCATCAGATTTTATTATCTCAAAGAGAATAAACTGGAAAATTCAGCCTTAGTTGTAGTGTGCATCTTGGGCATGTTTCAAACCCATGTGAAAGCTAACCATCTATTTTTATCTATTTTTATAAAAACTGTATACAATCATAAGAACATAGACACAACGCAGCACTGGATTACTTAAAGCTATGGTCACTTGACCATACATCTTCAGTTAAATGATATCAACAGTTAATTCAGGCAGGAAAGGGAAAGAACTGTCAATAAACTTAAACCAAGCCCTGAAAAATCACAGCACCCGCGCACAAAGAAAGATAATTCACTGTAAACATGTGTAAACTGATGAGAGCCTTTCTTACATAGTAACATAGTAATTGAAGTTGCCAAAATACTTTTAGTCCATCCAGTTCAACCTTTTTAGATCTGCTTTGAACTGCAATATGCAGACTAATTGTTAATTGATAAATGATCCAGAGGAACTAAAACAGAAAAAATATGGGAAAAAATATAAAATTCCTTCCTGACCCCAGATACTGGCGATCGGACTCCTCCCTGATCAATACTCCCTCTATAATTATCCAGGATAACCCTAAATGCCCTTTTTTATTTAAAAATATATCCAATCCCTTTTTAAAGTTACATAGTTACCAAGGGCCTCATTCTTTTACCGGCCGTAAATCGGCCGTAAGGCTGCGATTCCTTGCGGGGGTTCAGTTAACTCGCAATTCTATTATACGGTCCCGCAAGGATCTCCTCTTACGGCCGTCCGTATATCTTGCAACCGGCCGTAATCTCAGAAATCTTGAAACGGAAAAATAAATTCAAGCCTGCACTGTACAGCTCTGTAAATGCTAGGGATCATATTGGGGGACATGAGGATTAAAAGTAACCCACTCTCAAGCTTGCACATCTGCCCAAACCCGAGTTCAAATTAACTGTTTATTTTCCGGCTGCGGCGTGGGCGTGTCTGAGGTGCTCCAAGCACTCTGGACTTTTTACATGGATATTTTACGTATATTAAAAATAAAATATTTTACGGATTTGAGTATAGGGTAATTATGTGCTATTTTGACTAACACCGAATATCACTTTATAGACTCCACAAAGTGCAGGATGGCTTTATTTGAGCTATTTTATGTGCTTAATTGTTGCTAGCGGGACCTGTTTGCTGCAAGTAAGCTGCGGCTCGTTTTTAGCCTTGCAGACAGGGTTCCCGGAGCAATAGAATAGCAACCAGGCTTTTCTTACGGCCGATTTCCTTGCGGCCGTTTTAGATCAAAGGCTTTCCTCCGGTGCTTGCGGCCGCAAGAGATAGCAAGGCGCCGGCCGCAAGCCTGCCGGAGTCCCCGGCCGGAGTGGAATAGAATAGCCGTAAAGCTTGCGGCCGGTCCTTGCGGCCCTACAGCGGCTGCGGCCGGTAATAGAATGAGGCCCATAGTAATTAAGGTTGAAAAAAGACTTTCAGTCCATCAAGTTCAACCTTTTAAGTTCTCCTCTGATCTGCAATTATGTTATCAATCAAATCCTCTGTCACCACCTCCTTTGGTAGAGAATTCCACAGATTAACCACCCTTACTGTGAAGAACCCTTTTCTTTCTTTAAGATGGAATGTTTTACATCTAATCTTAAAAGATGTCGTCTTGGCACAAATAGCTCACTTGACAAAGCCTTGCATTTACACTGGATATATTTATATAAGGTAATCATATCCCCTCTTTTCTAGAGAAAATATGTTTAATTTGGTTCTTCATAACTTAGCCTCTCCATTCCCCTTATTAGCTTTGTTGCCCTTATTCCAAATTAGGGCGTACTAGGGATTTGCATAGTGGCAGAATCATATTTGCTTCCCTTTCTTCTATACCCTTCTTAATACAGCCTGAGTCACATTGTAATGTTCCTATAGCTTCCTTCCTCGCCTTCTTCCGATTAATATATTTTAAAAATATTTTAGGGTTAGTCTTACTCTCTTTTGAAATAAATGTTTCATTTTCTATTTTAGCCAGTCTAATAGCGCTTTTGCAAGCCTTGTTGATTTCCTTGTATTCCTGTAAAGCAGTCTCTGTCCCCTCTTGTCTGCATAATTTAAATGCCAGTTTTTTACTCTCTATCTTAATTTTTAAGTTATTGTTAAACCACATTGGATGTGATTTACTTTTTATAGTTTTATTTCCACATGGTATATGGTGATAAGTATGTTTATTTGGTCAAGATTTGACCGTTGTCCATTTATTTTCAGTATTTTTACCTTTCAGTTCTTTGTCCCAGTCTATACGTTGTATTACTGCCCGTAGGGCCTCATTCAAAACAGGGCCGTAAATTGTCCGCAAGTCTGCAATTCCTTGCGACCGGGTTACAACCCTCACGTAGCGCTACGTCTACACTGCTATTCAATTGGGCGGCGCCGCAAGGAGGTACCCTTTACGGCAGGCTTGAATAACGAGTTACGGGCTTGGAAGTTATTCACACCCATTGGACTTTGGACGGAAATTAAACGTGAAATTAAGTATTGTATTGTGGCGATGTGCCAGCTTGAGAATGTTGTCCCTTTAATCCTCATGTCACCCATTGTGTTCCCATCATTTACAGTGCTTTACAGTTCTGTCTTGAATTAATATTCACATTTACAGTGCACGAGTCACAGGCTTGCGGGCTTGTGCCACAAGTTACGGGCTTGGATGTCATTCAAGCCCGTAGGACCGCAAAGGTCTTCCTTTCAAATCATAGCATTCATAAGCAAATAAAAAAAGACATCCTGTACTTTTATTAAAAGAGAAAGTGATGTTAGGCCTTAGATATAACAGGACAACATTCTCTAACTCTCAAATCGGCATAAATAACTACTTTATTTCATGTTAAATTTCCATCATAAAACCTTACGGGCTTCAACCTCCAAGCGGAGGTTGGATTCAAAAGTCCTAGGGACTTGGAGGTTGAAGCCTCTAGGACTTTATGACGAAAATTTAACATGAAATACACAATTTTTTTTGCTGATTTGACAGTGGGGGAATTTTGTGCTATTAATTCTAAGACCTAAAATCACTTTTACGTCTAATAAAAGTACAGGATGGCTTTTTTATGTGCTAAATTAGTGCTGCGTTTTGTAAGACTGTTGCGGGACCTCTTTGGTGTAAGTAAGCTGCGGTTTGATCTTAGCGATTTAAGTAAGGGCTTGATGGAAGGGTGATGGTAACAATTGAATAGCGAATTGGGATTTCTGGCGGCCGCAACTCTCGCGGCCGCGCAAGATCAAAGGCTTTGGCAGAAGTAAGCAGCGATTGAGCAAATCGCAATGGATCGTAGCTCGATGCTCGTAACCACATTGGAGGCCGCAAATTGAAGTTAAGTAGCTTGCGGCCTCCCCTTGCGGCTACTTATGCCAAAAAAAATTGGATTAAAGTGAGGCCCTGTTAAAATCTGCAATTTAAAATTAAGAGTTTTTATTGGCCCCTTACAGTTTAATTTTTTGTAATTCGATGAGACTGTGTTGTGATCACCGTTTCCCAAAGGTTGCCCTATTCCAACATTTAATACATTATCAATATTATTTGTTAACTAAATCTAAGATAGCTTCATTTCTAGTAGGCTCTTGTATAACCTGGGCCAGATAATGATCTCTGAGTGTACTCAAGAACCTGCTCCCCTTAGCTGAACTGCTGGTCTCATTTATCCAGTTTATTTCAGGGTAGTTAAAATCTCCCATTATTAGAACTTGCCCGTGTTTAGCTGCATTTCCAATATGTAACAATAATTGCATTTCCTCACTTTCAATTATATTTGGGACTTTATAGCATACTCCAACCAATATTCTTTTAGTATTTGCTCGTCCGCTATTTAACTCTTCCCACAAACATTCAACATTATAACTAATTCCACCATAAATATCTTCTCTGACTATAGGCTTAAATTCAGGCTTAACATACAGACAAATCGCTCCTCCTCTTTTACCATTGCCCCTATTTTTCCTAAATAGGTTATAAACATCCAGATTAACAGTCTAGTCATGAGATTCAACCCACCATGTTTCAGTAATGCCTAATAAATCACATTTCTCGTTATCTGCTAATAATTCTAACTCTCCCATTTTTCCTGGCAAGCTTCTGGTATTAGCGATCATACACCTTATGTTATGAGTCTGTAGTTCTGGAGTGCCTGCCACTGTACTTAAAAATAACTCCCTATTGACTATACTAACCATCCCCCATCTCCTCCCCCTTGACTAGTTAATTTGGTTCTTACCCCCTCTACACTTTTTTACTCCATTACATCTACACAAATTTACATCACAATTAAGTGCAAAGTAAATCTCCTTAGCTATCCTATTCCCCCATCACAGCATCAGACCTACCACTAATGACTACATCAAGTCTAAGCTGCAAATTACAGCAAGACTTCCCTTTAATTTTTTAACTGCCAAATTTTAGTGCCACTATGTTACTTTTACACCAAACCCCTATTCAGTTGAGATTTTGCTGAGCACTTGCCTATCAAGTCACAACAGTAACAGTAAATGGTTTTAAAAGCTTTGCAAGTGCTAAAGCAGCAATTAAAAAGACAGTAAATTGTCTCAAAAAAAATCACCACTGCCGCAAGGGGTCCATCAAGGACCGCCTTGCACCTGTAAGTTAACCCTTTCCGCCGGGAACCTGATCTCATCCCTGTGGCACCTAACATTAATCCCAAGGCACGTAAATAAATAACCCTATTTGTGGAGGTCCTTAAAGGACTTTTGAGGCATTTAAATATTAGCTTGGTCCTGCTGTATGGGTTCTATAAGGGCTTGTGTCATTTACATACTTAACCGTTGCCGCGGTGGTCCGGCAAGGACCCCAGGCATCTAATCAATAACCCCATACCATTGGATCTATACAGATCCCCATGGAGATCTATACAAAATGGCCAATGCTGTGCTTTCTGTGGCTTAAATTACGTGTATGAGCATGCTGATTGACTGAAATAGATGTCAATCATATTTCAGGAAATCAGAATGGGGTTACAGTTGTCACCCTTCTCAATATTGATTTTCAATTTATTAATTTATTTTATTTTAAATTGTAAATCCATCAATCAGAGCAATCTGATTGGTCCAAATGAATTGTTTACATTTTTACTTGTACTTTTTTCATTTTGAATTGTAATAATTTTTTTATTTATGGTACATTTTGTTTTTCATTTTCTGTCATTTATGTTTTTTTATTTTTGGTAATTTAGATTACATTTTTTTAATTAGTTTATTTGGGTGGGCTTTAATTTTAATAGTGTAGTGTTGTGCTTTACTTAGAGGGTCATGTGGGTCGAAGTGGACATGCATGGCACTCATGTGTTAAATTAGGTTACCATGGGGTCTATGTAGATAGGGTGATCGCGTTGAGGGATGGGGTTTGAGGCAATTGGGAGTGTGCAGGGAATGGATCCCCAGGGATTACCTCCATTGCGTGTATGAATGGAGGGAATCCCCAGGGATTCTTATACATTTATGTTTGTTTGGGGTCAGTAATTTACTAAGCACAGCCTTTTCCGCAAAACCCGATCCTTGAAACTTTACTTCAAGGCTTTGGTTTACGAGATAAGGCTGTGTAATTGAACAGGCGTGTAAGGTTTGGGTAAAATGCTCCTGCAGACGATTTTATGGAGCAACGCTAAATGTGTTGCTCCAATAAAAAAGGGCTCCTGGTCAGAGACATTTATTTTTGTAAGGGATTTGAATAACAAACCCAGAACTCCTAGAACCCCTCTACAAAATGTTTATTTTTTAGCACTGTACGCAAATGTGCTATTATTATTATTATTATTATTATTATTATTATTATAAGTAATAATAATAATAATAACCTAAATTATATTATCACTACTACTATTACTACTAATAATAATAACAATAATAATAATAGTAAATATTATAATTATTATTATTAATGATAATAATAACTTTATTTGTTGATAATAATTTTATTATTCTTAATGATAATAATACTTTATTATTATTATTATCATTATTATTAATATTTGTATTATTATTCATGGAAATACTTATATTCTTATTATTAATTATAAAAAATAATATTATTAATTTTTTTATTTTTTTTTATTTTACTATTTTATTATTATTAATATGTCATGTTCCTTGAAGTAAAACAATAGACCACTATTATGACAAATTAGTACTTGTTTTCATATGTTGGCACATAAAATGCTGTTGATCTTGTTGCAGGACATTTAAATACCATCAGAATTACTGCCAAGTCTGCACATTTAAGTTGTGAAATATCCCGGGAGAGTTTCAATCCCTGATAACGAGTTGCTCTCAGTGTGTACAAACATATTTGTAATCTAATTACTGGATAACTACTGAAGTGGGTGTTGGATTCTATTACGTTTTACTCATACACAATTTACTCATTACTTAGTCAGTATTTTGCTTTCTCAATAAACTCAAAGATTATACACCCAAAGGTCACAATAAATCAGTACGAAACTATTTGCCTTGGTATACTCATTTCATGCTTCTTGAAATTATGAAGTTAAAGATACTTTTTTTTTTATTCCTCAGATGGTTCATCAAACTAGAAAGTGGTAAACAACCCGAAACATGAATGTTCTCTGTCTTGGAGCTGCTGTGTATCGATGGAAAACACATGGCGATGGCAATTCACTAGTGGTTATTGCAACATACTTTTGGAGAGTTTGGTGATAATTGTTGAGTTGTTTATTTCTTTGACATTGTTGCAAAGCCAGTTTTTTGGTTCACACACATTGATCAAGTAAGTTAATTAATTGCACCAATCATTACTCATGCTCAGTTATTATATTTAGTCATCACCCTACAAAGTGCATTCCTAGACATGCTAAACAAAGTCAAATCACAGATAAGTGTACTATATTAGAAAAAAAATAGAAATATAGGTTTGACGACAGATAAGAACCAAAATGGCTCAACTGGACTTCCCATTCTGTCTGCATATGACCCATTTTTTATGAAACAAGTCATATTAAGTGGAATAAAAAGGCATTCCAAAATTTGACACATTGTTCATAAAAGTTTTTTCTAAAGCAATCAAGACATAGATAGTTGTACTGAGTTCTAAGCCAAATCCCCTGCTAAATAAATTGTAATTATCACATGAGAATATGGGATGAGGATGGGATTGCTCTGCAAGCTCTTTGGTTGCAAATTCAAGGATTTATTTGAGTGATTTATTTTGAGAAACGCGTATCGGTGGACTAAAAGAAAGAAAAAAAAGTGTAAGTGAGAACTTTTTTATCTAACCAGTCATACATTATAGAGGACTCCAGATTGAAAGTCTGCAAGTTCCTCTGTAACAGGAGGTGGTCCACAGTCTAACTGCTGAAATGCTTATTTCCTACCTGACTGCTTCAATATTAATCTTTTAAAGGATGCACAGGAAAAAAAAAAACATCTACAGGGGATTCCTGGTGGTCCAGTGGTTAGGATTTAGTGCTTTCTCCGCTGCAACCTTGGTTCGATTCCAGTCTGGGAACCAAGAGGTCACACTACCATGAAGCCAAGCAGGGTTGGGCATGATCAGTACTTGGATGGGAGACCACCTTGGAATACCAGGAGCTCTATGCTTTGGTCTACTTGAGAAGGAACTGGCAACCCACTACAGTATCTCTGCCATGAAAAAAATTAGGTGGATCATCATGACAATGGACGTAAAGATGTGTCTGGTTTGTTACAGTCCATGAGTTCACGGAGAGTCGGACATGACTAAACGACATAACAACAAATATATATACACACACACACATTATATAAATATTTAATAATATTTATGGTTGGGCCCCTATCTTACGTCAAGGGGTACAACTGGTAAAACAATGCAGTTTCAAAATTATGGCTCTTGAGCACCAAAAGCTGCAAAAGGAACGGCGAGGGGAAGTTGAATTGTGGCAGGACATCATGGCCTGATATGAGGGCTGACTGAGTCCTTGGGCATGGGCAAGGCTAGCTGATAGTGTCAAAATGTATTATTATTATTATCTTTATTTATATTGCGCTAACATATTCTGTAGCGCTGTACAGAGGTTTAGTACATGGCAAAAAACAAACTTAACACCCTATAAAGAGGGCCCTGTTTTTGAGCTTAGAATCAAATGTACAGCAATGAGAAAACAGCAATGAGGTCATTACCTTGAAAAAATGGGCTGTTTAGTAGATATGGGCCGAATATGCAATGAAGGCTGGTTGAAATCCATGTGATGATGAAAGAAGGCATGTCCCTGGCACGGACATTCAAAAAAGGGGGTCAAAGAGCTGCAAAATGGACGAAAATCTCCAAGTGAAGACTGATTTATGACTTATGGAAAGCTTAAGGGCTTGTGGAAAGCTACCTGACGATAAAAAAAAGATGTGTCCTTGGGCAAAGGAAAGGACACTGATTGGCCAAAAAAGTATCGAGGAACTGCATATTGAGGGATAGACTGCTGAGATCTTGTCGAAGCCACATGACAATGAAAAAGAGCCGTAGCCTTTTAAATCTCAATTTGGATTTGGTATAAACCAGCTAAAACAGCGCAGTTTCAAAACCAAAAGAGGAAATCTCCAAGTAAAGACTTGGTGAAGCCTGCAAAAAGGGGCCAAAAGCTGCACCAAAAAGGGTAAATCTCCATCAAGGGCTTGTATTCTGTGCATATTTTAAAAAAATATCAGCATATTATGAATATATATATACAGTGGATATAAACAGTCTACACACCCCTATTAAAATGTCAGGTTTCTGTGCTGTAAAAAAATGAGACAAAGATAAATAATTTCAGAACTTTTTCCACCTTTAATGTGACCTATAAACTGTACAACTCAATTGAAAAACAAACTGAAATATTTTAGGTGGAGGGAAGAAAAATAAAAAATAAAAATAATGTGGTTGCATAAGTCTGCACACCCTCTTATAACTGGGGATGTAGCTGTGTTCAGAATTAAGCAATCACATTCAAAATTGTGGTAAATAGGAGTCAGCATACACCTGCCATCATTTAAAGTGCCTCTGATTAACCCCAAATAAAGTTCAGCTGCTCTAGTTGGTCCTTCCTGAAATTTTCTTAGTTGCATCCCACAGCAAAAGCCATGGTCCACAGAGAGCTTCCAAAGCATCAGAGGGATCTCATTGTTAAAAGGTATCAGTCATGAGAAGGGTACAATTTTTTTTCCAAGACATTAGATATACCATGGAACACAGTGAAGACAGTCATGATCAAGTGGAGAAAATATGGCACAACAGTGACATTACCAAGAACTGGAGCTCCCTCCAAAATTAATGAAAAGACGAGAAGAAAACTGGTTTGGGAGGCTTCCAAGAGGCCTCTAGCAACATTAAAGGAGCTGCAGGAATATCTGGCAAGTACTGGCTGTGTGGTAAATGTGACAACAATCTCCCGTATTCTTCATATGTCTGGGCTATGAGGTAGAGTGGCAAGACAAAAGCCTTTTCTTACGAAGAAAAACATCCAAGCAAGGCTACATTTTGCAAAAACACATCTGAAGACTCCCAAAAGCATGTGGGAAAAGGTGTTATGGTCTGATGAAACCAAGGTTGAACTTTTTGGCCATAATTCCAAAAGATATGTTTGGCGCAAAAACAACACTGCACATCACCAAAAGAACACCATACCCACAGTGAAGCATGGTGGTGGCAGCATCATGCTTTGGGGCTGTTTTTCTTCAGCTGGAACTGGGGCCTTAGTTAAGATAGCGGGACTTATGAACAGTTCCAAATACCAGTCAATATTGGCACAAAACCTTCAGGCTTCTGCTAGAAAGCTGAACATGAAGAGGAACTTCATCTTTCAGCATGACAACGACCCGAAGCATACATCCAAATCAACAAAGGAATGGCTTCACCAGAAGAAGATTAAAGTTTTGGAATGGCCCAGCCAGAGCCCAGTCCTGAATCCGATTGAAAATCTGTGGGGTGATCTGAAGAGGGCTGTGCACAGGAGATGCCCTCGCAATCTGACAGGTTTGGAGTGTTTTTGCAAAGAAGAGTGGGCAAATCTTGCCAAGTCACAATGTGCCATGCTGATAGACTCATACACAAAAAGACTGAGTGCTGTAATAAAATCAAAAGGTGCTTCAACAAAGTATTAGTTTAAGGGTGTGCAGACTTATGCAACCATATTATTTTATTTTTATATTTTTTCTTTCCTCCACCTAAAATATTTCAGTTTGTTTTTCAATTGAGTTGTACAGTTTATAGGTCACATTAAAGGTGGAAAAGGTTCTGAAATGATTTATGATTTGTATCATTTTTTTACAGCACAGAAACCTGACATTTTATTAGGGGTGTGTAGATTTTTTTTATCCACTGTATATACACAGTATATATATAAACTATTATTTTCTTTTGAGAAAATATATATATTCATAAAATGCTGATCTGCATGCTTTCATCATAAAGAAGCACACTAATATATTTAATACATTACATTTCTGCATATGATATGCTTTTGTAGGTTATATTATATTTAAAATATATTGTTTCATTTGATTAACTTCTCTTCGGTTTACTACCTATTGGTCTTTATCTGGTGTTGTTCTTTATCTGGTGTTGACCTGTTTGTTCTTCTATACATAACAGAGGTGGGTGGCATTGATAACATTTCACAGTTAATATATTTAATAAGTATTAGAAAATTGGCATGGGAATTACGCTTACAAAGCTTATAATGACATTGTAAATTAAGTTCAGGATTTGGCATTTTAATTTATATTGTAATTCACGAACAGTTACAGTAGAATTAAAATTGCCTGGATGCACAATACATTTTTTTTTCCAAAGGTCCAAATGACTGGCACTCCCATAACTAATTATGGAGATAACAGTGTTCCACCTTATCATTGTAGATACTGTGACAGAGTCAGGTAAGGAATTTACATGAACTCCAGACTTGACAAAACTCTTACTTACTCCCAGGAGGTCAGATCAGACCAGATAAAAGATTAAAGCTGGGAATTAGGTGGCTGTATATGCTCTGCAGTAGCCGTCAGAGGTTGGGTTTGAGGCCTATACAGGGCCGGGCCCAGTGCTATCCCTAGCCCAACCTTACATGGCCTGCCAAGGCTTCCCTTGGCCTCCTGCAGCCCTCCGCGGCCAACCTCGGCCACCCTGCTGCTCACCCCGGCTGCCCGAGGCCCCCCTGCCACCAACCCAATTTGCATCCTATGCCTGTTTGTTGTATTAATGTGCATCCTGTGTCTGTAAGAGCCAATGTGCAGCCTGTGCCAGTAAGAGCCAATGTGCAGCCTGTCTGTGCCTGTAAGTGCCCATCTGCATCCTGGGCCTGTAAGTGCCAATCTGCATCCAGTGTCTGTAAGAGCCAATGTGCAGCCTGTGTGTCTAAGAGCCAATTGCAGCCTATCTGTGTATAAGCCATAGTTCCAAGCAATAACCTCTCTCCTTCTTCTACTCCCACATATTGCCACCATCCCATTGGGCCGTCAAGTCTGCTCAGTACAGTTAAAGTGAAGTTAAATTCTATTTTATTTGATGTCATTTTTATGTTTTTTTTTATGTGAGTTGATGCTGGAGGGGAGCTATGAAAATGTGTACATCCTGTGTGTGTGTGTGGGGGGGTTGCAATTTTTTTTTTGCTCAACATGCACTAGCGCCGCCACTAGGCCTATAGGTATTGTTGGGGCTTACAGCCTTACAGATGTAAAAAGAGAAGCGCAGAAAGGAGTGTTGTATCTAAAAACTAGAAGAAAGGACACAGAAGTATGTACAGTTGGTCTGAGTTGTGAAAAGAGACACAGAGAGAGTAGTGTCTATACTAGTGTCTGAAGCTAAAGAAAGGCACAGACAGATACAGGAATTTGGATCTGATGTTCATTTTGCAGAAGAGTGGAAACTTGGAGCCTCATTCAATTCGGAGGCCACAACTCACGGGATGTAGACCGTATGTCTGCACGCCCGTTGTGCTCTAGAGCTACGGTTCTATTCAATTAAACAAGCCTGCAAGTTACTAGCCGAAAGACGAAACTGTAAACCATGCACTCATGTTTAGCATGTCTGGACGGAAACATAATCATTTAAGCAACGGCGTAACTCCCGATTTAGAAACAGCCAATAGAAAATGAGACCGTGATTATTACATCAGTAAAACATGAAGGTTACATGCCAATCAATTAGGTCCGGGGGTCCAATATGTGGGTGACCCTATATTAACTCATTGATTCCCGTGATCGATCAAAAGCCTGAAATGAAACATAAAAATAAATATATATTTTCTTGACGATTTGCGAGCTTGGGACTATTGTGCAATGAATTCTAATGTCTTGAATTGCTTCCCCCATTATTAACAGTGCAGTATTGATTTTTTATTTGCTTTTACAGTGCTACAGATATGTCTTTAACCCCTTTGCGGGTCCTCTCTAGTACTCGTAGGATAATCTTCTTCATTTGCCTTTTTTGGGTGTGAAAACATTTGCGGGCTTGGGGAATCGGAGTAATTGAATATCGATTTGGGATTTTAGCGATCAGATTAAAGGCTTGGACGGGCTGTAACTTGCAATGTTAACCATCGCATGGAATTGGAGGCCGGAGCCATTAACCTGGTCGGTGACCGCAAAAAGATGCCAATTGAATAGCAAAATAACTTGCGACGCCCGGATCTCCCAAGGACTCAATTTTAAGAGGCCCTTGGACTTTCTAAAGTAATTGTTAATTGGACTTTTCTGTTTTGTTTTTTGCTCCACCCAGCTTTTGCTGGATTAGAGCAGTGCAGGATACTGTCTCAGTAAAGGTAGTGCTCCGATATTGTTTTATTTGATTTGTTTTGGTGGTTAATAATCTTACTTACCTCCCCAAAATTATTCTCCAGCAAAGATCCATGACACTCTGGTCCTCAATCTTCTGCCCTGGACTAGGTGGGTTATCCATGTTGATTTGAAAAAGTTCCAGTCCTCTTCTCTCTTGTTTGAAGCCCATGTCTTAATCTTCTGGGCCACGAAGATGATCTCCAAAAAACAACCCAACACTCTATAAAAAAGAATGCACTAGGAAGAGCTCCCAGCCAGGGCGGGATCTACCTTTTTGGAGCTCCTGGAAAGTAAAGTGGAGGAGCCCCTGAGAGTGCATGCGCAAGATATGCACGCAACCATTTTTCCCTTTTCTGTGTGTATACATCGCTCTCTTGCTGTGTGAGCAAATCACAGGCATTTCCCCATAACAGCCATTTTAACAGCATACCTACTCATACACAAGGCAAGATGTTACTTGTTTATTATTATATGCATTTGATGGTGGGCAAGCCAATCATATTTCAGCCAATCAGAATCGGTTATTTGGATGCCACCCTGCTGACTATACTTTGAATATTTTGGACCAATCAGATTGCTCAGATTGAAATGTCCCTCAATCTGAGCAATCTGACTGGTCCAAAATATTTAAATTATAGCGTGAGCAGGGTGACAGGGTTAAGTGAGAGGGATTAAGTGTTTAGATTGCAAGGGTCCTTAAATGACCTGTGGCTAAGGTTAATTCTAATATGATTTAAAAATCTTTATTTTTTTCCCTGTTACCTGAGACCCTTTTGTTTGCTTTATAACTCACTGGCGTTTGTATATAAATCATATATATAATTTATTCATACTGGCTGGATACAGATGAGTTTGATGGAAACATTTATGATTAATGAGAGCCAATATGTAACAATTTTTATTCACATAACATTTAGTTTAGCACATAAAACACATCTAGTTTCGATTCCTTGTTTTAGTAAAATAGCTCTGTTATTTTTTTAAATAGACATTTCATAAATTGCCATAAAATACTATAGAAATATAGCAAATCAATAGTTAAAATTAATGAGAGTGATATGTAATAATTGCATAAATAGAAGACAAGGATGTCATTACAATCGAATCACAACGAAAAATGAAAACTTGTTTAAAACTTTTAAAAATGTTTAATTTTATATTGGGTAATAAACTCAATTGGCTCTTTGACACAGTTAATAAACTCCGGTTGTTATTTTATAATTAAAATTTTCACTACATTAATAAATTGTGGAGTGAGAATAAAAGTTGAAAATTAAAAGTGGCAATAAATTTGAGTTAGACTATATATTTGTTCAATAAAAATGTATTATTTTCATTATAAGGAATACTTATCGTAATATGTAATTGTAAGATATATGGACAGTGTTATAGGTATACAACTGATTTATTTTCTTCCCATATATTTACGGTGCCATATTATGTGTATGCTAGTGAATATTTTAGTTCTGCCTAAATTGAGCCAATTAATCAATAGTCCATTTTGCTTTACTGCAGCACAGCAAAACAGTACTATTTCTCTAGGTTTTTACCAAATATACCAGACTAACAGCCCCATTAAATTCCAAGCCCGTAGCGGCAATGGAACACCTGCAAAGCCTGCGGGCTTGAAATTCGCCGGAGTTACAGAGCTATTACATTGAACCATGCCGCGACCAACGGGCCGGAGACTCAAACCCGTACACCATTCTTGTGCACGTTTCATGCGCGCCCGTAAACATGATCAATTAGTCAAACCCGTAGTGTTACCGGTTTAGACGGAGCGAATGGCAAATGAGATTGTCACCATTACGTTACTGAAAAATGGAGGTTAGATTTGAAAGCCTTACAGGTTTCAATTACGAGTTTTGCAGAAATAATGCAATATTAATAAATCAGTAAATATGATATTCTAGTCCATGAGAGTTCCATTATATGTATTAACACATTGATTGACGGGATCAATATAACACGGACATTAAACAGAAAAAAAATATTTTATATTGATGATTTGCAAGCTTGAGAATGTTGTGCTATTATTTGTAATACCTAACATCACTTTTCCTTTAATTATAAGTACAGTAGTGTATTTATATTTGCTTTTACAGTGCTACGGACTGGACTTTAACCCTCTTGCAGGTTCTCTCTAGTACACGTTGGCTTTTAGGCTCCATTTGCTGGTTACCCGTTTGATCACCAGTGAATTTGTTTCAATTTAATAGTGATTTTCGAACTTAACAGTAAAGAAAAAAGCTTTGTCATATCATAGAGAAACTACTAAAAGGTTGTAACATATTGTGACAGTTATCCGAGGGGTTTATGTAAGTCTTAGACTGCTCTCTTCCTCCAGTAGGACCACAGGGACTTACTTTCCTGCTCAGTTGATTATCTGCACCGTTGCAGCCCTTATGCTTATGCACTGATTGTTTACAGTTTGTCTGAGCTTTAGAAACACACACACACACACACACACACATTGAGACAGCAGCCTGCAGCTTTTGACCGCTTGGAAGAGAGTGGAGACATGGAAATCTGAAGATTACAGGCCAGTAATTTAACAAACTTTTGGGCTGGCTGTTTTGCTCCACCCAGGTCTAGCTTGTTGAAAGCAGGTTAGAGAGCAAACTGTTTATTAGTTAAAGTAGTGTATCAATGTAAGCTTGGTATATTTATTTATTGATTTTCTTGCATCACTGGGTACATTTAGTAATTTTTAGAAAAGTATATACAGCCTTTTGTTTTGTGTTCCTCTATTAAAGTGTCTGAAGCATGGTACAAACCCGGAGGAGACTGGGAACATGTCACAATATTAAAAAGCAAACAGCTGGGATGTTTGAATTCAATAGTAGACTTTTTATTAGATTTAAACTTCCCCAAGGGCTGGGGATATGCTGCAAACACTGCAACTTCAATGTGATATTTCAATAAAATGTATATTTAACCTATTAAAGGACCACTGTAAACATATATTTACTATATTCTAATTTGTAGAACTACACTTAATAATAATCATAATCATGCTATTAGCATGTATAAACAAATAATACAGCTTCTAATGTACTATTTTAATATGCAATTATTATACTGCTGTGGAATCTACCATTTTAATTTCCAGTGATCTAATTCTTAAGGTGGGGGGAGACTTTGAATGCAGAGAGCAGGATCCTATTTGCACAAGAGACATGTGGCAGCTACAACTTTTATCGCTCTTGTTGCAAAGCTCATTGGTTTACAAGGACACATCGTGTTCACACCAAAGCTGCAAGATGTAGCCTAGTGATCCGAGAAAGAAAACGTAAACGCTGTGTTTATTTATTTTACGTAACACATTTAGCTCATTATCAAGTTTAATAATTCCAAAGACCATAAGGAGAAATTGACTGCAGTGGTCCATTAAAAATTTTGAATAAAATGTTTTGTTCCTGGCTTACATGGCCTCATTTGTTGTTAGTTTGTTAAATACATAACAAATAGGTGAGAGTTTTCCTAAGATGCAGAGGTTATTTAACATTATAGGCCTCATTCAATGGCTCCCTGTAGGAATTCCTATAAGGCTGACTCGTAGCTATGGGAGATTTGAAAAGCAAATTTGTGTAGCTAGTCTGCCACAAACATGAATCTCATAAAACTGACTCGCACCCAGGAGGTATTGCCCTTGTCTCTCTAGCTCGAACCTGTGTACACAGCCTGCTCCGAATCTCAGCAGTATCGATAGCAATGCCATGGATTGGTACCCAATAATGTGAACACACTGCAATAGCTCTAATATCCTCCCTTTTCCCAATCCATATTAACAATAAAAACTAATGCAAGGGGTTTATAACCATTCTGCCTATGATCGATTACTCCCTATGAGTTGAGGTATCTCCGGGATCTCCCTTCGATACCTACTACCCTCTATGAACCTGGGTAACCACCAAGATTCTCCCATCCTATAACCATGGAGGTTCCTATGGACACCCATGATACCTAATATGGAAATATCTGATACATCTGTCATACAGTTCTTTAGTTTATGCCATCTGAATTCCAGATATGGAACTATCCTGTAAGTGATCATCTCTCTTTAGAGTACAAATCCTGAAAACCTGTCTTATTAGAACCTTAGCCTAACTAGTTGGTTTCCTACGTTGGCTGGTCCAGGTCTGTCACAATGCGCCTATCCAATGGTTGTCACTACTAAAGTAAACCAGCCAATCAGACACTTAAATCTTTAAAATATCAACACCAACGTCTCCTCGACTCCCTTTCCTTACTGCAATCTGGCAGGGAAAATGTTAAATATAATAAATGAATGTGGGCCTTATGGCTCTCTCCAGCTACCCCTCATCTATATTAATATGTAATCATTAGAGTGAGGGTAGAGAGAGTAGATAGTAAGGTAGATCGATGGCCATACCCTAGCTCAAATGGGCTTTTAAGTGGTTTCGGTGGCCCAGGTAGGTAGGGGTACTTAGAGATCTAGCGCTCACACCCCAAAGCTGTATTAATATTAAATATGTCTTCCTTTACTAGTTTCAGCAAGCAGTAATGTGGTTTTGCCTCCACGTTATTTACTACAAATAGTTCTCTCTATTGTATTTGTTTTGCAGAGGCAGGGTCATGCAGGATGCTGGCATTTTGAAGAGCTGGAAAGGATATGACAATAATTTTTTAAACCAAAACAAGTATTTTGTGCTCAAAATAGATCTGCTAAATTAAAACTATAAATTGAATAATTGATTTCATAATACAGTTGGAGTTTTGCTGCTTCAAGTACTTAACATTCATGTTAAAAACAAACAGTAAAAATGCAGTAAAAAAAGCAAATACACAGACAACGTAAAAACAAAAGAAAAAAAATAAATAGCTTTACCTGTAGTATAATTCTATACATAAGTTAATAAATTAAAACCTTTTTTATTTTTTTTCCCTTAAAAATGTATTAGTCCATTATCATGTGTTGTTGTTGTGTCATTCAGACGTGTCCGACTCTCATTGACCCTATAGACCACAGCATGCCAGGTATATCTGTCAGCCACTTCCTCCTCTGCCGCCCCCTTTTTTGTCTGCCTTCAATCTTTACCAGCATTAGAGTCTTCTCTAGGAAATCCTTCTCATGATATGGAGAAAATATTTAAACTTTAACCTCATGATCAAACCTTCTAGTAAACAATTTGGCTTAATTTCCTGTAGTATTTATTTATTGGATCTTCTTGCAGTCCAAGGTACTCTAAGCAGTTTTCGCCAACACCACAATTCAAATGCGTCAATTCTACGGCGCTCAGACTTTTTTATGGTCCAGCTCTCACATCCGTATGTTACTGCTGGGAATGCCATAGTTTTAACTATGCGTACCTTTGTTGATATAGTGATATCTTCACTTTTGACTAACTTGTCCAGACTTGCCATAGCTTTCATCCCCAGAAGCAAATGTCTTAATTCATGGCTACAGTAACATCTGCTGAGATCTTGGAGCCAGGAAAATAAAATCTGTCACTGCCTCCACTTCTTTCCCTGTCATTTGACAAGAAATGAGATTGCTGTTTGTCATGATCCTCGTCTTTTTAGTGTTGAGCAGCAGACCAGCTTTTGCACTCTCTTCTTTCACCCTCATCAATAGTCCTTTTAGTTCCTCCTCACTTTCAGCCATCACAGTAGTATCATCTGCATATCTGGGGTTATTGATATTTTTCTCAACGATATTAATTCTGTCTTTGGATTTTTCCAGCCCAGCATTATAAAATGATGTATTCTGCATATAATTGGAATAAATAAGGTGACAATATACAGCCTTGTCGTTCTCATTTCCCAATCTTGAACCATTCTGTGGTTCCATAATTAGTTCTGACCATTGCTTTTCTGGTATAGATATTTTGGTATTTCTACCACCTCTGCTTTATCTGCTCTTCTTCTGTTAAATCACTACCAATTTTTTTTTTATCATGCTCACTTTGGCATTAAAGGCTGCTTTGAGAGCCCCAAATTTCTTGAAGAAATCTATTGAATTTGCATTTTGTCATCGACTTCTATCATTTTTGAATCACTCATTATTAAATGTCTCTTCTTTCTATCCTGCCCAAAGCTCTTCAGGCATTCTGTCTTCCATGTCTAGTCCCTTAAATCTATTAATTACTTACACTGCATATTCACTGGGGATATTATTTTTTTTTATCTGTTCGATCTGATGATTTTCCCTCTTTTTCTCAAATTTAATTCTGAACTGCAATAAGAAGCTCATGGTCTGAGCCGCAGTCAGCTCCAGATCTTGTTTTTGCTGACTGTATAGAGCTCCTCCATCTTTGGCTACAAAGTATATAGTCAATATGATTTCTATGTTGTCCATTAGGTGATGTCCATGTGTAGAGTCATCTCTGGTGCTGCTGGAAGTAAGTTTTTGCATTGACCAGGGAACTATCTTGACAGAAATCGACTACGGTAATCTCCGACCTGCTTCATTTTGCACTCCAAGGCCAAACTTACTGTTATTCCAGGTATCTTTTGGGTCCCTACTCTAGTATTACAAATCGCTTATGATGAGAGTAACATTTTTGGTGTTATTATTGGTGTTATATCTATGAGGTATTGAATATCGTAATAGAACTGAACAACTTCAGCCTTTCCAGCATCCATGGTTGGAGCATGGTTTGATTGATGATTGCTACTCCACTTCTTCGGCTCTATTCTTGACCACAGTAGAAGACCTAATGGTTGTATGATACGAAATGTCCCACACCAGTCCCCTTGAGTTCACCAATTCCTAATATATTAATCTTGTCATCTCATGTGTGACCATGTCCAGCTTGCCTTGGTTCATAGTTGAAACGTTCCTATGCTGAATTGATCTTTGCAGTAGGGGACTTTGCTTTCCCCTTCAGACACATCCGCTGGTGGGCGTCCTCTTGAATTTGGCCCAACCACTTCATTAGATCTGGGGCTACTCGTACTCGCCCTCTGATCTTTCCTGGTAAAGTGGAAGGCACCTTCTGACCGGAAGGGCTCATCTCCTGGATCCATGTTATTATGTCTCTAGTGGTGCTTGTCCATAAGGTTATCTTGGCAAAGGTACTGGGGTGGTTTGGGTAGATGATATATACTGTATATATATATTACATATATATATATATTTTTTTTGTTTTTCTGGTATGTGTGTATATAGAGAGGAGGTATGAAGTCTATATACATCTAAACTTCACTCACAACACTCCCAATCAGTGCTTTTTTGTGCAAGAATATATATGTCTTATGGTGCTAGAAATACTGGAAGGTAAGAAAACTCAGAGCTAGTCAGTTGGAAGATGTACGTCCATCACCCATTTGACAGAGCTCATAAATAATAGCAAAGCCTATTATAAATTACAAATTGAAATGACATGGATAAGTTTAGAGAAACTTTTAGTTAAAGTTTTGCTTTTCAAAAATATGGAAATAATGATTTCTGTGCGGTAATTTGGTGATGCTGCAGGGACGAGAATTACATTTTATATAAAAAATAATAACGTTGTTAAAGTGCAAAAATATGCAAACAAGAGGTTGAGCTGAATACCAAGCTTGTTTGTTTGTGCAACTTAAGCACACTATTGACTATTATTTGTTTAGTCGTTCAGTCATGTCTTACTCTTTGCACCCCTATGCAATGCAGCATGTCAGGCACATATATTGTTATTTATCTGATTTTGCTTATCCATAAGGTTTTCTTGGCAATGATACTGGAGTGGGTTGCCAGTTCCTTTTCCAATGGATCACAATTTGTTTGACCTCTCTACTATGACCTACCCATCTTGATATAGTTCACAGCTTCATTGAAGTACACAAACCCCTTCATCACGCCATATTTTATCGTTTATTTTTCAAAGAATACATTTGTAAGTAATTAAATGCAATGATCTCTTATTAACACATATTTCAGCTTCTTTTTGTGGTGGACCAGAAAGGCTAATTGACCACTCAGTATAACTTCTATTATATTGTTTTTATTAGTATTCAAATCAATTAACACAATAATTGCTACTAATATCGTTTTAAATGATACCATATTTGGAAGCACCAATTCATCACTAATTTGTTTATCCCGGTGATATATGACTGTGGATTTTGTCACCAAGCCATGCACTTTTTACGACTTTCTCTCTTAGTATAGAAGGCACAACATCATTAGAGCTTGTGATATCAATAAATATTAAATGACTGTTCGGTTTATTATAGCAAATGAGAAAGTGTTTCCACATAGTTAGTAGACAATCAAGATTTAAACATTCATAACTAACTCTTGAAGTCGTTAGTTCTGCCAACAAATTCTGGAAAAGAAGCCAATGGATTTTAATTAACTTTGGAGACGTTTTGGATAATTAGTAACGTGTTTTAAGGAGCCAATACAAGACTAAGAACGTGTATTAAATAGCAGTCAATCATCTGAGTAGATTTATATTACTTTATTTGTGCTTGTTTTCTGAATTTCTGAATTTGGACTAATTAACTGCTCCCCTTAGACTTTTTCTTGGTATTTTTCAAACTTGTGCGATAAATTATGAATTGGAAAAAAAAAAAAAAAACTTTTTACCTAAAAAGGAATATTTTGCAAGCAAAGGTTATTACGATTGCAAGTTGATATTCTTTTACTAGATGTTTTAATATGAGATGGAATATTATTTATTGGAAATAATTGTAATGTACAATAAGTAAAAGGCATCAGAGGAAATAATACATGGATACAATGGGCCTCATTCAATTGCAATTTGCCCAATTGAATTGGACCCTAAATAAGCACATAACATATATTTAAAGATAAGAAATTTTTAGTTATTGAAAACCTTTCTTTTGAATAGATGCTTGCTAACAAAAAACTTCTTTAAAAAATATATGTAATGTGGTTATTTAGGGCCCTATTCAATTGTTCAAATTGCAATTGAATGAGGGCCAATATATCTATATACATTTCCTGCATCTTTAACATAATCAACATTTGACATTTTTTGACATTTTTATTTAAATTGTTTGATTTATTTTTAATGTATTTATTTATTTACTTACCTGTATGCAATGGCAGAGCTAGCGAGGGCTCCAGTGCCAAACCATTGGGGACTCCCTTGCAACTTCTCTAGATAAGGTGTGCGTGTTTGCGTCGTTCAGCCGTTTCCGAACCATAACACACCGGGCACATCTTCACTTCCACGTTCATCCTGATCCACTTGGTATTCATGGTAGAGATACTGGATTGGGTTGCCAGTTTCTTCTCCAGTGGGCTACAGCATATAGATCCTGATATTCCTAGGTGGTCTCCCATCCAAGTACTGACCAGGCCCAACCCTGCATGGCTTCATGGTGGTGTGACCTCTGGCATTTAAGAACACAAAAAAAAACTTAGGGATTAAATCACCGCTAGGGTGATCAGATCACCTTTCTATAAAAATAATTAACCTAATAAATAAAGAGACCTGCTTTACTCAAAATAACAGAGGACCACTACACTGTTTGTGGAGCCCGGTGCTTTGCACCTGCTGCTCCTGCATCTATATTCACTTCTATCACATTTGTGCTTTGATGACAGATGCAATGGCTGTTTCCTATGAGAAAAAATTCCATTGCAGCCTTCATAATCCATCACTGCCCCAGTGAAAGCTTCGTAATTCAAGACAATAATCTTCTTTTATAACATTGCAGTAAAAATCTCAAGTCCTGTTATTGTATGTTCATCTATTACTTGAATTAATATTATAATAATATATTACAATAAATGGTGTTGAATATTATAAAATATAATATATAATTATAATATAGTCATAATCTCACTTTTATAATAATTCAGTTGATTCATATCATGATCGCTTTGTTCATCCACATTTTGACCTTTTGTATATCGGACGATAATATTCTAAATTGAAATAGTTAATATAGCCCAATGCCATGCACTTAATTCTTCATAGACTCGTACTATATATTTTTGCCCTGCTTAGTTTATTTTATAATCCTGCAGCATATATACATCTTTGTCATTTCTATTGTAATTAAAAAAAAATCTCCCATTGGGATAAAAGTACTATCTAAGAATAAAGTGGTTCTTTTAATTAATATTAAGGCACAGATCTTAAGTACCTGCAGGTTGCTGGGAAACAGCAGGATAAAAACATGTCAACTATAGTGATTATGTTTTATTATATCTTGCGCGTTCAATAAAGATTATAATTAAGTTTAATATAAAAATACTATACAGTGTAATGTGTGGGTGGATTTCATTATATTCTTGGTAAATGTATCTGCTTTGTGATTTAAATAAAATAAATTAAATGAATAGGTTGATTCACCCTCCCCAAAAAAACGATCAACGGGAGGCAAAAGGACACTAGGCTTATTTGGAAATCTTTTAACAAAATATAATGAATTGATTGCATTAATAATGTATTTCTTAGGTGGAGTCTATCATATAGACATTTACAGCCTTATTAAATTGCAATTCAGCAAATTCTAAAGGGCTCTATATAAGCACAGAGCATATTTTTTTACAGAAGGTTTTAGTTAGTGAAGACCTAACTAAAAACTAACTAAAAACTTCTGTAAAAAAATATGCTCTGTGCTTATATAGAGCCCTTTAGAATTTGCAGAATTGCAATTTAATAAGGCTGATATTACTGTCTGGTCTGATTGGTCCAGTGTACCTGCTATAGCAGTTTGTCTTCGATCTATCCATGTTATGCTATGGTTGGCATGATATGATAGTTGGCTTGGAAATTGAGGAATACCGACAAGCTCTTTTTTATGTTTGTTTAAATTTGGTAGCCAGTCCATCAGATATGGTTTGCTGGGTTTGCTGAAGTTACATAGCTACAAAGTTACATAGTAATTGAGGTTGAAAAAATACTTTCAGTCCATCAAGTTCAACCTTTTAAGATCTCTTCTGAGCTTCAATATGCGGATTAGTTGTCAATTAATTGAATCCAGAGGAAGGCCGACAGAAAAAAAGCTTAGCCAATTGTTTCAAAGGGAAAAAAATAATTCCTTCCTGACCCCAGACACTGGCGATCGGATGCCTACCTGGATCAATACTCTATCTCTAATTATCTAGAATAACCCTGAATGCCCTTTTTGATTAGAAATAAATCCAGCCCCTTCTAAAGTTATCTATCGAATCTTCTTGTCACTACCTCGTTTGGTAGAGAATTCCACAGATTAACCACCCTTACTGCAAAGAACACTTTTCTTTCTTTAAGGTGGAATCTTTTTACTTCTAACCTCAAAGGATGTCCTCTTGTCAGTACAAAAGCTCCGTTGACAAATCCTTATACTTACCCTGGATGTATTTATATAAGGTAATCATATCTCCTCTTAGACACCTTTTTTCTAGAGAAAATAAGTTTAATTTGGATAGTCTTTCTTCATAACTTCCATTCCCCTCCATTCCCCTTATTAGTTTTGTTGCCCTCCTCTGTACCTTTCCAAGCTCTAAAATGTCCTTTTTATTGAAGTGGTGCCCAAAATTGTCCTCCATATTCCATATGAGGGTGTACTAGAGATTTGTATAGTGGCAGAATTATATTTGCTTCCCTTGCTTCAATACCCTTCTTAATACATGCTAATATTTTATTTGCCTTTGCAGCTGCTGCTTGGCTTTGAGCACTGTTACCTAGGTGGTTGTCCACAAGTACTCCTAAATCCCTTTGAATATCTGATACCCCTAGATTTGCTCCAATAATATTATAAATTGCATGGCTATTTTTCCTTCCCAGATGCATATGTTTCCATTTATTCCTATTAAATCTCATCTGCCATTTAGATGCCCATTCCTCTATTTTATGCAAATCCATTTGGAGGGAAAGTACATGATTATCTAATTTAACTATCTTGCCCAACTTAGTGTCAGCAGCAAAAATGAAGACACTACTTTCCAATCCTACTTCTAAGTCACGAATAAATATGTGAAAATGGAGAGGACCTATTAATGAACTCTGAGGAACCCTACTTACCACATTAGTCCAATCGGAGTATGTTCCATTTACAACAACCCTTTGCTTCCTGTCTTTTAGCCAGCTCTCAATCCATGAGCAGATATTTACTGCAATTCCTGTATCCCTTAGTTTGGACAATGGTCTTCCATGTGGCACTGTATCAAAAGCCTTTGCAAAATCCAAAAAAACTACATCCACTGAGTTGCCTTGATCCAGGTTCCTACTAACCTCCTCATAAAAACAAATGAGATTTGTTTGACATGACCTATCCCTCATAAATCCATGTTGCCTCGTACTTATAATCCTGTTCAAATAGACATATTCTTGTATATTATACCTTATTAACCATTCTAAAATCTTTGCCAACACAGAAGAGAGGTTCACAGGTCTATAATTCTCCGGATTTGCTCTTGCTCCCTTCTTCAATATAGGTATCCCCTCTGCTTTTCGCCAGTCATCTGGTAGCGACCCAGTGTTGAGTGAATCTTGTAAAAATTAAATATAATGGTTTGGCTATTACAGAGCCCAGTTCCCTTAGTACACTTGGATGTATTCCATCAGGACCTGGGGCTTTATTAACATTTATTTTTTCTAACCTCGTTTGGATTTCTTCCTGCCTTAACCAATTATTTGGTGAAGGTAGTGTATCCCCATTATGTTGCAGTGTCCCAACCACTGGTACCTCCCCTGTGTATACCGGAAAAAAAAAAACAATTTAGCTCATCTGCCTTTTCCTGGTAGCTAATTATCAGATGGCCTGTGTCACATTTTGATGTTCTTATAGCTTATTCCCATTAATATATTTAAAACATATTTTAGGGTTAGTCTTACTCTCTTTTGCAACAATTTTTTCATTTTCTATTTTAGCCAGTCTAACTTTTGCTGCCTTGTTGATTTCCTTGTACTCTCGTAAAGCAGTCTCTGTCCCCTCTTGTTTATATAACTGAAATGCCTGTTTTTTACTCCGTATCTTGATCTTTAAATCATTGTTAAGCCACATTGGATGTGATTTACTCCTTTTACTTTTATTCCCACATGGTATATGCCGATGTGTATGTATATTTAGTAAGGATTTAAACGTTGTCCATTTACATGCAGTATTTTTACCTGCCAGTTCTGTGTCCCAGTCCATACTTTGTATTGCTGCCCTTAGACCGTAAAAATCTGCCCTTTTAAAATTAAGAGTTTTTGTTGGCCCATCACATTTTTGTTTATTTACTTGTTTATTTACTTGTTTATTTACAAATGAGACTGTGTTGTGATCACTGTTTCCCAAAGGTTGCCCTATTTCAGCATTGGATACAATATCAATATTATTTGTGATAACTAAATGCAAGATAGCTTAATTTCTAGCAGGTTCTTGTATAACCAGGGCCAGATAATGACCCCTGAATTTACTCAAAAACCTGCTACCCTTAGCTGAACTGCTGGTCTCATTTATCCAGTTTATTTCAGGGTAGTTAAAGTCTCCCATTATTAGAACTTGCCCATGCTTAGCTGCATTTCCAATCTGTAATAATATTTGCATTTCCTCAGTTTCAATTATATTTGGGGGTTTATAGCAAACTCCTCCTGGAATTTGCTGCTCCACTATTTAACTCTACCCACAAACATTCAATATTACAGCTAGTTACAGCATAAATATTTTCTCTGACTAGAGGCTTAAATTCAGGCTTAACACACAGACAAATCCCCCCTCCTCTTTTACCATTGCCCCTATCTTTCCTAAATAGGTTATAACTATCCAGATTAACAGTCCAGTCATGAGATTCATCCCACCATGTTTTGGTAATGCCTATTAAATCCAAATTTTCGTTAACTGCTATTAATTTTAGCTCTCCAATTTTTCCTGGCAAGCTTCTGGTATTAGTAAGCATACATCTTATGTTTTGAGTTTGTAGTTTTGAGGTGCCTGCCTCTGTACTTGAGTAACTTAATAATACCTCCCTTTTTGACTATACTAACCCTCCCCAATCTCCCCCAGCCTTTCTACCATTCTATCCCCTAGCACAAAAGCTCCCTCATCATTAAGATGCAATCCATCCCTGCTATAGAGATTGTACCGAAGTGAGAAGTCAGCCCAGTGCTCTAAAAACTCAAACCCCTCCTTAGTGCACCACATTTTTAGCCATACATTAACCTCCCTAATCTCCTTCTGTCTCCCTGAGCTAGCATGTGGCAGAGGTAGTATCTCAATAAATACTACGTTGGAGGTCCTTGCTTTAAGCTTATTCCCTAGTTCTCTAAAATATTTTTTCAGGACACTCCATCTTCCACTAACTTTGTCATTGGTACCAATATGTTCCAAGACCGGCAGTTAATTTCCAACCCCTCCCAATAATTTTTCCACCCGATCTACAACATGCCAAACCTGAGCACCCAAGGGACAGCAAACTGTTTGATTGCTGGGATCTGGGTGACAAATTACCCTATCTACCTTCCTAATAATAGAGTCCCCTACCACCAAAACCTGTCTGTTGCTCTGCCTATGCTGCCCTCCCACTCCTCCAGTAGAACTGTTCTCCCGGCTGATAGAGGGAACAGCTCTATCTGGCATTGCCAATCCCTGAATGGACATCCCCAACAGTTTCACTCAATCTGGCAAATCTGTTGGTGCTTGCCAACTCAGAACTGGCCCCACCTCCACCCTCCATGCTAGGCCCAGCTAAATGGTGCTCCCTTTCCAGTGGAATATCACTAAGTGCTGCAATTCTCCTCTTCAGTTCTCCAATTTGAGCTTCCAGAGAGACAACATGCTCACACCTGTCACAGAGGTATGGACCCTGGATCATCTGTTCCAGAAGTGCATACGTATGGCAGGATGTACACTGAGTGAGGTTGCCACTGGACTGACTCCTAATTATTGTCTACAAAATTTCAGTGGTAAAAATAAACAAACAATATTAACACAGGCCAAACCACACCCACTCTCACCTGGACACTGTTTACAGACCACAAGACAGAAACATACTCTTTAGCTTCCTGCACTGAATCCCAAAGAGATTCACATAGAACACCACACAAGTGCACACATATATACCTTACACAGGGCCAACCACTCCCACTCCCACCCTCACCTGGACACTGATTACAGAACACACAACAGAAAAATAACATTTAGCTTCATGCACTGAATCCCAGAGAGATTTACATAGAACACCACACAAGTGCACACAGATATACTAATACAGAGGCCAAACCACACCTACTCTCACCTGGACACTGATTACAGACCACAAGACTGAAAAACACCCTTTAGTTTCCTGCACTGAATTCCAGAAGTAATGGTGTCAAGCTGGTGGTGATGGGAGGTTGGTTGATGGTTGGATGATCGTTAATTTTAAAGGTACTGATTTAAAGTTCACAGGTAGAAAACAGGTTCATTTCAGAGCCTCACCAATGACTTCCTGCAACCGATGGAGCCCTGCCAGGAGATGATGGGGCTTGTGAAGGAGGTTTTCTGATTCTGAGAGATTGGGATCAGCCATAGTAGAGTCTTTAATCAAATGTAACGTTAGTTGCGAGTCTTGTGAAATGATTAAACTACAGCCCGATGGTGGTTGTAGCGGCTAGGAGCCATGAGCGTCTTTGTTTCGATCCAGCAACTATGGAGATGTCACAAGAAAGTGACCAATGATTCTGTAAGAATGAGCGTGATCATGTGGATGTATGGAGAAGGGTTGGTGAACAAAGGTTCAATGGGATATGCATGAGAACTAGCTTGATGTGGATAAATGGGTTACTTTCAGTGAGATCTCAGAGACTCTGTTGGAGACACTCTTTCTATACTCCAGTGAGAAAATGAGACGAAATGAGATGATGGGTGAGATACCAAGTATGCGGAGATCTTTGGCAGATGAATTGCTAATTGTCACTTAGAGTGCATTACCGTGGGGCAAATGTTCTTAGAATTGGCCTTGTGACATACTGCACATACGTAACGTAGGTGGCATCCACTGAAGTTGCAACACCCTGAATTGAAATTGTTGCAAATGGCCGTTACCCCAAGGAAATGCACCTGTCTGCCAAGGTGGTCTTTGCTGGGGTGAGGAGACGGAACAACAGAGGGTAAAGGATTGGGTGGAGAGGACTGAGGAATGAAGTTAGGACAGAAGGCTGCAATGTGTAAAGGGGATTTGCAGTACTGGCACATGGATGAGTTGATGCTAGTGAAATGCCTACATAAAAGAGCATCGGTTAATTGTATAATTGAATTGTGACAGAGCCACTATGGCTTTGGAAAGAGCGGTGGTAGTCGTAATATCCTCCGTGATAGGCCTGATCGACAAGAAGGTCAAAATTATTGTCCATCTCCTGACACCGATTCTGGTAAGTGGAGCATATGACATCATGGTATATGCTAAAGGTGACCATGAACTCTGTTGATTTCCAGCTCAGCCTCAGACACCAATAGGGACACCAGGTTCGTGTCACATCCCTACAGAATATCAGGAAAAGTGAAGGAAGAATAGTTATTAATAGTGATGTTGATGGCTCACCACAAGTAGAAGATGGTGGAGGCATTGGAACTGTGGTTGAAGTGGAAGGTCCTTTTTCAATGCAAACTACTCTGTTTTCCAACTAATTGAGGCCTCGAGGTATGGAGAAGTGGGTAGAGTTCCATCTTCCTGGCGAGTTCCAGGATCAGTCTGGGGACAGTCCAGAGCCTCAATGAAGACTGGCTTCCTGGAGGCCTGTGAAGGATGGTTTCAGCGTGCAAGAGATTGGGATCAGCCACTGTAGAGTCTGTAATGAAACACAATGTTAGTTGTGAGCCATGTAAAAAGCATTCAAGTGCAGCATGATGGTGGCTGTAATGACTAGGAGCCATGTGATCCCATAGAACGTTTGTGAATCGATCCAGCGACTATGGTGATGTCACATGGAAGTGACCAAATGTTTGTAAAAGAACAAGCATGTTCGTGTGGGTGTATGACAAAAGACTGATGAATGAAATCCTGATGGGAGATGCATGTGAACTAGCTTGCTGTGAGTAAAGGGCTTGCTTTTAGTAAGTGTGTTAGCGACTCAGAGTCATAGTGACGCAATTAGTGGCTGAAATTATGTTGGAGAGTTCTGTGTCTATGGACATAGGTGCTGATCAGTAGTGGTGAGTCTAGTGGTAGAGTGGGAAAGGGGCGTAGAGTATTATAATGGAAAGTATTGTATGGTATGGCACGATGATTGGGTAGAGAGCAACTAGAACAATGAAACCAAGCATGGAAGAGGAGATATATAGCAGTTAAGCAAGAGAAAAGGCGAAGTGATAGGGTCAGAGACAGAAGAAGTGAGGAGCCATGAGATTAGATAAGGTGTGTGCACAGTTTTAAGAGAGTGGGGTGATTAGTGGGACATGTAGGAGAGTGTTGGAGCGCTGGTGGAGATAGAAGTGATATAGTGCAATGTAGAAGATGAAGTGGTGTGGCTTTACCTTCAAGAAGAGAAAAAGAAGAAAATGAGAAGCAGAGAAAAAGAGGTTAAAGGGGAGTGTGAGGGATAAGTAGGAGATGATTGGTGCACTTTATTATAGATGCTAGATTTCAGGGAGGAAGGGTCTACAAGTGAATGGGGACACTGACAAGCATCTGAGCTGTTACCTGGCAACACAGGACTCTGGCAGAGGAATGGAAAATAACGGAACTGAAGAAATGAGGAGGAACGTGGGAGAAGCAGAAAAAGGAGAGATGGTGTCAGGACAGCGGGGATGGCAGGGCCTGGGCGGGCAGGAGACAGCGAGGAGGGGAAGAGCAGAGGAGCACTGGCAAGGGGAGGGGAGAAAAGGGTCTCCGCACAGGTTTACAGAAGGCCCACAGCAGATGTTAGGAAGAGGGATGCTGATAGATAGTGGGTAAAGAGAGACAAGGCAGGCAAGGAGTAAGTGGTAGCAGCAGTGTGCAAGGAAGTGCAGACAGAGTAGGAGGCAATGGGAAGACAGGTAGGGGCAGGGGGAGGCAGAAACAGGGAGCTTATGGTATATTCAAGTGAGCTGGATTATGAATGCATCTGATAGAGGAGAATTAGTAGTGTATGAAAACATGTGTTATATAGAAAAGTTCAGTCTACTTAAAAAAGCAATGTGCACAAAAGTCAAATCCAGCTGTGCACACCAACAGGACTCTTACATAAGGAAATACAGCAGGGTACATATTTTGACCTTTCTGGTACAGAGCACAGGAAGTAACTGTTGCAGTTATTTTACTGAGTGCATGCCAGAAGCTACTGAGGTGAAGAATGATCCAATGTATTAACCTGATTCTAAATGTGAATGTTATGCTAATTCAGGTGGTATTTTCTAGGGGTGTACACAATCACATGCAAATTCCGAAAGACATAGGAAATGTTGCTAACTTCAAGGTAAACTAATTAATGTTTATTTTGGGACACGTTCACAGCACACAACTTGTTAATGTTAATCAAGTTTAGTTATTCAAAATACCATATTTAAAAATTCAGATCACAGTGATCATAAAAATATATTTAAAAAACATAACACCACTCCATTGAAATATAAATATGTTAGTATAGTGTATGTTTAAAATAACTTTGGCACATTATCGAAATTGCTAGAAAACAAGTGGGCCAAATAATGCTCAGAAGATAAATACGGCGCTCCTGCTAGAGCCAAATCAGTAAATCTCATAATAAAAATATCAACTGCAAGTAACAATTTCATGTGTCTTTAACATCCCTGTGCTAAATGGGATTTTTTTTAATTACTAATATTAATATTTAAATATGTTTTACCAGAGAGCCATTACCTTACTTTATTTTTTATGTTTAAACAGGAAATATTTATATCCAGCCCCTCAGCTCCAGATAATCTCTGTCTTTAATTTAGTGACTCAGTGAATTTAAATTTCTTTAATTTTCCCCCAAGAACCAGGCTTATCCTCAGTGATTATTATTCTGCTCTCGTGCAGAGGACAGGACATTGAGGTTGTATTTTCTTGATATGAGTTTACAATTTGTGTTTCAGTTTTATCTTCATCATCACATTTTATATAAATGTTCTAACTGATTTTATTTAATCCATTTTTTTTCCTTCCCAATTTAATTTAGCATTATAAAATAACGAATAACTTACTTCTAACGAGCCAATATTTTGTAGGTACAGTCCATGTTTTTTTCCAGTTTGTGGATGTGACCTTAGCATGTCTTCTACAATACAGGATTACAGTGATGAAAGATGGCAGCAGACAGGAGAGCATACAGGGAGAAAGATGGAAGTTACAGATGCTAATTTGTTGATTTGTGGAAAGTAAGTGAAGTATATTTTGTATCATAATTTCACAGAGGAGGGATGTTTAATTAAATAAACATTGAACATTTATATACAATAAAAATGTGCCTTAAAATCCCCTTTCAATTGCTCACGAAGAGGAAAATAGGTATTAATCGAAATATTGGTTATCACTATGTCCATAAGTATGTATTAGATAGGTTTAAACATTTTTATATTCTGTATATTGAAATATAACAAGCATGCATTTTCCGTTTAACTTATAACAAATATTTTATTGCAGGCACAGAAGCACAAAAAATGTAAAACTGAAAAAGAATTAATAGTCTAAAAACAAGACAAATCCAACTCAAGCAGAATATTTGTTTTCCATTTTTTTAGAAATAAGCATGAAGAGAAGACTGAACCAGAATAAAAAGATTGGAAAAGAGTTAAAGAACACAATAAAAAAATAAAAAAGTAAAAATAAGTCAAGAAAGCAGGGCCTATTTTGGTCCAGCTCAACAGCAATAAATGATAATTGGATTTATCAATGCTACTCTACCTTATTAGAAGGAAGGATAGAAATATGGAACTTTCTCTGTTTTTACCTTTTTCTTTACGTAAACACATGCTGCTTATATTAAAAACACACATTATATGAAGTAATTCTATACATTTACAGATTTATTTTATTTAAAAAAAGTGGTTTGTATTATAACTCCATGAATTTTTAAAGTGAATACATTTCCCACATGCTTTTTTATCCTCTATCTAATGGTGCAGAACAAATATGGCGACTTTTGTTGTCCTTTTAAAGCACTTGCTGCAAGGCAACAGGTATGGGTGTTCTCCATCTTGCGGTCAATCCTGCTATCTGGACTAAAAGTACATTTTTATCCTCTATCTAATGGTGCAGAACAAATATGGCGACTTTTGTTGTCCTTTTAAAGCACTTGCTACAAGGCTACAGGTATGGGTGTTCTCCATCTTGCGGTCAATCCTGCTATCTGGACTAAAAGTACATTTTTATTAAATCTATAAGTCATATGCTTAGAAAGTTTAACTATTGCCTACTGCTCAGATTAAAACTTTTCCAGGCATTTCTTCTAGATACAGCCATTGCAAACGCTTTAAATTCAACTAAATAACTTAATTTAGATAATTCCATCTAACCCTTTCTACGTTCTCATTAAAAAATAGCAATTTAGTAGGCCAAGCACATTTATGTCACTTTGTAAAATGAGTCTTGTGACCCAGCCTCTGAAAGAGGTGACAGTGTTTTTGTAGACTCATTACTGTGCTATTAGAAAAAAATGTTTCTTTGCAATGTGTCTTTTGGAGATAAAAAGAATAAATGAACTTTTGATCAGCAACATTAATCATATTAACTAAAAATTGAATTCCTGTGCTTCTTATGCTCAGGTTAATTAGTTCTGTTTAAATATTCTTGCAATATTTATTTATTATTTGTATATTGTGTTATATCAAGAAGTTCATATTATCCTTAATGTCGTTAATGTTGATCGGTGATGTCAATCATCAATGTCTAATAAAAGTACAGCTAGATCTGAGTGGTAATTCATGACACTTTTTAATTGGGCTAACAGTCTGAATCATCATGAAAAGCTTTGCGAGGTTATATTACTCAGTACAAAGGTAAAAGTGTAAGTGGCTGTGATCTCCATGAAGCAACCAGAACACAATTACAGGAAAGTATTACTAAAAAATAATATTATTACTATATACATATATATATATATATATATATATATATATATATTGTGATGGAGTGCCATTAGGGGTCACAAGAGAGCTCTATAAGACTTCTCCCCTGAGAATGAAAGGAGTTAATTCCAGACAGTTATCAGTGGCTAAATGGAAGCCCAGCTGGATACTGCCTTTAAAAGCAGCAGAGAGATGGGTGGAGTTTCTCTCACTTAGGCTTGGGCCTAAGAGCCGTGGGCTGTGTGTGTTGCAGGAGGAAGCCCTGAACAGCTCAGCTGCCTCTGGGATCCAGAGAGCTGGGATTTGTGCTGGAGCGAGACAGTCAGGAAGGCTGCGGAGTTCCAGAGTTTGCGCACAGAGAAGACTTCTGTGGTATTGGAGATATTCCACTGAGACAGGATTATCTGAAGACACCATCCCTAAGAAGCTGGAAGGAATAAGGGATAAAAGGTTGGTGCCAATGCATGTTATTCTCATTGTATCCAGAGAAGGATTACAAAGGTCCCAGGGAGAAGAAGAGTGCATTGAGAGTAAGAGTTCCTCATTACAAGAGGGTGACAAGGGCCCTATGCTTCACAAACAATTGATAGAAGCTGTAGAGGAAAAGGCAAATAAGAGACTGTTTGTTTCCTGGCCACAAGGTGGCGATATATCACAAATAAGAGACTGTTTGCATCCTGGCCATAAGGTGGCACTCCCTGTCGCAGGTAAGCTGCACAGGATATAGTCAGGGCGTTCTTGAGTATAGTAAGCACGTTTATGTAGAGTTTTATTTTGTTGCTGAATACAAGCACTGTTTTTTTGTTCTGTTTATGCAAACAAATAAAATAGCAGTAAAACTCAACTTTGGACAAGCCTGCTGTGTCTTCCTCCCTGTATAAAAGAGATAAGAAAGTGCAGGACGCAAACCCCGACAGAAGGGGGCGCCCTGTTACAATATATATATATATATATATATATATATATGTGTGTGTGTGTAATCATGTGTTTTAGACGTTCAAATGTGAACACAGATGTACTTTGCAGCAGCAACTGTAGCAGCAACAGGAGGAACAGCAGCGACAAGCCGAGGAGGAAACAATCCGCATGAGAGAGGCCACAGCTGCTCATCAAGAGTTCACTAGAAAGTGGGCCATCCAGTTAGCCCAGAATGAAGCTATACTGGACAAATATAGAAAAGATTCGGCCAGAGCTAGAGCCAATGAAATTCTTTGGGAGCTGACAGAGGATGATGATGTGATCATATACCTCACCATTTTTGAGAGAACAGCCATTAGGGAGGCGTGGCACAAACGGTACTGGGCCAGCCTCATTGCCCCGTATTTGACGGGCGAAGCTCAGAAAGCTTATCTGAACTTGAATGAAGAAATGAAAGAAAATTATGATGACCTCAAAGCTGAGATCCTTGCCAGAGTTGGAGTTACCCGGGATGTCAGAGCACAAAGAATCAGTACCCAGAAATATAAGAACAAAGAGAACATGAGTTGTAATAAGGAGAAGTTACAGTACCGAGGGGAAGTCTCCCAATTTGGACAGGCCCCTACCTGTCTGTGGGAAAAATCTGATGATAGAAGATGGAATACCAGAGAAGAGCATGCCCATCTCTACCACAGGCCAGTGTACGAGTTCCCTGATGAGAGGATGAGGAAAGACTCCCAGAATGAACAGAAGGCGTACTTTACAGCCAGCATAAAGGCGCTGGGGGTGCAACAAGCTAGCCGGAGAAGTGCTCCTATACTTCAACCACACGAGAAAGGTTCGACTGGCATGACAAGGAGAGATTTCCATCCAAATATTATGGACACCCCATTGGAGCTTGGCGTTGAGAAGTCATTTGGTGATATTGTCAAAGATAGACAAGCAAGGAACTGGCGGGCTGACAGAGGAGCCGCCACAGAGACGGCAGGAGCCGCCACAGAGACGGCAGGAGCCGCCACAGAGACGGCAGGAGCCGCCACAGAGACGGCAGGAGCCGCCACAGAGATGGCAGGAGCCGCTGATGAGAATGCAGAGTGCACAAAAGAAACTGCAGAGACAGTAACAGATATTGCTGAGAAAGCAAAAGAGCCTGCTAGTGCAGACAGAATGGCCTTAGAGGAGGAGAAACAGCATTCTCTAAGGCTCCAAGGACAATTTAAAGTCAAGATTGAGGAGCTTCAGATGAGAGAGCAGAAGATGAAGAAAGAAATGGAATCTGTTATCCAGTCCCAAAACAGGAAGGTTCAAGAGTTGCACAAGCAGCTACATGAAATGGAAGCAGAGAAAAATGTCTCCATGGATAACTTCTCACGTCAGAAGAATGAGCTGGAATACAGTCGTGAGAAAGAGGAGAGACTGATTCTGGAACTGGAGACAGCAGCACAAACAGTAAAAAGGCTGGAAGAAGATATAGAATCGGAAAGAGCAGACCATCGGGAGTCTAAGGTTAACTCTGAAGTTATCCAGTTGCGGATCCTGGACCTTGAGTCTTCACTTCAAGTGGAAAAGGCCAGCTACTCGCAAAGTGCACCCGACTTAGAGATGATAAAAAACCAGTTCAGAGAAGTGGAAGCTGCTTATAACAGAGAAAAGAAACGGGCTGACCGCAATGCAGAAAAACTCAAGGAGTACACACTGTCCCAGACAGGACATATGACGCAGAGCATGGAGATGTGTCATACCAAACCAGACCAGCGAGAGGTAAAGATGATGCCAGACTATATTCCTGAATGGCGGAGGATGCCTGCATTTGAGGACTACAGAGTGTCCTACAGGAATGAGAAACTGATGCCAATTTGGGAGCAGAGGAAGAATACTCCCAAGTCCAAGCTGGAAAACATGGGGGACATCCTGAAGATGGAAGGATTGACCCAGGAAGTAGCTGAAATCACTGCTAGGTGTACAGCCCTCCAAGTACAGATCACCAAGCTAGAACAAGAGAAGAGCTCCACCAATGCAGAACTAGAAACCCAGAGAGCCCGGTTTGATTCTGAGAAACTGCAGCTAGAGGGAATAATTACCAATCTGCAGACATCCCTTTCAGAGAACACTGTACAGAAGGAGAGACAAGACCAAGCGTCTCAAACTCAAGAGGAGCAGCTGATTTGTCAAATAACCACATTGAAACTGGAAATCTCCAAGCTGAAAACAGTATTAACGCAAAAGGACAAGGAGCTTGAGGGACTCCAATATCGGGTGGAAGATGAGAAGAGGCAGAAGGTGCAGGTGATTGAAGACATGCAAAGAAATGAAGAGTCATCAAGACAAAACATAGCTGGACTCAACCACGACGTGGACAATCTAAGCAGTATATTGAAGCAAACTGAGGACAAGCTAGCAAAGTTCACCAGAAAACTGGAGAGCGAGGCAGAGAAGATGGTTCAGTTAAGGGAAGAGCACAATAAGGTGATTAGTGAGAGAGAGTCAACTCTTAATGTGTTTAATGAGTACAAATCCACAAATGAACAAGAATTAAACTCTTTAAACCAAGCTGTTGAGATTCTTGAGAAAGGTCTTCAATCAAGTTTGGCCACATCCGAGGAGCTAAAAAAGGAAAAATCAGAGTTGGCAGTTAAAGTGCAAGAACGGGATGCAACAATCCTTGATCTAATTTCTAAATGCCAGAATCTGGACACTGATAATGAGGCGCAAAGTAAGACTCACGCAGCCACAATGGAGTCTCTAAAGACGCAATTAATTGAGAAGGACAACCAGTTACGGCTTTATGAACAGAGAATCTCTGGGAAGGAGGTAATGACAGAAGAAATCCTTCACCTAAAAGAACAATTGCTTGCTATGGAAGAGACTGTGACAAATCTGAAAGATCTCTTAGAGAGTGACGTAAACCAAAGTCTTCATAACCTCAAAGAGAACAGTAAGCTTTCAAGCTCAGAGAATTTAGAAAAATCCCCAGATCTTGGAAATGATCACATTACTTCATCTCTTGAAAAATCAAACCAAAAAGTACTTTCAAAAGAAGAGCTTCGTGAGACCGATTCAAACAAAACCAGTGCCAAGGATGAAGAGACAGAGAAAAAGAAAGACATTATTTCTGTCTCTAATAAAGAGAAAGCGAGTGTAGGCAAAGTAGCATCTAGTAAAGTTGAGAGCGGTGCAAAGCAAACTAAGGAGTCAGCTGTGATAGATCAGCCAAAAGAAAGCAGGGAAACAAAGGTTTCACCAACCATAGCGGATCAGTGTGATACAGAGCTGCAACCTGAAACATCAACAAAAAGGGAGACAAAATCACTTGACACTGAAAAATCTTCTGAACCTGAGAAGAAAACAAGTATTTCAAAAAATAAACATAAAGATAAATTACTTCCCAACAAGAGCAAGCAGACTGACAGAGCAAACTCAGTAGTTGAGTCTCAATTGACAGAGGATGGAGCTGCAACTCCAGAAGTAGAGAAGTCTTCAAAATCAGAGAAGCAAGCTCCAGGTTTAAGAAATAAACATAGATCTAAGTTAGTACCTGAAGATGAAAACAGTGGAACAGAAGGGAAGGAAATGACATCGGAGAGGCAGAAAGATGGTCTCAAGTTGACAATCAGGGTCTCCAACAAGAGGAAGAGAGGTGACGCATTATTTGTGGTTTCCGCAGTTGCAGAAGCTGAGGAGCCTGAAGCAGAGGAAAGCATAGGCCGGACATTAAGACGGTCGCCGGGAATTTCACGTCCCTCTGTCAAGGCCGTTGAAGTCAAAGAGCGTAAACTTGAAAAGAAACCCATTGATGAGCAGGACAAACCTACTGCCCAGAAAGCAGAAAAAGAATTGGAAGAATGGAAACATAAGAGTAAGGAACTCAAGGCAAATCGTTATAAAGATTATGTAAAAGAAACCGGTTGTGAGAGAAATGATACAG
Source organism: Discoglossus pictus (assembly GCA_027410445.1). Classification (NCBI taxonomy): domain Eukaryota; kingdom Metazoa; phylum Chordata; class Amphibia; order Anura; family Alytidae; genus Discoglossus; species Discoglossus pictus. The sequence goes on along the minus strand of CM050163.1, from coordinate 19,844,456 downwards.
CCAAATCGCTCTCTGCAGAATTATCTGAACTGCAGGTCCTATTAAAAGAAATTGAAGAAGGGAAAGTTCTCCTGACGCATGGAAGTACGTGTGCTAGTGAGCTCAAGAAGATAGAGCAAGACCCAAGCCCATACTGCATAGTTACACCAGAGAATATTATGCCCTATGAAGAGGAGCCCCGTAAACGAGAAGACAAGGGGAAGATAAAGTTACGGGTGAACGTTTTCGGCCTCTCGGCTCATGTAGCTCAACTACATGGTGTTGAGCTGAGGGGGAGGATATGTGATGGAGTGCCATTAGGGGTCACAAGAGAGCTCTATAAGACTTCTCCCCTGAGAATGAAAGGAGTTAATTCCAGACAGTTATCAGTGGCTAAATGGAAGCCCAGCTGGATACTGCCTTTAAAAGCAGCAGAGAGATGGGTGGAGTTTCTCTCACTTAGGCTTGGGCCTAAGAGCCGTGGGCTGTGTGTGTTGCAGGAGGAAGCCCTGAACAGCTCAGCTGCCTCTGGGATCCAGAGAGCTGGGATTTGTGCTGGAGCGAGACAGTCAGGAAGGCTGCGGAGTTCCAGAGTTTGCGCACAGAGAAGACTTCTGTGGTATTGGAGATATTCCACTGAGACAGGATTATCTGAAGACACCATCCCTAAGAAGCTGGAAGGAATAAGGGATAAAAGGTTGGTGCCAATGCATGTTATTCTCATTGTATCCAGAGAAGGATTACAAAGGTCCCAGGGAGAAGAAGAGTGCATTGAGAGTAAGAGTTCCTCATTACAAGAGGGTGACAAGGGCCCTATGCTTCACAAACAATTGATAGAAGCTGTAGAGGAAAAGGCAAATAAGAGACTGTTTGTTTCCTGGCCACAAGGTGGCGATATATCACAAATAAGAGACTGTTTGCATCCTGGCCACAAGGTGGCACTCCCTGTCGCAGGTAAGCTGCACAGGATATAGTCAGGGCGTTCCTGAGTATAGTAAGCACGTTTATGTAGGGTTTTATTTTGTTGCTGAATACAAGCACTGTTTTTTTTGTTCTGTTTATGCAAACAAATAAAATAGCAGTAAAACTCAACTTTGGACAAGCCTGCTGTGTCTTCCTCCCTGTATAAAAGAGATAAGAAAGTGCAGGACGCAAACCCCGACAGAAGGGGGCGCCCTGTTACAATATATATATATATATATATATATATATATATGTGTGTGTGTGTAATCATGTGTTTTAGACGTTCAAATGTGAACACAGATGTACTTTTTAATTATTGTACTACTTTACGGTGGAGTCTTCTATCGCTCTTTTGCCCACCATAAATGAAATGATTGATGTGGTAAACTACCTCCTCATAAAATCTACTACACAGGCTAGGAACTGGCCACACACTGATGAGAGGAAGTATCCTAGAAACAACTGTACGTGGGTGGGATTCCTGGCTAATCCAACCTTAGCTTTACTCAAAGCTGTGTGATATAGCAGGCAGGGGCTTAAAGGAAGCCATGTTTGAGATGGTTATTGAAGGGTTAATAAGAACTCTCTTTGTGTTTAGGAACTGGAAAATTAGCTCACACATAGAATATTACCACCTGTTTCTTGCTATCTATGTTCCAAGAACAAATTCCTCTGATATGCCTTCTTTCTGTCAGGTATATAAGTTTTGCCATCCTGCAAATAAATGAGCTTGTACTGAGACTTTTGTGTGTGTGTGTCATTTCCAGTACTAGCAGTATTGGCCTGTGGTCCAAGCCGACAACGCAGTAAAATAAGCCCCAACAGTTATGTATTAAAGAGTGAAGCCTTTGTGGGCACATTTGCATGTCCCGGCCCAGGTTTCCAGAATGCAGTGTCCTAACTGGATTTCTTGAAATTCTCGGCAGGAAGCAAGTTTTTCAACTTGTTTTAGATGTTAAAATGTGAACACAAATGTACTATATATATAGCTAAGGTTGGATTAGATAGGAATCCCACCCACGTACAGTTGTTTCAAGGGTTACTTCCTCTCATCAGTGTGAGGCCAGTTCCTAGCCTGTGTAGTAGATTTTATGAGGAGGTAGTTTATCACAACAATCATTTCATTTGTGATGGGCAAAAGAGTGATAGAAGCCTCCACTGTACAGTAGGACAGTAATTAAAAAGTCCATTTGTGTTCACATTTGACCGTCTATAACACATGTTTACACACATATGTTTATATATATATATATATATATATATATATATATATATATATATATATATAGATATATATAGATATATATTGATCCAGAAGATGTAGACATCCCTGCTCTGGAGAGCTTACATTGTAATGGAGATTGTTGGCCAAATAATAATTGTCTTAATAATATAAAAGGAGTGTAAAATAAATAATACATTGATAGCAGGTTGGAGGATGTATCTGTGTCATGGTGCTAGTTCTTTTTTGTAGGTTTTACAGATGGTAGATGTGAGGTCTATACGTGATAGGCTTCTTTGAAATGTAAAGGCATATGGAAGTTTTCTGGATTTTACTAGGTATATAATATATCTGCGTCTCTACAGCAATACCGTGCAGGAGCGCTATGTAAAACATGGCTAATAGGGCATTTTATCGCCATAACAAAGTCTGAGAGTACTGAGCGGGAATTTTAAAGCTCACACGGGGTTTGTCACTCAAAAATGCATGATTATGAGGTTTATCGCTAAGTGAGGAAAAAGAGCGCTAAGCAGGATATACCTCTATTTACTTTATTTTATTATGAAGTGCTTATAAGCTCTATTTTACTGCCTAAATCAAACAAATCATCCCTGTACGGGTCTACCCTCTGCAGACCTCATAGCACAGAGTTGCCCATCATTCATCTAGATGGACAATATATGAAACTAGTGACTTGCCCGTCAAAAATGGCGACAATAAAAAGTTAAGCCTGGCAATGCTGTTTGCCACACAATGGGAGCCTCCCCCTCTACTTTACTGGCCTTGCGATGAGCGCCTTTGTGAGCCTCCCCCCCTCTACCTCTCCCACCCTCTACTTTATTGGTTTCACAATGAGGGCTACTCCATTTCCCTCCCCTGTGTCTTTTCCCCCTCCCCTGTATCTTTTCCCTCTTCCTCTCCCTCCCCAGTATTTCTCCCCCCTCCTCTCACTCCTCTGTGTTTCTTTCCCCTTCTCTCACTCCCGTGTCTCTTCCCCCTTCTCTCACTCCCCTGTGTCTCTTTCCCCTTCTCTCACTCCCCTGTGTCTATCTCCCCTCCTCCCCTGTGTGTCTCTCCCCCTTCTTATCTGTGTGTCTCTCCCCCTCCTCCTCTGTGTGTCTCTTCCCCCTCCTCCTCTGTGCGTCTCTCTCCCCTCCTCCCCTCCTCCCCTGTGTTCCTCTCCCCTCCTCCCCTGTGTGCCTCTCCCCTCCTCCACTGTGTGTCGCTTCCTCCCTTCTCTGGCTCCCTTCTGTCCCCCCCTCCCCTGTGTCTCTTCCACCCCCTCCCTTGTGTCTATTCCCCCCATTTACCTCCCCTGTGCCTTTTCCCACTCCCCTGTCTCTTTTCCCTGTTACTCTCCCTCTCCTGTATCTCTTCCCCCTCCTCTCACTCCTCTGTGTCTTTCTCCCTTCTTCCCCTGTCTGTCTCTCCCCTCCTCCCCTGTGTGTCTCTCACCTCCTCTGTGTGCCTCTGCTCCCTTGCCATGCGTATGCGCGGCTAATGACGCGCAACCCGCACAACCAGACAGCCAGCATTCGCGCGACTGCTGGAAGTGCGGTTGTGCCACTGACGAAGTGAGCATTCGCGCACCCTAACTCCTCACAGTGCGCATGCGCGTGGCCAGTGGGGCTGCGACCAGTCTAGTTGGCAAACTGCGATTTGACGCAAGCGTGACAACGAATCGCAGTTTGACAACTATTATACTGTATGTGATATGCATTACTATTAAATTAGAAATCACAAATTTCCGTGAGGGCATTCCATCGCTGGAGAGCAATGGTTCAACGCACTCGATCATTAGGAGAGGACCCGGCCACAAATATATATATATATGTATATATATATATATATATATATATATATATACATATTTATAATAACCGTATCTGCCATATTTGTAGACCTGATGACACGCTAAAGAGACATATAGAAGGCACTCTGGCAGAGCCCCATGAGCCCCTAATTAACCCCATCTAATTAACCACATCACTCATGGGGCTCTATACAGAGCCCCATGAGCCCCTAATTAAACCCATCACTCATGGGACTCTATACAGAGCCCCAAGAGCCTCTAATTAACCCCATCACTAATGGAGCTCTTTACAGAGCCTCATGAGCCCCTATTTAACCCCATCAGTCCCATAAGGGTCTATATAGACCTTTATGAGACAATAATTAACCCTCACAATAACACTAGAAGTGCCATGAGGGTCATCCGGAACCCTCATGACACTAAGTCTAAGGACTACCCTATAGTACACTATTAGCCACCCCAATAAATTCATAAATCTAAATTAACCCCATCTTAGTCATTAACCCCCTCTAAGTAATAAACCCCCTCTAACTAACTAACCCCATCTAAGAATTTAACTCTATTTAACCCTCACCATACCTAATTACCCCTTCACTAACCACATAACCATATCTAGTCCTATTTAACCCTACCTGGACCCAATAACCCTATATAGTTCTACTTATCCCTATTGAGTCCTATTTAACCCTATCTGGTCCAACTTAACCCTATCTGGACCCAAAAATGCAAAAAAAACAAAACACCTAATTAATGAAAATAAAAAAACGACATAACTGAAAATAAAAAAGAACACCACACAAAAAAAAGAACACTATAGAATGTAAAAAAAGAACACTACATACAATAAAAAAAAAACATTACTTAAAGTAAAAAAAGACACATTACTGAAAATGAAAAAAAATAATTTACAAGAAATAAAAAAACCTAAATTACAAAAAATAAAAAACCTTAATTACAAAAAAATTACATAAAATAAAAAACATAAATTACATAAAATAAAAAAACACTATATCACAACAAATCAAAACATAAATAATATACAATAAAAACCCCTAAACATATACAATTAAAACTCCTAACTACATACAATTAAAACCCCTAAATATATACAATTAAAACCCCTAAATATACAATTAAAACCCCCTAAATATATACAATTAAAACCCCTAAATATACAATAAAACCCCTAACTACATACAATAAAACCCCTAAAGACATACAAAAAAAAATGAAATTTCACCTACAACAACCCCCTTTCCTAAACCTAGAATAGGGTAAATAAGACCACTTACCTTGCCCAAATGCCCCTCCAGCAACAATGGTTTTCTTGCCTTCGTCCCTAGCATATGGAGGCCCTTCCTAGATGCTCACAGGTTTGGCACCCCTAGGACAAAAAGAAACATAAAAATTAATAAAGAAATAAACACAATATGTAAAACAATACTGTCTAAATAGTACACTTAACTTTTCGCGATGACCCCGTCGTCCTTGTGGTCTTTGCCGGCAGGGCTCCTTGAAAAAACCTGACATGTTAAAAAATCAAAAGATCTAACAAAGCTTCTCCCTGGAGGCTTCTATCGCTTGCTCCGGTCAAAATCTGGAAATGGCGCTTTCTGATTGGCTGAAAACACTGTCAATCATATTTCCACCAATCAGAAAGCACTAAGGTGTGAGCCAATCAGAATGGGATACACCCAATCCCATTCTGATTTGCTTATGAACCTATCAGCCATTTGTAAACCAATCAGAAGGCGCTATTGCCCTAAGCCAATCAGAAGGCGCCATTTACAAACTTTACTGGAGCATTCGATAGCAGCCTTATTTGCGCATGGGAGCTCCTCCAGGAGGAGGAGCTCCGTTAGATTTTTTTAAATTATTTAGACCATTGTTTTATTTTCGAGGGGCCCTGCCAGATACAAGGAGGATGGGTGCATCGTGGAAAGATAAGTGTACTATTTAGACTGTATTATTTTATATGTTTATTTGTTTATTACTTTTAATGTTTCTTTTTATCCCGTGGGCATTTAGGAATGGCCCTTATGCTAAGGCAAGAAAAACATTGTCTGGTAAATAGGCCTAGTTAGGGTTATTGGGTCCAGTTAGGGTTAAATAGGTACAGTTAGGGTTATTGGTTCCAGATAGCGTTAAATAGGACTAGATAGGATTATTGCATCCAGATAGGATTAAATAGGTCCAGAAAGGGTTAAGTAGGACTAGACAGGTTTATTGGGTCCAGATAGGGTTAAATATGACGAGATAGGGTTACGTAGTTAGCGATATGGTTAATTAGGTATGGTGAGGGTTAATAGGGTTAATTACTTAGATGGAGTTAATTAGTCAGAGGGGATTATTACTTAGAGGGGGGTTGGTTTAGATTATTAGTTTATTGGGGGCTAATAGTGTAATGTAGGGCAGTGATTAGACTTAGTGTCATGAGGGTCCTAGTGTTATTGTGAGGGTTAATTATTGTCCCATAAGGGTCTATATAGTATAGACTGTATAGTATAGTTAGTATAGACTGTATAGTATAGACTGATATGGTGAAATAGGGGCCCATGGGGCTCTGTATAGAGCCCCATGAGTGATGGGGTTAATTAGGGGCTCATGGGGCTCTTTATAGTATTGGGTTTAATTAGTTAGAGGGGGTTTAATAGTCTAGAGGACGGCTTAATAGGATAGTGTAGTGGTTAGACCGTGTGTCATGAGGGTCCTGGAGGACCCTTGTGGCCCTTATAGTGTTAATATAGGGGTTAATAGTGTCCTATAGGTGTCTATCTTAACCCTTGACCCGGACTAATGTGGTTAATTAGTATCCCATAAGGGTCTGTATAGACCCTTATAGGACCGATTTGGACAATTAGGGGCTTATGGGGCTCTGTATAGAGCCCCATGAGTGATGGGGTTAATTAAGGGCTTCTGGGGCTCTGTTTAGACCCTGATGAGTGATAGGGTTAATTAGGGGCTCATGGGGCTCTGTATAGAGCCCATAAGTGATGGGGTTAATTAGGGGCTCATGGGGCTCTGTATAAAGCCCCATGAGTGATGGGGTTAATTTGGGGCTAATGGGGCTCTGTATAGAGCCCCAAGGTGGTTAATGTGGGGACCCTGCGGGAGTCCCAATTGGGCCCCCTAGCATTGGGGGGTTTAATGTAGAGACCGTGCGGGGGTCCTGATCAGGAGCCCTGCATCATTGGGGGTGATGTGGGGACACTGTGTGGGTCCTGTTTGGGACCCCTGCATCATTGGGGGTTAATGTGGGGACTCTGCGGGGGTCCCGATTTGGTCCCCTGCAGGGTTTCAGGGTTTCATATAAGGAGCCTGCGGGAACACTCGCAGGTTTCATTGCTGTCATGATGACGGTCTCATTTCCCATTGGCTGATTGTAAGCAGTAGCTACAGGCTTGCATTTGCAAGCCCTGCTCTGCTTACTTTGGAAACCTGGGTTTCCGATTTCGTATCTCGGGCAGCGAGTCTTGGCTCGCGGCAATTGAATAGCATCACAAACAGAAGGAAACAAGAGCTTGCAACTCGCTCTGAGACATGCGGCCTTCGTCGAGTGAATTCCGGGCTTGCAATTCGATGCGGCTCATATTGTCAAGAAATAGAGTTATCGAAAAAGATTTCATTGATTTTTACCTGAATACACAACTAAAAACTAATATCGCCTGGAAAATGTGGGATGACTACATAGAAACATTTAACTAACTTATGGCTCGCTTCTTCATTCTGTATTTAGTGGATTTAAAGATTGATACGCACTGACAGACATTCAATATGTATGTTTATGTTTTGAATGATTTTTTATATGTATTTGGGAGTTGTATGTAAATAAAAGCAATAAAAAAAGTTAACGAAAAGTCGTCCTTTTCCTCCAAACCAATGGTAGCACATGTTGGACTGGATAAAGTTTATAAGGCCATAACGGAAATATGTGATTTATTAGAATGTGTAACTTTGAGCAGATTTGAGCCTAGAAAGTAATAGGATAGATATTCATAATGCATGTGATCATCCCCAGTGCAGCAATAGAAGTCTATATATTTACTATAACATGAATTCATTGCTTAGCTTAGACTACTATAGCCACTTCTATTATTCATGGAGCCTCCCGTACCTCATTATGATGTAAAATAACTGCTAGACCTCATCCTCATTACCATATCTCCATTTATCATCAACACTGATAAGTACCTATGGTAATCCCATTCTAATTATTTTGTCTTCCACTGTAAACTGTAATTTCCCCTCTCCTTTGGCTTGCAACGTGTTCATTATCAGACAAATAAATGATCATTCATCTGTGTCTTCCAAAAACATGTTGTTGCATTATCAAATCATCATAAATATGTAAAAAAAACGAGTTTATGGAAACATAAGGAAAGGTATACATACCAGATGCTATATTATAAGTATATTATGTGTTATAAATCAACTAAAATTAGTAATGCCCCCAAAATAACATAAAATACATATGCATTTCTACAACATAAAGGAGCATGTAGCATAATAACATAACATGGCATCCAATCTGGTCACTGCTTTTAAATTCCTGTCTTTAATAATTGTGAACTTGTTACCATCTGAATGCCTTCAGATTATCTTTTATTTGCATTATTAGGCTAGCTCCCCATTAAATAGACACTGTCACCCCAACAGGAAGTTGGTTTAATCCTGAAGAGCATTACAAACTGTTTATACATTGTACTAGCCATTTTATCTACTGTAATCCTCTCTTAAGTAACACAACATTATTTTGCTGCTATTATATGGCTTATTAAGATAATTTTCAGATCGTAGTACTTGATAAGTGTGGGGAGGGGTTCAAACTGAAGAACAACATTGGGGGCCATTATTCTGCTGAGTATAGAGACAAAACTAAAGCTAATTAGTATTCAGGGGTTAAAGGTACAATAGATACCAGCAAACACAATTAAAGGGCCACTAAACTCTATGTGCTCTACATGGTGTGGATTGTATGTTAAAATTATATATTTTTTTAATTACACTAATAACAGCAAAAAAAATCTTAATTACGTTTTAAATCTTTGTTTACATACAGTCTATTCTGCGAACTGGCTGTTACATGAGTAATTAGCAGAGTGTTTATTCCAGTGAATATTGAGGACGGCTCTATAGGGGAAGGCTGTGATTGATAGCACAGCATCTCCATGGAATCAGGTTACACTGCACTGACCAGTTAACCCATACCTTTCCTGTTTTAGGTGAATACCAGTATTCCATGCCTACAGATAGATGTGGTAAGGGTTAACCTTTTGTTTTTTGGGATCACTGCACAAAGCAATAACCCATCACTCAGCCCCTGTACCCCTGAGCTGGTCTGCATTGCTCAAATGCCAGTGAGGCAAGAGTGTAGAAGCCTGACATTTCTGCCTGTAAGTAGAAATAAACCCATTAAAAGTTCTGTTCCCTTCAAACTTGAAATATAAGCAGTCTGACAAAACCTTACAATCGACTTCAATGTGAGATACACCCCTGCACCCTGATTGGTTGCAGTAATGGAGCTGGCTGTGGGCAGTTTTTCATAAACATAAACACAGATTATTATTTTTTTATTACTCAGTGAAAAATGCAAATATTTCATAAATTCAAAAAGTATTTCAACATGCTTTTAGGAGATCTTTATGGTGATGTGGCCCAAATTGTGCAGAATCAAAATTATGATAATAGATTCATGTTTATTAACATATTATAAAATGATGAATAATTAAAAAAAATCGGTACTTAAAGCACCAGAAAACCTCTATTTGACATTTCATTTCAATGCACCAGTTCTGTGAGGTTTGGAATTCTCTAGAAAAAATAGGTTTTCGCACCTAGTTTAGAGTCTCAAGTGCAATGTATTTCTATTTCTGAGTTTTTCACAAAGTACAATGTGTCTTTTATGTAAATGAAATAAGCCTGTATAAAAACATGGGTACATCTGTGTGCATATTGTATTAAACCATTCATGAGCTTTATATAATAAATACGGATAAAGAGGATTATGATACAATGTAGGTAAGTGCATTATGAAAGCCAGACCCGCTGATTCCGCTAACAATACAAAATTGAGAGTTATGATGTGTACATATTAGACTTGGGCTAGGAAAAGTAATTTATTTAGTCAAATCCTATAAAGAGGTAATTTTTCATTTTACAGGCAATATAATTTGCTGAAAAGGTTTCATTACGGCTTCCCAATTTCTACATATTGACAGTAGACTAAATAAGTTTGATAGACTATGCATAATTAAAATTGTGTTGGAACCGCTTATTTCTTAAGAATGAAGTCATTTTTCTTGTCTTGTGTTATTTGGCTAGATTTCTAAATATATTGAGGCAAATCTTAAATGTTTAATCAGTGATTCGTATATTTAATAGGGAAATGATAAAGCAGATATCTAATATATATTTATATGGACACTTGTATACATATAAATCAGGATTAAAATGTATCTAAATGTGTTAAACAAGTATAATGTGCAATTGCAAATGAGTTATGAGTTGCCAGTCCTTGTTGTTTAGTCATTCAGTCATGACCGCCTCTTCGTAACCCTATGTACTGCAGCATGTCAGGCACATCTGTCATCTATCCATTTCCACCTTCCCCATCTTCATGTGTCTTCAATATTTCCCAGCATCAGAGTCTTCTCTAGGGAATCCTGTCTTGTCTTGATATGGACAAAATATTTGAGCTTCAACCTCATGATCAAACCTTCCATTTAACAGTTTGTCTTCTTTCCCTGTAGTAAATTGGATCTTCTTGTGGTCCAAGGGACTCTAAGCAATTTTCTCCAACACCACAATTCAAAGGAGTCAATTCTCCGGTGCTCAGCCTTCTTTATGGTCCAGCTCTCACCTCCATAAGTTACTAATGAAAATACCATAGTTGTTATGTTGATAATTTAATATTTTGCTGTTTAATAGCTTGTGCTGACTTGCCATAGCTTTCCTTCACAGAAGCAAACATAGTTTAATATCATATCTGCAGTCACAAAGAAAATATGTCACTGCCTCCACTGCTTCACCATCTATTTGCTAAGTTCTGAGGCATCTACAAAAGACAAATATTGGCAGCATCTGTGTTTTTTACAGGAGGATAGTATGGGACCTACCTGGGTTTATCTTCTTTCCCTGTAGTATTAATTTATCAGATCTTCTTGCAGTCCAAGTGCAATTTTCTCCAACACCACAATTCAAAGGAGTCAATTCTACAACGCTCAGCCTTCTCTATGGTTGGCAGTCTACCTATAGGTTATTTTTTTAAGTGCACTACACTCAGGTTGAAGACCCATTTTAAATTTAGTTTAGCCTTTCAGTTGGCTTTATCAAATACAAAAATAACATTTATCACTGATTACTTCTCTGTCATGCAATGAAATAAGAAGCTGGAAAGTTCAATGATATTGTGAAGATGTAATACAAGCATACCCCGTGCTTGACCATCCTTTTTGTACTCAACCTACATTCATTCTACAGTTTCTCTTCCTCTCTTATACAGTTAAAATCCACCAATTTCTAGTTTACCTATTCTACCCTGTTTATTGTAACCTGTTGCTAAAGTGTCTCCGTCCTTTTCATATTTTTCTGACTACCTTTTCAAAAAACAAACTATCTGACGGGCGATACATTTTTAAAAAGTAAGAACAAGTAACACAGTTGTTTATGTGGTAACTTGTATATACAGTTATGCTGTGTAGGGTGCTCCTATTGCAATCTTTTCTTGTCAGCTTTGACAGTGAGGAGGGACCCTAGAAAGATGTTAATCTTTCTCATGTTTATTGTGTACGCTTACACAAAGTGCAAGCCTTTGAGAACTGAACGAGAATCTTCTCTGCACCCAAGATCACCTCCCAGTGAATAAATGGTAATAAAAAAAAGATATTAAACAATAACAAAACAAAAACAAATATTGATAGCTTTTATTGATGGAAATTATAGATATGGATACATAGATAGATAGATAGAAAGATAGACAGATGACATTCACTAGATACTCAAATTCAAGGAAAACCCTTTGACCTCTCAGTGATCCAAGTCTATGCTCCAACCATTGATGCTGAAGTGGCTGAAGTTGTCCAGTTCTATGAAGATATTCAACACATCATAGATATAACACCAAGAAAATATGTTACTATCATTATAGGAGATTGGATGCTAAACCAAACGACACCTGGAATAACTGGTAGGTTTGGCCTTGGAGTACAAAATGAAGCAGGTCAGAGATTATTAAGATTATCTCTGGTCATAGCAAACACCCTCTTCAAACAATGTCAGAGATGATGCTACACATGGACATCACCGGATGGACAACATAGAAATCAGAGTGACTATATACTTTGCAGCCAAATATGGCTGAGCTCTATACAGTCAGCAAAAACAAGACCTGGAGCTGACTGTGGCTCAGACCATGACCTTCTTATTGCAAAGTTGAAAATTATACTGAAGAAAAGAGGGAAAATCATCAGACCAAGTAGATAAAAAATAAATAATAGCCCTTGTAGAATGTCTTGCTGATAATAAGGCTGCAGGAGCTGATGGAATCCCAATTGAACTATTAAAAATTCTACAGGATGATGCTGTGATAGTGTTACTCGCCTTATGCCAAGACATTTAGGAAACTCAACAATGGCCAATAGACTGAAAAAGGTCAGTCTACATCCCAATCCCAAAAAGGCAGTGCCAGAAACTGCTCCAATTATCAAACAATTGCTCTCATTTCACATGCCAGCGAGGTAATGCTTAAGATTCTACATGCTTGACTCCAACAATATATGGACCAGGAACTACCAGATGTGGATGCCGGTTCCAAAGAGGAAGAGGCACAAGAGATCAATTTGCCAATGTCCCTGGATAATAGAGAAATCTGAAAAGCATTTACTTCTGCTTCATAGACTATTCTAAAGCCTTTGACTGGATCACAACAAAATTTGGCATTTCCTTAAAGAGATGGGAGTACCAGATCATCTCATTCTTATTCTGAGGAAACTAGATGTGGGCCAAGACGTCATGGTCAGAACCGAACATAGGACCACTGAATGGTTCAAGACTGGAAAAGGTGTGCTACAAAATTGTATATTGTCACCTTATTTATTCAACTTATAAGCAGGGTACATCATACGCCAGACCGGGTTGGATGAATCCTAAAGCGAATCAATACTGATGAAAGAATTATTGACAATCTCAGATACGTCGATGATACTACTCTGATGGCTGAAAGTGAGGAGGAACTAAAGGACTTATTGATGAGGGGAAAAAAAACAGAGAAAAAGCTGACCTGCTGCTCAACGTTAAAAAAGACAAAGATCATGGCAAACGGCAAGATCAGTTCCTGGCAAATAGACGGGTGAAGAAGTGGAGGCATCTCTTCAGATGGTGACTGTAGCCATGAAATTAAAAGACGATTGCTTCTGGGAGGTAAGCTATGGCATGCTTGAGCAAGCTAGTAAGTAAAGATATTAAACTATCAACAAAGGTCTGCATAGTTAGAACTATGATATCCCCAGTAGTAACATCCAAATGTGAGAACTGGACCATAAAGAAGTCTGAGCGCCATAGAATTGACCCCTTTGAATTGTGGTGTTGGCAAAAACTGCTTAGGGTCCCTTGTACTGGAAAAAGATCCAATAAATCAGTACTTCAGGAAATCATGACAAACTGTTCACTGGAAGGTTTGATCATGAGGCTGAAGCTCAAATATTTTGTCCATATCATGAACAGGCAGGATTCTCGAGAGAATACTCAGATACTGGGAAAGATTGAAGGCACACAAATAAGGGGATGACAGAGGCAGATATGTATACTGTAGGTCACTGAAGCAACGAATATGAACTTGATGGAGCTGAGATAGGCAGTGACTGAGTGACTAAACAAGAAGGGGCGTCAAAAGCAGAAGACTTGCTTATTCTTGATTTGGCCATGTTTACTTCTGATAATAGATATGGTGCATTAGCAGAGGAGATAAAGCTGAAGATCAGCCAGACAGGAGCCGTGTGTGAATCAGATGCTTAAATGTTTATTCTCTACTAGAAACACAAAAAAGAGTTGAGATTTTGGGGTATTTTACAGTTATTTTTATCATGCGCCAAACAATTAAATTAAATTAATTGTAGCTGGGGATTTTAATGTTGTTTTACTAAGATAAAAGCAAGAGTATATGTGTGAATGAGATTCCAAAAGTGATTCTTTAAGATGGAGTTAAGCCTAAAAAAGCTTTTATTTTCTTATCAAATGATTTTAAAGTGTGTGAGTGTAAACCGAATATAAATGTTTTTACAAGTCGCAGACTTTTATAGAGTGCATGTGAGATGCCTGTTATTAAAAAGGCAAAATTAACTTAGAAGAAATGTAATTCTTTGCTATTAGAGGATGGATAGGGTTCCCTGGTAGTCCAGTGGTTAGGATTCGGTGCTTTCACCGCTGTGACCTGGATTCGACTCCAGTCAGGGAACAAAGAGGACAGTACTTGGATGGAAGACCACTTAAGAATTCCAGGAGCTGTATGGTGTGGCCAACTGGAGAAGCAAATGGCAACCCACTCTAGTATCTCTGCCATACAATATCTAGTGGATATATATACACACATAAACAACAATACAACAAAGCATATAATCTGGGGGTTTATCCCCTCCGCCCCAGTTCCTACACCACTGAATAAGACACAGAGATTCACAGCATGTACAATCCGGCCCTAGGTGTTTGTAGCTGAAGGTCAGAACATTTATAATTCTAAGTGTTTCTTCTTCACCTATCCAAATACCCACTAAAATTATCACATATCCAAAATTAACTAAAAAGGGTACAGAAATTGAAATTGCTAATTAAAATGAGATACCAATTTGTACAGTGCAATCACATGTAATGAATTGATTAAAATGCAAAATATAATAAAGATATACATATAAAATATCAGTTCAATTAATAACAGTTTTCATCCAATCAGATACCACTTCCTATTTGTTTCAGTTCATTGATTTTCACGTCTATTTTTCATGCTAAATAACTAAATCAGATAATAAACTAAATAATTAATTTGCTTAATAATAACTGGGCTTGACTTAGTATTAGTGTGAATTTCAGCTGACTCTGGGACGATGTGGTATAGAGTCATGCATAATATTCTTGAATTTATATGAAATTTGGTACTAGACAAATTAATATATTGAAAACTCTGCACCAGAATACAATCTTGTCATGGATATATGACATTTCACGTAAAGACATTTATAAGTTTCCTGGGTTTCAATTGTTTGGTAAGAAACAGGCAGTGATTATCAGAAAAATATGTGTTATATAGAAAAGTTCAGTGTACTTAAAAAGTTATAGGCAGGAAACTAAAATCCAGCTTTGCACAACCAAGTACACACATACCCCCAAGTACACCGAGGAGAAGCAGCCAGATATGTTTGACCTTTTTAGTAGAGATAATTTACAGCACATCCAGGAACTCTAGAGCTTGATACAAATTTATCAGCTCCTGATTGGCCAAAATAAATTATGAATTTTATGCTACTTCAAGGTAAGTGCTTAAATGTTTATTCTGGTATTTTTTCATGCAAAAACTGTTTGCATACACTACAGATTTTCATATAACAGATGCACTCATAATCCAGGAAACTTAGCTATGTCTTTAAAGGTATCTGACAGTGTGTAGATATCGTGTTTGTAATTCTGTTTGGGAATCTTATATCAAATCATTTTATTGAGGAATTCTGTATATTTGTAATTAAAAGTACATTTGCAATTTCTTGTGTGAGCTCCACCCCCTATGTAGGCAGAGTGTCCTAGCCAATAAGCTGTGTGGAGCTGTGTCCTAGTCTGTATCACAGCTGCAGCTTTGTCTCAGCCAATGAGAAGGAATGAGATACATTTCATAACTAATTATGAATTTTATTCTAATTTAGCCTATATTTTCGTAACCATTTCTTCTCAAAATCAACTGAAAATGTAATGTTAGGATAAGTTTATTAACTTTTCATACACTACTGCTTCATAATCCAACAAACTTCCATATTTCTTTATATTTTAATAGAACAATTGTTTTTTTATTGACATTTGATCCAGTTGAACTGTATAATTAATTCAAAATAAGTATCCAACATAATACCTGCTTCCTAATGAATTCCACACTTATTTATATTTAATATATATTTCTCCATAGCTAGTTAGTACAGTCGAAATTTTAAAAGTATGATTTGATCATTCACACTTCTACAAGAAATTGTTGAGGATTATGTTCATTAATATGTATTACTTTGTGATAGAGCACTTGCAGACATAAACCCTTGAGGACAAGTCTTTATTACATTTTTGATTGCTCAGGTTTTTAATATAATTTCGCAGGTTGGAGATTTGAAATACATTTTCATCTTAAACCAATACCGTACAATGTCACTCGAAAGATGCAAAATTATAAAAAAAAAACATAAAAAAAATTATATAAAAAAAAAACAAGTGTTAATTTTGTTATCCCTTTGTTTAATAATTATTCAAAAATGGCATATTATTTATCTTTTCTTTGGCCAATACATTAAGAGAAGAGTGTTTAATTAGAATATTATATTATTAATCTCAACAAATAATCAAGTGCTACAATGAATCAATCAGGTGTTGATAAATTCCGGAAAACAATATGGGATTAATGAGGTTATGCTCCGTAATAGAGGAAAACAAATGAGAGGAACCAAGACAGATACAGTAAACAATTTAATATGTTTAGGTGACCCGCGGCACTGAAATGCTTGACTGCTCTAAAGAAAATGGTTATTTAATTGCAGAACACAAGACATTGTTTGGATGCCCCCGCATCACATACATAAAGGTACATTTATGTATCAACAGATTTGATACAATGTGTTCTCTGTGAACTTTTGATATTGTGTTAAAAAGTGATAAAGCGCACACACAAAAAAATACATATAATTTCAAATAGCTGTTCTTAAAGACATATCCGAGTTTCCTGGGTTGTTAGATTGTTGCACTCTTTATGCAAAAAGCAAAATTTATGTATGCAACACATTTCCTCAAACATTTTATTTTTCTTTATATCTAAAAATCCTTCTAATGATTATGTTGACACCCCCAGGGATGTCTACACAAACCCCTGATCCCCACCCAATCAGCATGCAGCGTTGGGGGAACCATTTCTCATTACACACCTTATGTGCCTTCCTCAACCAATAGGAGAGCACTGATGTCAGCCCTGCTGGGATGTGCTTCATGTTGCAGTGTTTGCTCTCTGTCTGTGCTGCCCATGCCCTTCATCACAGACACACTACATATTGCAGGCTGCTTTACAGCACAAACAGGAACCCCAGAGGGTTATTGAAATGTATCAGCTGCAGTGCTTTCTCCTTATTGACCAAAACACATTTTTTTATTTTATGCTTATTTAGCCTGGGTTTGGAGGGGGTGTTGACCCTAATTTTCAACTGTCAGAAATTACAAGACATTTTGCTAACGTTAAGGTAATTGTTTAAATAGTAATTTTGGTATTTTTTCATGCACTATTAATTCTCCTCTATCAGATGCACCCATAATCCAGGAAATGTATCTATACCTTTAAAGAGTTGGAGATTAGTCAGGCTTTTTGTGTCTCCTTATCTAGTACATTAATTCATTCTCCCAGTTGATGCTTGTTAAAGAGAGTTAGGGAGTATGAGGTCTTCCATAGCTAATTTGTCACCCCAACATGAAGTTAACTTAATTTTAAGGCGCACAAATAACTGTCTACATTGTACTAGCAGTTGTCTCTACAGTAAATCATTTCTGAAATATTAAGAATTGCTTTTGTGTGGCTCAGAGTACTTGATAAGGGTGGGAGAGGAGTCTAACTGCCAGATAATAAGTAACTTGTGTTGTTGCGTTGTTTAGCCATGTCTGACTTTCTGTGATCTTATCGACCATAACACACCATGCTGATCCACTTGGTATTCATGGTAGAGATACTGGAGTGGGTTGCCATTTCCTTCTCCAGTGGACCATAGCATACAGCTCCTGGTATTCCTAGGTGGTCTCCCATCCAAGTACTGACTAGGCCCAACCCTACATGGCTTCAGGGTGTGTGACCTCTTGGTTCCCTGACTGGAATCAAACCCAGGTCAAAACAGTGAAAGCACCGAATCCTAACCACTGGACCACAAACAAGTAACTTATATATATGATTTCAATTCAAGGGAATGGAGCTTTCTATCACAATGAAATATAATGAATCAAAAGAAATGGAGAGTAAGTTTTAACCAAGTTACTGCCATAGGGTCATACTTAGCCATACCCCAAGAGTTAACAGAGGGGTGTGGTAATTCTTATATACCCCAACTACCCTTTCCAGATTGTTCCTGCTGACCAGTCTCTCTCCTTCCCCTACTTTGAAGACCACTTATCAGGCTCTATTCACCCCTCTTGCAGAGTGCAACAGTTATCTAGCATCCTCCTAGGTCATCTTCACACTTCCTTGACCACTCTGCCTCCTGACTTCCTCACTTCTAAAATGTCCACTCCCCCTGGGCAGCTGCCGTTTGGCATAATGAGACAATTAACTCGATTCATATCCTATCTCATTGAGACTACTACAACATTTTACTTTCTGGTCTGCTTCTCATGTCTTTGCTCTGCAACCTGTACTTAATGCAGCTACTCAAGTCATCTCTGTATATTCTTCCATCAATCTTCCTTCCGTTAATACCTCAATTGGCTTCCAATCAAGTCTATACACCCCATAGAGTAAGTAACCCTCATACCCCTTGCAGTTGGTGTGTGAGAGGGATAATGTACCTAAATGAGCATATCCTTGTCACTCAAAGGGTTCAAGAAACAAAATATAAGCGTATTAAGGGAAATATCACTCTTCCTTCGAATCATGTCGCCCCCCGTTTTAATGCCCCTGCTAAGATGGTAGAGAGATTTCTCCACAGTTCCTCTGGAGTAAGAAGAGTTAGCTCATAGGGAGAGCGCAATACATACCCCAACCATGGGCCAGGCAACCCACTTATGATTATTTTCTACCATTTTTGATAAATAAATCGGACTGAACATGTTTTAAGAACCTAGTTATTTCCAAGAAGTGACACAATCATCCAACTGACTACAGTCATCTTAAAATCTTAACTGACTCCAGCCCTAAAGCCCAGCTCTTAAGTCCAATGCCCATAAACTCCAACACCGTGACCCCTCCCAGCTCCTGCATCCATTATAATTTAAAGGGGACGTTCCATCTAAATACATTTTAAGATGTCCAAATATATGTGTGAAAGTTGTAGCAATGAGCTGCGGAAGAACACAGAAACATTAATGTAGCTGTCACAGGTTAGAACTGCAGCAGTAGCGTCACTGGCTCATTAGTTGGCTCTTGGCCTTTATATCCAGTTAGCTCACACAGATTAGAATTCTAAGTGTCAGTGACAAAAATGGAACACTGTTTTTGTTTGTAATTATTTTACAGAGATAGTTAATCTTCTCTAGACGTGTTCTTTTTATAAATTATACTTAAACTCCTTAAAAAAATTATGAGAGGTTGGTCATGGTTCAAGTATTCTTATGTGTCCCGTGCACTGTTCTAGGCTCTCTGCATACTTTTGGACCTTGTATTCATCTTAGAATATTTGCCCCAACAAACTGATCCTCTTGGGGGAGGGTTTAAGTTACTAAAGCCCGTAAGTGAGGTCGTAAGTTAATTTGCTATTCAATGGGCATTTTTATGCGGGCTCAAAACCGGTTACAAGTTACAGCCTTGAAAATATTCTGATGGTTAAGCCCGTAACTTACAGCCTCCAGAAGCCTTTGATCTTTCACATTCACAAGGCTAAAATCACAAATCGCTATTCAATTGCTCAATTTTCCCAAGCCCACAAATGTTTTCACACCCGTAAATGGCAAAAGAAGGATAAAATCCTACGGGTACTAGATAGTACTCGCAAGGGGGTTAAACACATGTTCGTAGCACTGTAACTGCAAATAAAAATCACCACTGCACTGTAAACAACGGGGAAATCGATGAAAAACATTACAATTATTTGCACAACAGCCTCAAGCCCGCAAATAGGCAGTATATAACATTTATTTTTATGTTTCATTTTGGGGTTAAATCGATCTCGGGTATCAATGAGTTAATACATATCAGGCCACCCACATGGACTAATCACCTATCGGACCCCCGAACCTAATTGATTGACATGTAACCTCCATGATTTATTGCCATGATTTTTTTTAGTCGCAAAACATTTTTTTACACTGCCCCTGGACCAATTCACACACTTTAAATATTTATATACAAATATATGCATGTATATATATATATATATATATATATATATGTATATATGTAAACACACACACAATATATAAATATACATATGTATATATCAGCTATATAGCTATCATACTGCGAGTTTTCGTTATGCTTTACAAGCCTCGCAAAGTGAGACGAGCCGTTTGCGGCCCATGGGCTGTAACTGCGATCCTCGTGAAGCGAGGCAAGCCTTTAACCGCGAGCCTTGCAAAGTGAGGCAAGCAGTTGAGGCATGCGGAACTTATTCACTCCCCACTTGGACCTCTCTACCTCACCCCTTGGACCTCTCTACCACACTCCCTACTTGCATGAATGTGGCTCTATATTCACTCCCTTGGCTAATAACTAAACAATAAATAAAAAAAAAGAAAACAAATCACATATAAAGTTGTTGTAATTGCGGGCTTGCCAAAAGTTGTTGGTAACGCCATGCTAAAACTGGCAGTTGAGGCCAGGCAATGAGCACTGAAGGCGCTCATTGAGCTGGTGGAGATGAGTGCCATAGGAGCTCATCCCTACGACCTGCAGCACTTAGGCAATGAACGCCAAAGGTGCTCATTGAGTTGGTGGAGATGAGCTCCGCAGGGGCTCATCCCTGAGACCCGCGGGACTTCAACAATGAGCGCCTAAGGCTCTTATTGCGCTGGTGGAGATGAGCACCACAGGCGCTCATCACGAGACACGTGGGACGTAGATAACAAGAGCGCAGAAGGTGCTCCATGCAACTTAGCGATGCTCGCAAAATTATGGCCCATACGACTTGGGACTTAGTGATAGCCAAATAATTATGGACGACAAAAAATACGCATTTAATGGCCGAACAGCCAAACTGCTAAAACACACAAATACTTACACACTCGCACACAGCTCAGGGGGAGTGCCAGGGAGCCTGTGAGTTAGGTTGCAAGTTAATTTGAGGCATATTTTTGCATTCATTTCGATTGAAAATTGCTGAAGCGAGAAAAAAAATGTTAACCGAAAAAAATTAAACAAGCCGAAAACAAGGCTGAAGAACGTAAAACGCAGCCGAAGGACGGAAAAGGCGCCCAAAGGACATAAATACCACTAATAAGCAATAAGACTTAACGCAAAACAGTAACACTTAATACAAGGCAGTAACATTTAACTCAAGCCAGTAACACTTAATCAAAGCCAATGACACTTAACCCAAGGTAGTAACACAGGGAGGGAGGCTCGCAATGAACACAGAGGCTGCACAAGTGTGAGGCCTATCAAGTACTCAGGGAGAGTGGCTTGCAATGAGCGCCAAAGGTTAGCAAGTTGTGGCTGGCAATGGCCTTTGGCGCTCATTTTGAGCCACGCGATGAGCACCAAAGCTGCCAAGCGCGGGGCTCGCAATGAGTGCTGAAGGTGCTCAGAGGGCCCATAACCTCACATTTGGTGGCAAACAGCATTATCATGGCTTCAATTCTGGACAAGCTATTAAAAAGTAAAACTATTATATGATCAACAAAGGTCTACATAGTTATCTAAATCTATGGTATTCCCAGTAGTGCTGGGTTACCTGGTGGTCCAGTGGTTAGGATTTGGTGCTTTCACCACTGAAACTGGATTCAATTCCAGGCAGGGAGCCAAGAGGTCACATCACCCTGAATCCATGCACGCTTTGGGCCTGGTCAGTACTTGAATGTGAGACCACTTAGGAATACCAGGAGCTGCATGATGTGGCCCACTGGAGAAGGAACTGGTAACACATTCCAGTATCTCTGCCATGAATACCGAGTGTATAGGCATGGTGTGTTACAGACAACAGTAGTAACATATGGATGTTAGAGCTGGGCCATAAAAACTACAGGAAATGAAGCAAAACTGTTCAATGGAAGGTTCGATCATGAGCCTGAAGCTCAATTTTTTTGCCCATGTAACGGAGTTGGAACACAAATCCAATATCACCGCTGGTATACGGTAAAATATCCAAGAAGCACTACAGTCTCACCATCCCCAACCTCCCACATTGGACGACACTCAATTGGGAGTCAAAAGAATACTGACTTTATTTTGTTGTGCAGAGATATATATACACATCTCTTCCCACAGGCAATACACATCCCCCATAGTTGGCCACACAATACACATAGAGGGACAATAGGTGGGTCACACCTCCCTGAGGCCACCTGGCAACTTTGATACAATCAGACATTGATTAGATCATCCTTCCCTTTTTTCCATCTTCACAATGTGAACACTTCACACAATGGACCTCTCTTGCTTATGAGGAGCCCTTGTAATAGGATTATCTATTATGCCAAGGTCTGCAATAGTCTGGGCTAATATTCTGCAGAGCATAAACCAACATACATACAGTATAACAGTAGGATCATAGTTTAACCATAATAATTAAATAGCCATAAAACAGGGTAAAACAGTGATGGGTTCCGTTACACACCTCCCCCGTGACCATAAGCCGGCATACACGGTCTGATCCCAACGGATCGGCCTGGAGATGTCCGGACAAAAGTATTTGTTGGTCAATTCTCTAGTTTGACAACCCATCAGCATTACTGCAATTCACAATTTCTCACATTTCACATATCCCCAGATAGCTGGGATCTGAGCGCACAAAACTACAGACTAGCGCTCAGATCCTATTCACACAGTTCAATTGCCATGTAGCAAGTCTTTCCCATAGTCTTTCATTATATGAATGGGCTCCATGGCATAGCTATCTGGGGTATCATCGCTCCCACAGGGCAAGTACCGAATGCCCCCCTGTATTTAAAGGGCCAGAATGAGGGACATACACTCTGGTATGGCCGAATACTGTTTTTAAAGGGCAATATGTCCCAGGGCCATAGTCGCAGGGCAGGAGGCTGGCAATAAGTTCTCTCCAGGACAAAGTGGAAAAAGGCACTTCGTCACCCATCTCCCCTTTGGGGGGAAGTCTAACCAGGCACCTGGATATTTCGCTGTGGTGATGGGGCAACACGCTGAGGGGACTTGAGGGGCAGAGGCCAGCGGCACTCTGTCCTGATGCCAGCTCTTCTGCTGGTATAACCTGCAGGACATTCTGCTCTGTACAAGGGACAAAGTGAGGGCAGAGGCCGACTGCACTCTGCCCCGCTGTCAGCTCTTCTGCTGGGGTACTTGGGACATATTCCGGCTCAGTAGCCAGGGAAAGGTGGGGGGCAGTGGGGGTTAACATTTCCTCTGTTAACCCTTGGGCCACATTAGCAGTTAGCTGGGGAGGGGAATTTGTACTTACCCCCTCCTCCGATTGTCCCAGTGAGGGTAGTTGGGGATCTGGATAGGCTGTCCAGCATCCCGGTAGGTCAGGCACAGAGACCATGGTCCCATCTGCGCCGTCTGGGAGATTGGTGTCTCCCCTTGTTAGGGTAAGCTGTCGCTGGGGGAGAGGGCGACACCTTCAGCTCCCTGGGGTTCACACTGCCGCTGGGGGGGAAGGACAACACCTTCGGCCCCCTGGGGTACACACTGCCACTGGGGAGGAAGGACGGCACCTTCTGCTCCCTGGGGTACACACTGCCGCTGGGGAGGAAGGACGGCACCTTCTGCTCCCTGGGGTACACACTGCCGCTGGGGGGGACGGACGGCACCTTCTGCTCCCTGGGGTGCACACTGCCGCTGGGGAGGAAGGACGGCACCTTCTGCTCCCTGGGTTACACACTGCCGCTGGGAGGGGACGGACGGCACCTTCTGCTCCCTGGGATACACACAGCCGCTGGGGGGGAAAGACGACACCTTCGGCCCCCTGGGGTACACACTGCCAATGGGGAGGAAGGACGGCCCCTTCTGCTCCCTGGGGTACACACTGCCGCTGGGGAGGAAGGACGGCACCTTCTGCTCCCTGGGATACACACTGTCGCTGGGGGGGAAGGACGACACCTTCGGCCCCCTGGGGTACACACTGCCACTGTGGAGGAAGGAGGGCACCTTCTGCTCCTTGGGGTACACACTGTCGCTGGAGAGGAAGGACGGCACCTTCTGCTCCCTAGGGTACACACTGCTGCTGGGGCGGAAGGACGGTACCTTCTGCTCCCTGGGATACACACTGCCGCTGGGGGGGAAGGACGACACCTTCGGCCCCCTGGGGTACACACTGCCACTGGGGAGGAAGGACGACACCTTCTGCTCCCTGGGGTACACACTGCCGCTGGGGAGGAAGGACGGCACCTTCTGCTCCCTGGGATACACACTGTCGCTGGGGAGGAAGGACGGCACCTTCTGCTCCCTGGGGTACACACTGCCGCTGGGGCGGAAGGACGGCACCTTCTGCTCCCTTGGATACACACTGTCCACGTGGAGCGGTTTCTGTTTCTGGGACAGTCTCTCTGCATGTGGCCCTGCTGGTTACACGTGTGGCACCTGATGTACCGTGGAGGGGTTTGGTAGTTCCCACCACCCGGAAGCAGTGTTGGGGGGGGTTAATGGTGGGAGGTGGGTTAGCAGCTCCCAAGATGGACCGCACCCGTGCCCACTGCTTTCCATTATGTATTTGTGGACATCTGTCATTAACCATTCCAAGGTTATTGTGGGAAGCGTACCTGGGAAAAAGGCCAGTCTGCTTTGGAGTTCTCTTCCAAACTCAGTCTGTGTGCTGTCCGTAAGAGGTGCTGTAGCCGCTGCCCGGTCTCCCTCCATGAGTTCCTTTCTGTCTGCATCCCTGTAGTCTGCGGCCGCCTCCTCCTCCTCATCTTGGAACGCTGTCCGAAAACTAGCCGGTTCCATCCTGCTGTAGCCAGGGGCGCTGTACGGATACTAGCGTTGCCCTCCTGTAGCTGTCCTTCTGACCATGGGAACAATTCCGCCACTTGCCACCAAATGTAACGGAGTTGGAACACAAATCCAATATCTCCGCTGGTATACGGTAAAATATCCAAGAAGCACTACAGTCTCACCATCCCCAACCTCCCATATTGGACGACACTCAATTGGGAGTCAAATAATACTGACTTTATTTTGTTGTGCAGAGATATATATACACATCTCTTCCCCCATAGTTGGCCACACAATACACATAGAGGGACAATAGGTGGCTCACACCTCCCTGAGGCTGCCTGGCAACTTTGATACAATCAGACATTGATTAGATCATCCTTCCCTTTGTTCCATCTTCACAATGTGAACACTTCACACAATGGACCTCTCTTGCTTATGAGGAGCCCTTGTAATAGGATTATCTATTATGCCAAGGTCTGCAATAGTCTGGGCTAATATTCTGCAGAGCATAAACCAACATACATACAGTATAACAGTAGGATCATATTTTAACCATAATAATTAAATAACCATAAAACAGGGTAAAACCGTGATGGGTTCCGTTACAGCCCATATTATGAGATAGGATTCCATAGAGAAGACTCTTCTGCTGACAAAGATTGAAGAAGGGGAGTATTTAACAGATGTGCCTGGTGTGCGGTGGGACACAGAGAGTCGGACACCACTTTATGACTAAACAACAGCAATCTCTCAATACATTTGAAATTATCTAAGTGCCCTGTCCAAAGAGATAACGGCATTTATATACATTGTTTAAAACTTGTTCACTTTATTTACTTTCAAAAATATACTTTATTTACCTGTTAAATTGTTTTCAAATAACCATATAATTATTCATAACAATACTGTTTTATAAAAGGCCAACATAAAGGACAATATAAAGGGACAACCACAACACACTATTATAAAGAGATTCACATTATTGTGAGCAGAAATGATAACTTTCATAAAATGTACAAAAAAATAATAGTGAACATTGTGTACAAAACACAAACTTCTTTCAGACCGGTGACAGCTCTCTAATTACTTTCTCAATCTTCAATATTATAGTTAGCGCGCGCCATTCATTGTGAGAACCTGTTCTTTAATAATAACAACAATGCAATTAGTCATGTTATATCACTCAAATATTGTTACATTGTATTTATTTTAAAATAAAAAGACAGTCCTTATTTGCTAACTTCTTGTAAAGTTTTCTCAAGAATATTTAACTATCGATTGCAGATAAAATCAACTGATTCTGTTATTCTCTATTGAACGTTCATTTAATTACATGTATTGGAAGAATTGCCCATTAGAGACACCAGATTTACACTGTAATTCCTGAAAGGAGAGAAGTGTGTGAATGGCATCACTAAGGACTTGATATACTCTCTTAATACACTTTTTTGCTTATAAATGGAAACCTACATTTACCCGACCTGGATGAAATATTGCGTTCCTTTCTTTCGGAGTAAATCGAAATATATAAGAGGCATCTAAATATATTTTGCGCCATTGTCAGGCTCACAGTATATCTTTAATAAGACTGTTGGAGGATATAGTCACAGATAAATGTGGGGAGTCTGAGAAAAGCATGCCCACTGGGGAAAGTGAGTAAATTATACCAGTGGACATTATGTGAACATACACCTTCTGCCTCTCTGGCTAGAGATAGATCATTTAGATTAACGAGATCATTTAGAATATATGGATAGGCTCATAGTCTTTGTTATTAATGAGAATTGGGAGCGTAATATTAATATAGTAGTTTAGGAAAGTAATAGGTCTTTATCACCCGCACTCTTCGAAGTGGAGTTTTTCTCAAATCATTATCCCTTGTATAAACTGGCTTTGAGGAAGAGACACAACTAAGGCTTCTAGCACCAAAGTAAATAGAAGGAGGGGTAGAGAACAACCTTATCATGTTCCTCTCCTGATGAGGATAGGAGCAAGAGATTGCTATTTGCTATAATACAGGTGTCAAAATGGACCTACATACTTTAAATTGATTGCTGAAGGGCCTTATTATTTCACATCTCTTGAACGTAAAAAAAAGGTGTGGGCATGATAAGTAATCAAAGCACTTTCGCATCTAAGGCAAACCATCCATTCTTCTAGAAGTGTTTGCTTCAGTGGTAGCCACAAATGTCCTAATATTTCTTGCAGGATTTCTGCCAATTAAAAAACCCTAAATCAAAAACAGATACATAGGTGACCTAAGAACCAACAATACTGAAGTACACTTGTTCTAAAGGCATAGTAACCTACTCAGAGAGTAACACTGTTTTAGGTCACTTGTGTCCTTCACACGGAGAAATGTCCAGGCCAGAAATATCAGGCAATTATACCCTGAACAGGAGAAACTCCAGACACACATTTTAGCCTTAGTTGGGCCTCTTCAGTAGGGTGTAGCTGTGTAGGCTGCTATGCCTATAAAACAAGCCTACTACAGTATTGTTTGTTCTCATATTGAGCACCTCTGTTTTTACTTTGCAATTACAAAATCCATTTGATCCTCATGAATTAAAGGTGGCAAGATGGAGTTTGAATGGTTTACTAATATTTCAGTAAACAGCTTATATTCTAAATTTAACATATGTATAGGGTGGTAAGAACTAGGGTCTGTAGGTTCTGTTATATGAAGTAATTTAATAGTTGCCTCGGTAAGTGGGCAATTTGTTGCCATCGGATCTTGATAAAATTCGTTCACAGAAAATCTGGTCCTATACAAAATGATATTGAATCATTTTGTACAGGAGCACTGAGTAACTTTTCCTGAGTGGTATCCTCAATGGTATTTCAAAACCCTTCCAAAACTACATATATATATACATCGGTAATAAAAACTTAAAAAATGGACAATACCTGTCGGTTGTGGACTGGAGTTTTATTATGCCATGTATGCTGGTTTTCTGATAACCTCTGTTCAGAATCTTTGTTACAATGTACTTATTTTGATGTAAAATCAATAAAAGGAATTGTATTGATAAAATGTGTGGATCTCTGTCCTTTTTAATTTTAGACTACCAAACATTGTTTTCCTTTTTTAATTGTAATTGTGACGTTATGCTGTGACATTTTCTAAAATTTTGATGTTTTTATGCCCTTTTCTGATCCACCGCACATGACTGCCTTACCAGTATTCCAAAGCACTAAATATGGTGATTATAGCTTTGTAGGAAGTGAGTTTTATTCTACAACATTATCCATTGCTAGATGTGTTGGAAATTCCATTTCTGGGACGACATTCTCAATTTGCAAGATACTGGATCATGGTCCAAGAAAAATATAGGGCATATCCTTGTGTCTGTGACTTTTCCTAGGTGATCATCCTCAAGTATTTCCTGGAAGTAGGGTTGCAAGCCCTCCAGATATCTACTAGTATGAGAATCTTATTATGTAAATAATGTTTAT